>OX465585.1:5000-395479 GCA_950022655.1 Alentia gelatinosa | reverse complement strand
GAGGGCAAGGTGTATAAAGCAGACTGTGAAGACGATAATTAGGATCTCTTCAGTTCTACACCCCCCTCCCCCCTCCCCCTCCCCCCCCCCCTAGTCAGTCCTTTACCGGGACCGAGCACCGCAAAATGAGACTATTTACATGCACGGCGCCCCCGATAGGCGTCGCTGTCCCCGCTATGGACACCCCTTACTCGTTTATACTGAGAGATGGCTGTGACTGGCCCCGAGACACATGGTCCCAGTACAAGGTGCCAGTTACTACCTCAGACACACACATCCACCTTCTACCAGATGCCCCTACACCTAATGCAGTACGTCTTCAAGAAGGAAGAGCAGAAAAACTAAAGTAATTTTGGAAGATAAAATGGCCTATGCTTTCTTATTTTGGAACCCCAACCTGATAGAAACAATTAAGTTGGAGTAAAATGATATAGAATCGGGTCTTTTCTCTTGAAACATGGTCCCTGTCGACAGTGTATTTCAGTCAGAATTCAATCAAAAATGGATACAGGGCCCATTTCAGAGGAATCCACTTTGTTATTGAATAACCTGAGTTAGATTTGGATTCACTCCTCTATCTGTGTAGAGTGGTGCTGAATGTGAATGTGAGGTATTCAGACAGAGTTTAGATTCACTCCTCTATCTGTGTAGAGTGGTGCTGAATATGAGGTATTCAGACAGAGTTTAGATTCACTCCTCTATCTGTGTAGAGTGGTGCTGAATGTGAGGTATTCAGACAGAGTTTAGATTCACTCCTCTATCTGTGTAGAGTGGTGCTGAATGTGAATGTGAGGTGTTCAGACAGAGTTTAGATTCACTCCTCTATCTGTGTAGAGTGGTGCTGAATGTGAGGTGTTCAGACAGAGTTTAGATTCACTCCTCTATCTGTGTAGAGTGGTGCTGAATGTGAATGTGAGGTATTCAGACAGAGTTTAGATTCACTCCTCTATCTGTGTAGAGTGGTGCTGAATGTGAGGTAGTCAGACAGAGTTTAGATTCACTCCTCTATCTGTGTAGAGTGGTGCTGAATGTGAGGTATTCAGACAGAGTTTAGATTCACTCCTCTATCTGTGTAGAGTGGTGCTGAATGTGAATGTGAGGTGTTCAGACAGAGTTTAGATTCACTCCTCTATCTGTGTAGAGTGGTGCTGAATGTGAATGTGAGGTGTTCAGACAGAGTTTAGATTCACTCCTCTATCTGTGTAGAGTGGTGCTGAATGTGAATGTGAGGTATTCAGACAGAGTTTAGATTCACTCCTCTATCTGTGTAGAGTGGTGCTGAATGTGAGGTAGTCAGACAGAGTTTAGATTCACTCCTCTATCTGTGTAGAGTGGTGCTGAATGTGAGGTGTTCAGACAGAGTTTAAATTCACTCGTCTATCTGTGTAGAGTGGTGCTGAATGTGAATGTGAGGTGTTCAGACAGAGTTTAGATTCACTCCTCTATCTGTGTAGAGTGGTGCTGAATATGAGGTATTCAGACAGAGTTTAGATTCACTCCTCTATCTGTGTAGAGTGGTGCTGAATGTGAGGTATTCAGACAGAGTTTAGATTCACTCCTCTATCTGTGTAGAGTGGTGCTGAATGTGAGGTATTCAGACAGAGTTTAGATTCACTCCTCTATCTGTGTAGAGTGGTGCTGAATGTGAGGTATTCAGACAGAGTTTAGATTCACTCCTCTATCTGTGTAGAGTGGTGCTGAATGTGAGGTATTCAGACAGAGTTTAGATTCACTCCTCTATCTGTGTAGAGTGGTGCTGAATGTGAATGTGAGGTATTCCGACAGAGTTTAGAGTCACTCCTCTATCTGTGTAGAGTGGTGCTGAATGTGAATGTGAGGTGTTCAGACAGAGTTTAGATTCACTCCTCTATCTGTGTAGAGTGGTGCTGAATGTGAATGTGAGGTATTCCGACAGAGTTTAGATTCACTCCTCTATCTGTGTAGAGTGGTGCTGAATGTGAATGTGAGGTGTTCAGACAAAGTTTAGATTCACTCCTCTATCTGTGTAGAGTGGTGCTGAATGTGAGGTATTCAGACAGAGTTTAGATTCACTCCTCTATCTGTGTAGAGTGGTGCTGAATGTGAGGTGTTCAGACAGAGTTTAGATTCACTCCTCTATCTGTGTAGAGTGGTGCTGAATGTGAATGTGAGGTATTCAGACAGAGTTTAGATTCACTCCTCTATCTGTGTAGAGTGGTGCTGAATGTGAGGTGTTCAGACAGAGTTTAGATTCACTCCTCTATCTGTGTAGAGTGGTGCTGAATGTGAGGTATTCAGACAGAGTTTAGATTCACTCCTCTATCTGTGTAGAGTGGTGCTGAATGTGGGTGTTCAGACAGAGTTTAGATTCACTCCTCTATCTGTGTAAAGTGGTGCTGAATGTAAATGTGAGGTGTTCAGACAGAGTTTAGATTCACTCCTCTATCTGTGTAGAGTGGTGCTGAATGTGAGGTATTCAGACAGAGTTTAGAGTCACTCCTCTATCTGTGTAGAGTGGTGCTGAATGTGAATGTGAGGTGTTCAGACAGATTTAAGATTCACTCCTCTATCTGTGTAGAGTGGTGCTGAATGTGAGGTGTTCAGACAGAGTTTAGAGTCACTCCTCTATCTGTGTAGAGTGGTGCTGAATGTGAATGTGAGGTGTTCAGACAGAGTTTAGATTCACTCCTCTATCTGTGTAGAGTGGTGCTGAATGTGAATGTGAGGTATTCAGACAGAGTTTAGATTCACTCCTCTATCTGTGTAGAGTGGTGCTGAATGTGAATGTGAGGTATTCAGACAGAGTTTAGATTCACTCCTCTATCTGTGTAGAGTGGTGCTGAATGTGAGGTATTCAGACAGAGTTTAGATTCACTCCTCTATCTGTGTAGAGTGGTGCTGAATGTGAGGTGTTCAGACAGAGTTAAGAGTCACTCCTCTATCTGTGTAGAGTGGTGCTGAATGTGAATGTGAGGTGTTCAGACAGAGTTTAGATTCACTCCTCTATCTGTGTAGAGTGGTGCTGAATGTGAATGTGAGGTATTTAGACAGAGTTTAGATTCACTCCTCTATCTGTGTAGAGTGGTGCTGAATGTGAATGTGAGGTATTCAGACAGAGTTTAGATTCACTCCTCTATCTGTGTAGAGTGGTGCTGAATGTGAGGTATTCAGACAGAGTTTAGAGTCACTCCTCTATCTGTGTAGAGTGGTGCTGAATGTGAATGTGAGGTGTTCAGACAGAGTTTAGATTCACTCCTCTATCTGTGTAGAGTGGTGCTGAATGTGAGGTATTCAGACAGAGTTGAGATTCACTCCTCTATCTGTGTAGAGTGGTGCTGAATGTGAATGTGAGGTATTCAGACAGAGTTTAGAGTCACTCCTCTATCTGTGTAGAGTGGTGCTGAATGTGAGGTGTTCAGACAGAGTTTAGATTCACTCCTCTATCTGTGTAGAGTGGTACTGAATATCGTGCAGGATGCAGACAGAGTTGAGATTCGTTCCTCTTTGTTTAGTTTTAAATCGACATCACTTGGTCTTCAAACTTGGTCTCATCTAATTCTATGTTCTGAAAGGTTGCTTTGTTGTGGAGCTTACTTTAAATAAATTCCAAAAAAACGGAAAGTTTGGGCCATTACCTTGACTTGAAATTTATATAAATGCCTGATTTAACCATTGTAGCCGTCTGTGTGGTTGTATTCTCCGCATAGTTGACACTCAGTAGTATTCTCAGCGATAGCGTATTGCGTAGCGTCAACCACACAGATCCAAGTTATGTAATGTTGTATTTATCACCTACCTTCTGACTTATTATTAAAGATAATCATGAAAATCATTAGAAAATTAACGTAAGCACCGTGTATTGTTTACATTGAATAATGTCAAAAGTGCCCGTTAGGGGGCAGGAAAATCCTTATTCTACTGAGTAGAATACAGCTTTCTACTCAGTGGCATTCTGTAGGCTCCACACGCTTCTTATCTAAAGAGACGTGGTGTGAGGTGGGTAATAAAACTGCTCATCTTCATGCACCTGATTGCCATGAAAACACCATTATATTACTTATGGTGTTAAGTGACAACACATCACATGGTACGAAGGGACAAACAATATTCATCGTCACTCCTTGATTAATGAAAATCTTCATGCCGAATGAAAGTCGTGGAGCTGAGACGTCGACACACATTTAATGTTCTACGTGATGAATGAAAGTCGTGGAGCTGAGACGTCGACACACGTTTTAAGTTCTACGTGATGAATGAGAGTCGTGGAGCTGAGACGTCGACACACGTTTAATGTTCTACGTGATGAATGAAAGTTGTGGAGCTGAGACGTCAACAGACGTTCAATGTTCTACGTGATGAATGAAAGTTGTGGAGCTGAGACGTCAACAGACGTTTAATGTTCTACGTGATGAATGAAAGTTGTGGAGCTGAGACGTCAACAGACGTTTAATGTTCTACGTGATGAATGAAAGTCGTGGAGCTGAGATGTCAACACACATTTAAAGTTCTACGTGATAAATGAAAGTTGTGGAGCTGAAACGTCAACACACGTTTAATGTTCTATGTGATGAATGAAAGTCATGGAGCTGAGATGTCAACACACGTTTAATGTTCTACGTGATGAATGAAAGTTGTCAAGCTGAGAAGTCGAAACACGTTTAATGTTCTACGTGATGAATGAAAGTTGTGGAGCTGAGACGTCAACACACGTTTAATGTTCTACGTGATGAATGAAAGTTGTGGAGCTGAGACGTCGACGTTTAATGTTCTATGTGATGAATGAAAGTCGTGGAGCTGAGACGTCGACACACGTTTAATGTTCTACGTGATGAATGAAAGTCGTGGAGCTGAGACGTCGACACACGTTTTAAGTTCTATGTGATGAATGAGAGTCGTGGAGCTGAGACGTCGACACACGTTTAATGTTCTACGTGATGAATGAAAGTTGTGGAGCTGAGACGTCAACAGACGTTTAATGTTCTACGTGATGAATGAAAGTTGTGGAGCTGAGACGTCAACAGACGTTTAATGTTCTACGTGATGAATGAAAGTTGTGGAGCTGAGACGTCAACAGACATTTAATGTTCTACGTGATGAATGAAAGTCGTGGAGCTGAGATGTCAACACACGTTTAATGTTCTACGTGATGAATGAAAGTTGTCAAGCTGAGAAGTCGACACACGTTTAATGTTCTACATGATGAATGAAAGTTGTGGAGCTGAGACGTCGACACACGTTTAATGTTCTACATGATGAATGAAAGTTGTGGAGCTGAGACGTCGACGTTTAATGTTCTACGTGATGAATGAAAGTCGTGGAGCTGAGACATCGACACACGTTTAATGTTCTACGTGATGAATGAAAGTTGTGGAGCTGAGACGTCGACGTTTAATGTTCTATGTGATGAATGAAAGTCATGGAGCTGAGACGTCGACACACGTTTAATGTTCTACGTGATGAATGAGAGTCATGGAGCTGAGACGTCAACACACGTTTAATGTTCTACGTGATGAATGAGAGTCGTGGAGCTGAGACGTCGACACACGTTTAATGTTCTACGTGATGAATGAGAGTCGTGGAGCTGAGACGTCGACACACGTTTAAAGTTCTACGTGATGAATGAAAGTCAGGGATCTGAGACTTCGACTCACTTCATACTTTCAACAACTCATACATGATGATAACAAATCCCTCTTCAGGGCCCTCTTTTGTGCGGCAGAGTTTCAACAGTCTCAAATCGTGATTAATATTAATGTAGTCTCGAAAGTCAAGGCGTGCGACGCCCATCATGGAATCAGCAGATGCGATGTGATCTATTCGCCGTGGGACTTTGAGTTTTCCGCTGCTCCTCGACAATTATTCACTGAGAAAGGAGTGCAGAGCGTCCCCTACACACACCCACCCTCACTGACACCAGCCCCCAGCCCCCCCCCCCCCCCCACACACACACACACTCTCACTGAATCGGGCCCCCTGGCGGTGATCTTCAAACCTAAAACCTGCCCCCACTGACGGCGCATGCGTAATGTTATATTCACGCTCACTCTCCCAGCAGATCTCCCGTAGCGCTTTGCGACCAGCGGTCCGGGGTCTCCGCTGGGAGAGTGAGGCGCGTTGTGTGTAAAAGACAGTCCCGGATGTCATCAATATTCATGATTTAATTTGAGATTATCAGATTGATGAGATCCATGTCTATAGGATACCAGATTAATGAGAACTGTGATATTCCATGTCTATAGGATATCCGATTGCTGAGAACTATTGGCGATATTCCATGTTTATAGGATATCAGATTGATGAGAACTGTGATATTCCATGTCTATAGGATACCAGATTAATGAGAACTGTGATATTCCATGTCTATAGGATATCCGATTGCTGAGAACTATTGGCGATATTCCATGTTTATAGGATATCAGATTGATGAGAACTGTGATATTCCATGTCTATAGGATATCAGATTAATGAGAACTGCGATATTCCATGTTTATAGAATATCTGATTGCTGAGAACTATTGGCGATATTCCATGTCTATAGGATATCAGATTGATGAGAACTGTTGGCGATATTCATTGTTTATAGGATATCAGATTGAAGCAGAACTCTGAACCAAATAATTCAACTGAATCACTGTCATATCTGTCATCACTGGGGCTAATATTCACAACTCCCGACTTGGCAGGAGAAGCGCCAGTATTGTCAGTTGCGGAGGTGGTTGTGCAGGTGGTAGAGGTTGTAGTAGGTGTAGGTGTGGTAGTCGGTGAGGTGGTTGTCAGGTGGTAGAGGTTGTAGTAGGTGTAGGTGTGGTAGTCAGTGAGGTGGTTGTCAGGTGGTAGAGGTTGTAGTAGGTGTAGGTGTGGTAGTCAGTGAGGTGGTTGTGCAGGTGGTAGAGGTTGTAGTAGGTGTAGGTGTGGTAGACTGTGAGGTGGTTGTGGTAGTCGGTGAGGTGGTTGGGCAGGTGGTAGAGGTTGTAGTAGGTGTAGGTGTGGTAGTCAGTGAGGTGGTTGTCAGGTGGTAGAGGTTGTAGTAGGTGTAGGTGTGGTAGTCGGTGAGGTGGTTGTCAGGTGGTAGAGGTTGTAGTAGGTGTAGGTGTGGTAGTCGGTGAGGTGGTTGTGGTAGTCGGTGAGGTGGTTGTCAGGTGGTAGAGGTTGTAGTAGGTGTAGGTGTGGTAGTCAGTGAGGTGGTTGTGGTAGTCAGTGAGGTGGTTGTGGTAGTCAGTGAGGTGGTTGTGGTAGTCAGTGAGGTGGTTGTGCAGGTGGTAGAGGTTGTAGTAGGTGTAGGTGTGGTAGTCAGTGAGGTGGTTGTGGTAGTCAGTGAGGTGGTTGTGCAGGTGGTAGAGGTTGTAGTAGGTGTAGGTGTGGTAGTCAGTGAGGTGGTTGTGCAGGTGGTAGAGGTTGTAGTAGGTGTAGGTGTGGTAGTCAGTGAGGTGGTTGTGCAGGTGGTAGAGGTTGTAGTAGGTGTAGGTGTGGTAGTCAGTGAGGTGGTTGTGCAGGTGGTAGAAGTTGTAGTAGGTGTAGGTGTGGTAGTCGGTGAGGTGGTTGTGCAGGTGGTAGAGGTTGTAGTAGGTGTAGGTGTGGTAGACTGTGAGGTGGTTGTCAGGTGGTAGAGGTTGTAGTAGGTGTAGGTGTGGTAGTCAGTGAGGTGGTTGTCAGGTGGTAGAGGTTGTAGTAGGTGTAGGTGTGGTAGTCAGTGAGGTGGTTGTCAGGTGGTAGAGGTTGTAGTAGGTGTAGGTGTGGTAGTCGGTGAGGTGGTTGTCAGGTGGTAGAGGTTGTAGTAGGTGTAGGTGTGGTAGTCGGTGAGGTGGTTGTGGTAGTCGGTGAGGTGGTTGGGCAGGTGGTAGAGGTTGTAGTAGGTGTAGGTGTGGTAGACTGTGAGGTGGTTGTGCAGGTGGTAGAGGTTGTAGTAGGTGTAGGTGTGGTAGTCAGTGAGGTGGTTGTCAGGTGGTAGAGGTTGTAGTAGGTGTAGGTGTGGTAGTCAGTGAGGTGGTTGTCAGGTGGTAGAGGTTGTAGTAGGTGTAGGTGTGGTAGTCGGTGAGGTGGTTGTCAGGTGGTAGAGGTTGTAGTAGGTGTAGGTGTGGTAGTCGGTGAGGTGGTTGTGGTAGTCGGTGAGGTGGTTGGGCAGGTGGTAGAGGTTGTAGTAGGTGTAGGTGTGGTAGTCGGTGAGGTGGTTGTGCAGGTGGTAGAGGTTGTAGTAGGTGTAGGTGTGGTAGTCAGTGAGGTGGTTGTGCAGGTGATAGAGGTTGTAGTAGGTGTAGGTGTGGTAGTCAGTGAGGTGGTTGTGCAGGTGGTAGAGGTTGTAGTAGGTGTAGGTGTGGTAGTCAGTGAGGTGGTTGTGCAGGTGATAGAGGTTGTAGTAGGTGTAGGTGTGGTAGTCGGTGAGATGGTTGTGGTAGTCAGTGAGGTGGTTGTGGTAGTCGGTGAGGTGGTTGTGCAGGTGGTAGAGGTTGTAGTAGGTGTAGGTGTGGTAGTCGGTGAGGTGGTTGTGGTAGTCGGTGAGGTGGTTGGGCAGGTGGTAGAGGTTGTAGTAGGTGTAGGTGTGGTAGTCAGTGAGGTGGTTGTGCAGGTGATAGAGGTTGTAGTAGGTGTAGGTGTGGTAGTCAGTGAGGTGGTTGTGCAGGTGGTAGAGGTTGTAGTAGGTGTAGGTGTGGTAGTCAGTGAGGTGGTTGTGCAGGTGATAGAGGTTGTAGTAGGTGTAGGTGTGGTAGTCGGTGAGATGGTTGTGGTAGTCAGTGAGGTGGTTGTGGTAGTCGGGGAGGTGGTTGTGCAGGTGGTAGAGGTTGTAGTAGGTGTAGGTGTGGTAGTCAGTGAGGTGGTTGTGCAGGTGATAGAGGTTGTAGTAGGTGTAGGTGTGGTAGTCGGTGAGGTGGTTGTGCAGGTGGTAGAGGTTGTAGTAGGTGTAGGTGTGGTAGTCGGTGAGGTGGTTGTGGTAGTCAGTGAGGTGGTTGTGCAGGTGGTAGAGGTTGTAGTAGGTGTAGGTGTGGTAGTCAGTGAGGTGGTTGTGCAGGTGATAGAGGTTGTAGTAGGTGTAGGTGTGGTAGTCGGTGAGATGGTTGTGGTAGTCAGTGAGGTGGTTGTGGTAGTCGGTGAGGTGGTTGTGCAGGTGGTAGAGGTTGTAGTAGGTGTAGGTGTGGTAGTCAGTGAGGTGGTTGTGCAGGTGATAGAGGTTGTAGTAGGTGTAGGTGTGGTAGTCGGTGAGGTGGTTGTGCAGGTGGTAGAGGTAGTAGTAGGTGTAGGTGTGGTAGTCAGTGAGGTGGTTGTGCAGGTGATAGAGGTTGTAGTAGGTGTAGGTGTGGTAGTCGGTGAGGTGGTTGTGCAGGTGGTAGAGGTAGTAGTAGGTGTAGGTGTGGTAGTCAGTGAGGTGGTTGTGCAGGTGATAGAGGTTGTAGTAGGTGTAGGTGTGGTAGTCGGTGAGGTGGTTGTGCAGGTGGTAGAGGTTGTAGTAGGTGTAGGTGTGGTAGTCGGTGAGATGGTTGTGGTAGTCAGTGAGGTGGTTGTGGTAGTCGGTGAGGTGGTTGTGCAGGTGGTAGAGGTTGTAGTAGGTGTAGGTGTGGTAGACTGTGAGGTGGTTGTGGTAGTCGGTGAGGTGGTTGTGCAGGTGGTAGAGGTTGTAGTAGGTGTAGGTGTGGTAGACTGTGAGGTGGTTGTGGTAGTCGGTGAGGTGGTTGTGCAGGTGGTAGAGGTTGTAGTAGGTGTAGGTGTGGTAGTCAGTGAGGTGGTTGTGCAGGTGGTAGAGGTTGTAGTAGGTGTAGGTGTGGTAGTCGGTGAGGTGGTTGTGCAGGTGGTAGAGGTTGTAGTAGGTGTAGGTGTGGTAGTCAGTGAGGTGGTTGTGGTAGTCAGTGAGGTGGTTGTGCAGGTGGTAGAGGTTGTAGTAGGTGTAGGTGTGGTAGTCGGTGAGGTGGTTGTGGTAGTCGGTGAGGTGATTGTCAGGTGGTAGAGGTTGTAGTAGGTGTAGGTGTGGTAGTCGGTGAGGTGGTTGTGCAGGTGGTAGAGGTTGTAGTAGGTGTAGGTGTGGTAGCCAGTGAGGTGGTTGTGGTAGTCAGTGAGGTGGTTGTGCAGGTGGTAGAGGTTGTAGTAGGTGTAGGTGTGGTAGTCAGTGAGGTGGTTGTGCAGGTGGTAGAGGTTGTAGTAGGTGTAGGTGTGGTAGTCGGTGAGGTGGTTGTGCAGGTGGTAGAGGTTGTAGTAGGTGTAGGTGTGGTAGTCAGTGAGGTGGTTGTGGTAGTCAGTGAGGTGGTTGTGCAGGTGGTAGAGGTTGTAGTAGGTGTAGGTGTGGTAGTCGGTGAGGTGGTTGTGCAGGTGGTAGAGGTTGTAGTAGGTGTAGGTGTGGTAGTCGGTGAGGTGGTTGTGGTAGTCGGTGAGGTGGTTGTCAGGTGGTAGAGGTTGTAGTAGGTGTAGGTGTGGTAGTCGGTAAGGTGGTTGTGCAAGTGGTAGAGGTTGTAGTAGGTGTAGGTGTGGTAGTCAGTGAGGTGGTTGTGGTAGTCAGTGAGGTGGTTGTGCAGGTGGTAGAGGTTGTAGTAGGTGTAGGTGTGGTAGTCGGTGAGGTGGTTGGGCAGGTGGTAGAGGTTGTAGTAGGTGTAAGTGTGGTAGTCGGTGAGGTGGTTGTGGTAGTCGGTGAGGTGGTTGTCAGGTGGTAGAGGTTGTAGTAGGTGTAGGTGTGGTAGTCAGTGAGGTGGTTGTGGTAGTCAGTGAGGTGGTTGTGCAGGTGGTAGAGGTTGTAGTAGGTGTAGGTGTGGTAGTCGGTGAGGTGGTTGTGCAGGTGGTAGAGGTTGTAGTAGGTGTAGGTGTGGTAGTCAGTGAGGTGGTTGTGCAGGTGGTAGAGGTTGTAGTAGGTGTAGGTGTGGTAGTCGGTGAGGTGGTTGTGCAGGTGGTAGAGGTTGTAGTAGGTGTAGGTGTGGTAGTCGGTGAGGTGGTTGTGGTAGTCGGTGAGGTGGTTGTGCAGGTGGTAGAGGTTGTAGTAGGTGTAGGTGTGGTAGTCAGTGAGGTGGTTGTGCAGGTGGTAGAGGTTGTAGTAGGTGTAGGTGTGGTAGTCAGTGAGGTGGTTGTGCAGGTGGTAGAGGTTGTAGTAGGTGTAGGTGTGGTAGTCGGTGAGGTGGTTGTGCAGGTGGTAGAGGTTGTAGTAGGTGTAGGTGTGGTAGTCGGTGAGGTGGTTGTGCAGGTGGTAGAGGTTGTAGTAGGTGTAGGTGTGGTAGTCAGTGAGGTGGTTGTCAGGTGGTAGAGGTTGTAGTAGGTGTAGGTGTGGTAGACTGTGAGGTGGTTGTGGTAGTCGGTGAGGTGGTTGTGCAGGTGGTAGAGGTTGTAGTAGGTGTAGGTGTGGTAGTCGGTGAGGTGGTTGTGCAGGTGGTAGAGGTTGTAGTAGGTGTAGGTGTGGTAGACTGTGAGGTGGTTGTGGTAGTCAGTGAGGTGGTTGTACAGGTGGTAGAGGTTGTAGTAGGTGTAGGTGTGGTAGTCGGTGAGGTGGTTGTCAGGTGGTAGAGGTTGTAGTAGGTGTAGGTGTGGTAGTCGGTGAGGTGGTTGTGCAGGTGGTAGAGGTTGTAGTAGGTGTAGGTGTGGTAGTCAGTGAGGTGGTTGTCAGGTGGTAGAGGTTGTAGTAGGTGTAGGTGTGGTAGTCGGTGAGGTGGTTGTGCAGGTGGTAGAGGTTGTAGTAGGTGTAGGTGTGGTAGTCAGTGAGGTGGTTGTGCAGGTGGTAGAGGTTGTAGTAGGTGTAGGTGTGGTAGTCAGTGAGGTGGTTGTCAGGTGGTAGAGGTTGTAGTAGGTGTAGGTGTGGTAGACTGTGAGGTGGTTGTGGTAGTCGGTGAGGTGGTTGTACAGGTGGTAGAGGTTGTAGTAGGTGTAGGTGTGGTAGTCGGTGAGGTGGTTGTGCAGGTGGTAGAGGTTGTAGTAGGTGTAGGTGTGGTAGTCGGTGAGGTGGTTGTGGTAGTCGGTGAGGTGGTTGTGGTAGTCGGTGAGGTGGTTGTGCAGGTGGTAGAGGTTGTAGTAAGTGTATATGTGGTAGTCGGTTCAGGGGTCAGCCAGGTTCTCTTCCCCCCAAGCCTTGTCCGTGCTGGGACGTGAATTGGGGCAACAGGAACTGAAACCAATCCCAGGTCCACTTCTCATCAGGCGTTTATTTGTCAATACCTCTGTCTCAGAATAACAGAGCTACGTGGATTCTGCAAAGTCGGATACCAGACCTTAGGCTGATGGGAACATCAAATGGGGCTTCAACACCCCATGGCGCACACATTGGCCACATCAAACTTGAAACACCATAAGCCGTCAGGTTTTCTGACGGGACAGGACTCAAGTCAAAGTCCCTGAGTGTAGCTTGTCGACTTATGATCACAGAGCCTGTTAAGGTGAGTTGAGGTCTGTGGCAGGAGCCCCGTCGACTTTAGGTTAACCCTGACGGTCATGAACCTGGGGGGTTGCCGGGACTGTTGGCGTGGATTTTTTGATAGAGACTTTCCTCATCAACTACCTGACAGCCAAGTCGACCTACAATTCACAACCTAGACTGACGGGGTCATGGTGTAAACCTAGCATTGATACTTCTAGGTCCATACTTGACCACATCTGTCGGTGTTGGATATCAAGGAATCAAGCAGACATGGAACACAGTCTCTCTGCTTTATGTATACTAAAAATGTAAGTTATTTGAGGTATTAATAACAGAGGTCGCATCGGTCAACCTTATTTTGATACCCCCACACCTCACCAGGTGGGGTTTGGTATGGGACAGGTACGCCGGTACAGGTAATGCGCACCTGTCTCTTCGGATACACAGAAGGGTCGACATGAGACTCAGTCTCCTCTTCACATTCTTCCTGACTTTGGACCTGTGTATCCTCCAATTTATTACGATCGAAGGCGATACCGCAGATACCGCGAAAAACTGTAAAGGGTGCGGAGGTAAGCACGATCCCCCCTTTGGGAGGTACTGCCGTTTCACAGACCGTGAACCGGAGGAAGGAGGTGCGTCGGCCATGCTAGGCAGACTGGAGCACAAATGTATCTCGGGGAGATTCTCACTGCCACTGGGTAGAAGAAACTCTTTGGGATGTTTCTCCAAATATCAATGTACGCGAGCTTTGCCCAATTGTGGAATGCTTTGTCAGGTGGGGAGACAAATGGAAAAATCGCAGGATTTTGTTTGTCACAGACAATACCCAGGTTGTTGCTGCAATAAACTCGGGTAGGAGTAAATATGAGGAGTCTATGGCAAAGCTCTGATTCATTTTCTGGCTATGTGTATTATATATTTGCACTATTGCTGCGTCACATATACCCGGTGTCTGTAATATTTATGCCGATTTTTTCTTGAGATTTCTGTTATTTGACAATGCATCAGTCATACCGATACCTGATTTCTGTTGAAGAGGTCTTAAGGTATCACCAGGATCTGGATCGGAAAGCCGTAGATGTGCGGGCTCTGTGTTGGGAGAGGAATACCTGGAAGGCGAAAGCCTCCCAGTGGAAGAAATCTCTAGATTTTTCACAGAGTGTCATGTATAATCCCATTCCTACTTCTGAAGATTTGCTATGCAAATATGTTATCTATTTGTCGTCTTCGGTTTCTTTCAAGACTATTGATAACTATGTGAGTGCAGTTATTTCACTGAATAAGCTGTATGGCCACGATATTTTGTACATAAGGTCCAACTTTCTCTTTAAGTCTACTCTTATGGGGGTAACGAGATTATTGGGTGATCCGATCCCGATTCGTTTGTCTTTGGATGTCAGAGAAATATTGAATATGTTTTGTTTTGTGAATTGTTCATCAATCAATGACAGGGTTGGTGATATTCCATGTTTATAGGATATCAGTCGGCCGGTACGTTATTGCATAGCAACACGCATAGCAACCTGCATAGCAACACTTGAGGTGAACGTGACTTGAGTCTGAGGTAATCGTGACTTGAGTCTGAGGTGAACGTGACTTGAGTCTGAGGTAATCGTGACTTGAGTCTGAGGTAATCGGGATTTTAGTCTGAGGTGAACGTGACTTGAGTCTGAGGTAATCGGGACTTGAGTCTGAGGTAATCGTGACTTGAGTCTGAGGTGAACGTGACTTGAGTCTGAGGTGATCGTGACTTGAGTCTAAGGTGAACGTGACTTGAGTCTGAGGTAATCGTGACTTGAGTCTGAGGTAATCGTGACTTGAGTCTGAGGTGATCGTGACTTGAGTCTGAGGTGAACGGGATTTGAGTCTGAAGTAATTTGAGTCTGAGGTAATTTGAGTCTCAGGTAATTTGAGTCTGAGGTAATTTGAGTCTGAGGTAATTTGAGTCTGAGGTAAACCGGAAGAAGCATTGATCAGGCAGGCCGGGACCCGCCATATTGACCTCTCAGCGCTCGCCGGCACCAGCTCCGGCCACCTCCCACGCCACCTGACGGCTTAACGCCACACTACACCCGGTGATAAATAGCCGGCTATATCTACCCGAGATACCCGTTACCACGCTGTGTCTGGTGAGGTTCACATCGAGGCTGAGGGTCCTCTCGTTACGCCAGGAACGTGAGATCACTCAGAGGAGTCAAGGCGAAGCCACTCACCCCGCCGAGACCCGTGCTTACCTTAAAAACACCACTTCCGGATACAGGCGCTCAGTACTTTAAATATGGGTCGAGATTATTCTGTCATTCCCCAATCTTTTAATCGCATTTTTTTAGTACCATCCACAACTGTCATTTCAACTTGGTGACAAACCTATTCAGGAGACGATAATAAGAAAGCACACTTCAAAAGTAGCAAATAAATCCCAAAACCACATTGCAGCATGTCAGTAGAATCTGGACACTTCGTTTGAGCGCGGGTACCCGGGACTTCAGTGGGCGAGCTGTAAGTCCTGATACAAACATACATTGCTCCTGTTTGTCATCTAAAGTGTTAGATATACTTAGATGAAGTCATTGAGATAGTTGACCCTGAACCCACCCATACGATGCACCACAATAGACCTCCCGATACACTAAGATTAGAAATGGCCGTGATGTATCGTGATGTATCGGGAGGTTTCGTGATATATCGTGATATATCGTGATGCACCGTGATGTATCGTGATGTATCGGGAGGTATTGTGATGTATCGTGATATATCGTGATATATCGTGATGCACCGTGATGCACCGTGATGTATCGGGAGGTATCGGCAAGTATCGTGATGTATCGGGAGGTATTGTGATGTATCGGAAGGTCACAAAACCTCTAATCGTAGCCTGTCGGTGTGTATCGGAGTGCGTAGGGACGGCTTTGGTAAGATAAAGATGTAAGTTGATCACAGTTACGATAAGCTTACGTTCAATTAGTGTATCAATGTAGATATGCAAAAAGACAAAACCGTCCACGGTGACAGCTGGTCGTTCTTGCAGTTATCATATATGATATACCTGCTAGGAATGCAGTAATGAAAATGTTCACACCCTGTTATTATCATTATCATAAACCATTCTGTATTCTGAGATTATCACCGTTCTGTACTCTGAGATTATCACCATTCTGTATTCTGAGATTATCACCGTTCTGTATTCTGAGATTATCACCGTTCTGTATTCTGAGATTATTACCATTCTGTTCTCTGAGATTATCACCGTTCTGTATTCTGAGATTATCACCGTTCTGTTCTCTGAGATTATCACGTACTTATCTCTGAGATTATCACGCTCTGTTCTCTGAGATTATCGCGTTCTGTTCTCTGAGATTATCACGTTCTGTATTCTGAGATTATCACGCTCTGTTCTCTGAGATTATCACGTTCTGTTCTCTGAGATTATCACGTTCTGATCTCTGAGATTATCACGTTCTGTTCTCTGAGATTATCACGTTCTGTACTCTGAGATTATCGGCAGTTGGGGTCTGTGAGGCGTGATATTTAGTAGAAACTGAACTCGAGTTAGACTTGTCAGTGTTTATGCCACGACGGGCAGGTCGTGTATTACTACGCGAGGTGTTAGCTGAGGATAGTGAGGAACAGACTTGACCAGAGTGACATAGACACTGACAAGTCTAACTCGAGTTCGGTTTCGTATTTATCCTACCCTGTCTCTGCGCTTTTACATTACTATTACATCGACCAATATGAACGTCTGCATCAAGACTTCAATCAAAAGGTTTAAGGTTGGTTGTATTGTCATCCGTTTATTTATTTGTTGTGTAACGCGTTACCAATGAACATACATTTGGTGAAAATATGCTTACGTCATTGTAATACCATACTCTGTATTGACTGTTTTGTTCTCCACCCACCTGTTACTGAAAGAGCGATTTATTGTATGAATCGAAGTAATAAAGCTTATTTAAAAATAAAAAAAATGAAATGTGTGCAGGATATCCATTTGCTACTTGTTATTGTCGGAGCAGTAGCGGTCACGCACTTTGATACTTTGTACCTAATTTACCTACACAGCAGGCGTTTAGTCTTCTCGAGCTCTAGCAGAGGATATAGTCTGCAATGGTTTTATTCCAGTTACTCCAATCTTAATGTTTAAAAGTGTAGAAATAGCGGAATCAGTTTGATAATAACGGATTTAGGATGACTGTCATCATTAAACCCGTTGTCGAGGCTCTATTTGACGTCGCTAAACTCGTTGCCATGGTACTCGAATGCGGGCCACAAATCTGACGTACGTCATACATCCTCCCCGATATGGTCTCACGGCATGGTCGCTTTTCTACCACTCGTAACTACAGGTCTAATGATCAGATCTGAATCACTCAAACACTGTTTGAACCGCCGAGTTATATCGGAATCCAGATCCTCAACCCTTTTGGAGAAATATCCTAAAGATAGCAGCAAAAGGATTTGAACTGCAAGCAGCCGCACAGGATCTCAGCTGAGTATCAACAAGATGAAAGCCACAGTGTCACCTCAGGTTCTGACTGTTCGTGATCAGGATTTCAGTGAGTCTCCACATATTTTCTGATATTCTTTGGCATTTTACATGCATAAGGTTAGAACAGGTTTTATTCTCAGGCTGGTTTTATATCATAATTCTGCTGCAAAACCTATCACGGTGTGATTCCAGCCTGTATGAACTAGTTCTAGGCTTACACGAGTGTGTGACAAATACTGAAATAGGTTTAACATTCAAAAGGTTAGGACAGGTTTTATTCCTATGCTGAATGGGTTTTGCGTACAACCGGAACTTCTTTTGTAGTACTAGTAGCTGACATCCTGGTCTCTGATTGGTCAATATCCTTATTACTCTAGTGGCATAAAAAAACACTTTATGTCACACCCTATCACATAAAGATTGCCTATGTTAAGTCTATGGCAAATGTTTATTAGGGGTAGGATAATCACAAGTACTATTACCCGCCCAACGTTTACACTAGACGACTAAATACGCGGCGACCGTAGATCGTCAGCCAATAGTCGTCAGGTGGAGCACTAACCCGGCGTTTACACTAGACGACTAAATACGGGGCGACTGTGGATCGTCAGCCAATAGTCGTCAGGTGGAGCACTAACCCGGCGTTTACACTAGACGACTAAATACGCGGCGACTGTAGATCGTCAGCCAATAGTCGTCAGGTGGAGCACTAACCCGGCGTTTACACTAGACGACTAAATACGCGGCGACTGTAGATCGTCAGCCAATAGTCGTCAGGTGGAGCACTAACCCGGCGTTTACACTAGATGACTAAATACGCGGCGACTGTAGATCGTCAGCCAATAGTCGTCAGGTGGAGCACTAACCCGGCGTTTACACTAGACGACTAAATACGCGGCGACTGTAGATCGTCAGCCAATAGTCGTCAGGTGGAGCACTAACCCGGCGTTTACACTAGACGACTAAATACGCGGTGACTGTAGATCGTCAGCCAATAGTCGTCAGGTGGAGCACTAACCCGGCGTTTACACTAGACGACTAAATACGCGGCGACTGTAGATCGTCAGCCAATAGTCGTCAGGTGGAGCACTAACCCGGCGTTTACACTAGATGACTAAATATGCGGCGACTGTAGATCGTCAGCCAATAGTCGTCAGGTGGAGCACTAACCCGGCGTTTACACTAGACGACTAAATACGCGGCGACTGTAGATCGTCAGCCAATAGTCGTCAGGTGGAGCACTAACCCGGCGTTTACACTAGACGACTAAATACGCGGCGACTGTAGATCGTCAGCCAATAGTCGTCAGGTGGAGCACTAACCAGGCGTTTACACTAGACGACTAAATACGGGGCGACTGTAGATCGTCAGCCAATAGTCGTCAGGTGGAGCACTAACCCGGCGTTTACACTAGACGACTAAATACGCGGCGACTGTAGATCGTCAGCCAATAGTCGTCAGGTGGAGCACTAACCCGGCGTTTACACTAGATGACTAAATACGCGGCGACTGTAGATCGTCAGCCAATAGTCGTCAGGTGGAGCACTAACCCGGCGTTTACACTAGATGACTAAATACGCGGTGACTGTAGATCGTCAGCCAATAGTCGTCAGGTGGTGCACTAACCCGGCGTTTACACTAGACGACTAAATACGCGGCGACTGTAGATCGTCAGCCAATAGTCGTCAGGTGGAGCACTAACCCGGCGTTTACACTAGACGACTAAATACGCGGCGACTGTAGATCGTCAGCCAATAGTCGTCAGGTGGAGCACTAACCCGGCGTTTACACTAGACGACTAAATACGCGGCGACTGTAGATCGTCAGCCAATAGTCGTCAGGTGGAGCACTAACCCGGCGTTTACACTAGACGACTAAATACGCGGCGACTGTAGATCGTCAGCCAATAGTCGTCAGGTGGAGCACTAACCCGGCATTTACACTAGACGACTAAATACGCGGCGACTGTAGATCGTCAGCCAATAGTCGTCAGGTGGAGCACTAACCCGGCGTTTACACTAGACGACTAAATACGCGGTGACTGTAGATCGTCAGCCAATAGTTGTCAGGTGGAGCACTAACCCGGCGTTTACACTAGACGACTAAATACGCGGCGACTGTAGATCGTCAGCCAATAGTCGTCAGGTGGAGCACTAACCCGGCGTTTACACTAGACGACTAAATACGCGGCGACTGTAGATCGTCAGCCAATAGTCGTCAGGTGGAGCACTAACCCGGCGTTTACACTAGACGACTAAATACGCGGCGACTGTAGATCGTCAGCCAATAGTCGTCAGGTGGAGCACTAACCCGGCGTTTACACTAGACGACTAAATACGCGGCGACTGTAGATCGTCAGCCAATAGTCGTCAGGTGGAGCACTAACCCGGCGTTTATACTAGACGACTAAATACGCGGCGACTGTAGATCGTCAGCCAATAGTCGTCAGGTGGAGCACTAACCCGGCGTTTACACTAGACGACTAAATACGCGGCGACTGTAGATCGTCAGCCAATAGTCGTCAGGTGGAGCACTAACCCGGCGTTTACACTAGACGACTAAATACGCGGCGACTGTAGATCGTCAGCCAATAGTCGTCAGGTGGAGCACTATCCCGGCGTTTACACTAGACGACTAAATACTTGGTGACTGTAGATCGTCAGCCAATAGTCGTCAGGTGGTGCACTAACCCGGCGTTTACACTAGACGACTAAATACGCGGCGACTGTAGATCGTCAGCCAATAGTCGTCAGGTGGAGGAAATGTCCGCCGCAAAAGTCGTCAGCTCACAATCTCCTCCAGCGTTTACACTGACGACAAAGGTTCTCACAAAATGGCCGCCGGTGTAAACGACTAATTCTGCATCCCTGAAATAGTCGCAGGGTGTTAGAGTATGTCCAATGGTCGCCAGGTGGTGCCGAATTGAGTAATCTCACGTAGTCAGACGACCTGCAGTCGCCATGCGCTTAGCGTTTACAATAGACGACTTCTATCATTTCACTGCTGAAAGTCGTCAGGTGTAAAGTGCCAGAATCGTCCGGTGTAAACGCCGGGGAACCCGCTTCCCGAGGATTCCCGATTACCGATTTTATTTTCAAACATTATTCAAAGCTCTCAATGATTTTGTTTTATGAAAACCATTTGGGAAAATGCGTTGAAGAGTTCTGATTGGATAAGAGCGGAGATGGACGCGGGCTGTGGCGCCGGTCGTCCGCCGAGACGGTCGCCCGTTAAAAGCTCGTTAATACTTCATCAACTCTCAGGTCTCACAACGCTAAATACGCGCCTCGTACTTTACCCCGTTCCTGACGACACCGCCGCGCTTACCACGCTCCCCGGGGACGCCATCCCGCCAGTCAGCGCGGCCGCGTTCTGATAAATGTCCGGGCAGAGGTCAAATGGAGGTCACCGCCTCCAGATGGATCCCGCGACTGCGCAGTGTGCACCTGACAGGGTGTGTGTGTGTTTAGGTGTAGATGTAGGAGTGTGTCTGGGTGAGTGGTTACATGGCAAGGTGTGTAGGTGTGTGTGTAGGTGTTGGTGTAGGTGTGGGTGTAGGTGTGTGTGTGTAGGTGTGTGTGTGTAGATGTGTAGGTGTGTGTAGGTGTCTGAGATGTGTGTCTGTAGTACGTGGATTCACCATTCACACAACCGGCTGACGGGTGTCTGAGATGTGTGTGTGTAGTACGTAGATTCACCATTCACACAACCGGCTGACGGGTGTCTGAGATGTGTTTGTGTAGTACGTGGATTCACCATTCACACAATCGGCTGACGGGTGTCTGAGATGTGTGTGTGTAGTACGTAGATTCAACATTCACACAATCGGCTGACGGGTGTGTGAGATGTGAGTCTGTAGTACGTAGATTCACCATTCACACAATCGGCTGACAGGTGTGTGAGATGTGTGTGTGTAGTACGTAGATTCACCATTCACACAACCGGCTGACGGGTGTCTGAGATGTGTGTCTGTAGTACGTAGATTCACCATTCACACAACCGGCTGACGGGTGTCTGAGATGTGAGTCTGTAGTAAGTGGATTCACCATTCACACAATCGGCTGACGGGGGTCTGAGATTCGTGTGTGTAGTACGTGGATTCACCATTCACACAATCGGCTGACGGGTGTCTGAGATGTGTGTGTGTAGTACGTAGATTCACCATTCACACAATCGGCTGACGGGTGTCTGAGATGTGAGTCTGTAGTACGTGGATTCACCATTCACACAATCGGCTGACGGGTGTGTGAGATGTGTGTGTGTAGTACGTGGATCCACCATTCACACAACCGGCTGACAGGTGTCTGAGATGTGTGTGTGTAGTACGTGGATTCACCATTCACACAATCGGCTGACGGGTGTCTGAGATGTGTGTCTGTAGTACGTGGATTCACCATTCACACAATCGGCTGACGGGTGTCTGAGATGTGAGTCTGTAGTACGTAGATTCACCATTCACACAATCGGCTGACGGGTGTCTGAGATGTGGGTGTGTAGTACGTAGATTCACCATTCACACAATCGGCTGACGGGTGTGTGAGATGTGAGTCTGTAGTACGTAGATTCACCATTCACACAATCGGCTGACGGGTGTGTGAGATGTGAGTCTGTAGTACGTAGATTCACCATTCACACAATCGGCTGACGGGGGTCTGAGATTCGTGTGTGTAGTACGTGGATTCACCATTCACACAATCGGCTGACGGGTGTCTGAGATGTGTGTGTGTAGTACGTAGATTCACCATTCACACAATCGGCTGACGGGTGTCTGAGATGTGTGTGTGTAGTACGTAGATTCACCATTCACACAATCGGCTGACGGGTGTGTGAGATGTGAGTCTGTGTTGTTGGTGACAGTGGTAGCTTGAGGCTCTGCTTGATGACGCATGCTAGAAACAAAATTTCCGGTCCAAATGAATACCGGTGTGACGCTGAAAACTGCTTCCTGTGGGAGTAAATCTACAGCTGTGCATGCCGCACATGAGGAGCAGGCCAGTCATCAAATACTACGCCGCGGTCATGAGGAGAAGCCAGTCATCAAATACTACGCCATGGTCATGAGGAGCAGGCCAGTCATCAAATACTACGCCGCGGTCATGAGGAGCAGGCCAGTCATCAAATACTACGCCGCGGTCATGAGGAGCAGGCCTGTCATCAAATACTACGCCGCGGTCATGAGGAGCAGGCCAGTCATCAAATACTACGCCGCGGTCATGAGGAGCAGGCCAGTCATCAAATACTACGCCGCGGTCATGAGGAGCAGGCCAGTCATCAAATACTACGCCATGGTCATGAGGAGCAGGCCTGTCATCAAATACTACGCCATGGTCATGAGGAGCAGGCCAGTCATCACATACTACGCCGCGGTCATGAGGAGCAGGCCAGTCATCAAATACTACGCCATGGTCATGAGGAGCAGGCCTGTCATCAAATACTACGCCATGGTCATGAGGAGCAGGCCTGTCATCACATACTACGCCGCGGTCATGAGGAGCAGGCCAGTCATCAAATACTACGCCATGGTCATGAGGAGCAGGCCAGTCATCAAATACTACGCCGCGGTCATGAGGAGCAGGCCAGTCATCACATACTACGCCGCGGTCATGAGGAGCAGGCCTGTCATCAAATACTACGCCGCGGTCATGAGGAGCAGGCCTGTCATCAAATACTACGCCGCGGTCATGAGGAGCAGGCCTGTCATCAAATACTACGCCGCGGTCATGAGGAGCAACCAGTCATCAAATACTACGCCGCGGTCATGAGGAGCAGGCCAGTCATCAAATACTACGCCGCGGTCATGAGGAGCAGGCCTGTCATCAAATACTACGCCATGGTCATGAGCAGCAGCCCAGTCATCACATACTACGCCGCGGTCATGAGGAGCAGGCTAGGCATCAAATACTACGCCATGGTCATGGCACAGTTATAGTAGATGACGTCCACTTTGATTAGCCAATTAGCGGCTAGGTATACTTGTACATTTATAGTCATAACTGGATTTGTGTAAGAAGTAGGGATTATTCTCATATAGTCATGCCGGTGTCGTGGTCGCCAGCTCTAGTCGCGTGGCAGGTTCAGCTACGGAAAGTCTACTTCCCGGCGATTTCCCACCCTACGCATAATTACGTAGGTCAGCTCGGTTTTCTGAAAGTATGAGCTCACCTAGTCACACAAAACTCCACAACTTGAATAACAAGAGGTTGTTTATTATTACTTCCCTGGAGTGATCCTGGTCAGACCACTCCCAAAGTACAGTACCCTGCAGCAGGGACTGACTCTCCACGCCATCTTCCGATGAACGGACAAAACACCGCTAGATCGCCCAGCCCCCTACACCATTCTAATGTCTGTGAAAGGGTGAGATAAAGTCAGAACTTCACTTGAGACGTATAAATATTCAAAAATACCGTAATCATCACTCACCTACACATCGAAGACGATGACGTCGCATCCCAACTCGTGGAGTACTTTACATGTATACGATACTTGATGCGGTTCTTCCCTGGTAGTTGTCCACATATAAAACACATCCGGTTCTCTATGCAGCCTGAGTCACTCGTGTTGTCCGGAAAGCGGGGTCAATGTAAAGACATGTGACTTTACCCAGTAACGAGCTTTCCCCAGAAAGAAATCAGAAAATGAGCATCAAACGTGAAAGTCAACATTCATACACTGTCTGGGACCTTTCGGAAATGAGGCTTTAAGCTACAATTTTAATTTGTATATTTTATCATAAGATAGAAAATACTGAGATATAATCTAAAGCATGATATTTCTGAAGGTCTGAGATATTATGAAAGTGGTTATTTTGATGACTTCATTTTTCTGTTGAAAGAGGTTTGTGAAGAGGAATAGGTTATATCAGTTGAGAAAAGCATTCTATGGCCCTTGACTTTGAAAACAACGTCAGTCCTTTTTCCTTCAATTTCGGGCATCGAAATATAAAAGACAGACAGATGGGCCATAATGCTACAAAACACACTAAAGAGACAAAAAGTTGGCTTCAGAAACTCAAGGACGCCATGATGCCTTCATTCAGACACTCACACAGAAAGACGGCATGATGCCTTCATTCAGACACTCATAGAGAAAGACGCCATGATGCCTTCATTCAGACACTCACACAGAAAGACGCCATGATGCCTTCATTCAGACACTCACACAGAAAGACGCCATGATGCCTTCATTTAGACACTCACACAGAAAGACGCCATGATGCCCTTATTTAGACACCCACACAGAAAGATGCAATGATGCCTTCATTCAGACACTCACACAGAAAGACGCCATGATGCCTTCATTCAGACACTCACAGAGAAAGACGCCATGATGCCTTCATTCAGACACTCACACAGAAAGACGCCATGATGCCTTCATTCAGACACTCACAGAGAAAGACGCCATGATGCCTTCATTCAGACACTCACAGAGAAAGACGCCATGATGCCTTCATTCAGACAGACACACAGAAAGACGCCATGATGCCTTCATTCAAACACCCACACAGAAAGACGCCATGATGCCTTCATTCAGACACTCACACAGAAAGACGCCATGATGCCTTCATTCAGACACACAGAAAGACGCCATGATGCCCTCATTCAGACACTCACACAGAAAGACGCCATGATGCCTTCATTCAGACACACAGAAAGACGCCATGATGCCTTCATTCAGACACTCACACAGAAAGACGCCATGATGCCTTCATTCAGACACTCACACAGAAAGACGCCATGATGCCTTCAGACACTCACAGAGAAAGACGCCATGATGCCTTCATTCAGACAGACACACAGAAAGACGCCATGATGCCTTCATTCAGACACTCACACAGAAAGACGCCATGATGCCTTCATTCAGACACCCACACAGAAAGACGCCATGATGCCTTCATTCAGACACCCACACAGAAAGACGCCATGATGCCTTCATTCAGACACTCACAGAGAAAGACGCCATGATGCCTTCATTCAGACACACAGAAAGACGCCATGATGCCTTCATTCAGACACTCACAGAGAAAGACGCCATGATGCCTTCATTCAGACACACAGAAAGACGCCATGATGCCTTCATTCAGACACTCACACAGAAAGACGCCATGATGCCTTCATTCAGACACTCACACAGAAAGACGCCATGATGCCTTCATTCAGACACTCACACAGAAAGACGCCATGATGCCTTCATTCAGACACTCACACAGAAAGACGCCATGATGCCTTCACTCACACAGAAAGACGCCATGATGCCTTCACTCAGACACTCACACAGAAAGATGCCATGATGCCTTCACTCAGACACTCACACAGAAAGACGCCATGATGCCTTCATACAGACATATAGAAAGTGCTTAGGTTTAGTAATAGTCAGTATACCTTAAACCACTCATAGCTCTTTTTGAACTGGTCAATACGTTTAAATGTTTAAAGTGAAGGGTAAATGTGTCTAGTGTAACTCTGTTAACACAGCAGCTGCAGCGTGGATTCAGACAGAAAAAAGGCGGTCAGTAAATCAGATCTCAGTGGCGGGAATCGATTGTCGGCCAGTTTTAATCTCCACTCGACCACAAAGAGAGCTCCGCCCAAAACAAAGCCTCAGCTAAAAACGGGACAGCTTCACGAGGGTCTCTCTGTGTCTGTAACGAGATTAACGCCAGATTAACAATGGGATTAAATGAATCTGCCCCAATTGACACACGACCCACCGCAATGAGTGGATCCGACACACGACCCACCGCAATTAGTGGATCTGACACACGACCCACCATAATGAGCGGATCTGACACACGACCCACCGCAATTAGTGGATCTGACACACGACCCACCATAATGAGTGGATCTGACACACGACCAGCACCAACCCAGTTCATAATGAGTGGATCTGACACACGACCAGCACCAACCCAGTTCATAATGAGCGGATCTGACATATTTCGTTCCGTGAAATCAGTTAACAATGGACACTTTGAGCGTATTGTTTCCTGTCAGACCTTTTATTTATTACAATGAGAGGATCAGAATCCGACATGCTGATAATTCATACTGCATTCAGTAAAACCAGTGAACAATGGACACTGTGAACGTATTGTGTTCTGAGAGAATTTATTTTCACCTTTTTAACAGATTGATTGAGTTTAACGAGGCGAATTCAGTTTGAGGCCAGAATTACAATTAAGTATTTGACCCGGTCTGTGTTAAATAGTTAAACCAGGAGATGGCGCGACGTCCCTCTCCAGGATGCGTTATTTTAGTGGAGGTGATTGAAGGAGAGCGGAGAAAGGGAAGGACAGAAACTGAGAAGGGTCAACGACTGAAGGAGAGCGGAGAAAGGGAAGGACAGAAACTGAGACGGGTCAACGACTGAACGAGAGTGGAAAAAAGGAAGGACAGAAACTGAGACGGGTCAACGACTAAAGGAGAGCGGAGAAAAGGAAGGACAGAAACTGAGACGGGTCAACGACTAAAGGAGAGCGGAGAAAAGGAAGGACAGAAACTGAGATGGGTCAACGACTGAAGGAGAGCAGAGAAAAGGAAGGACAGAAACTGAGACGGGTCAACGACTAAAGGAGAGCGGAGAAAAGGAAGGACAGAAACTGAGACAGGTCAACGACTGAAGGAGAGCGGAGAAAAGGAAGGACAGAAACTGAGACGGGTCAACGACTGAAGGAGAGCGGAGAAAAGGAAGGACAGAAACTGAGACGGGTTTCACTCGTTACGTACGATTACGAAGCTGGACGATACGTGAATCGTTCGTACAGATCGTCGTATGTTTGACGTACATCGTACAGGACGATGGGCTCACCATGTGTAAGCCCTCCCCCCCAACATAGACACATAGACACATAGACACATAGACACATGGACACATGGACACATGGACACATGGACACATGGACACATGGACACATAGACACATGGACACATGGACACATAGACACATGGACACATGGACACATAGACACATGGACACATGGACACATGGACACATGGACACATGGACACATGGACACATGGACACATGGACACATGGACACATGGACACATGGACACATAGAGACATGGACACATGGACACATGGACACATGGACACATGGACACATGGACACATGGACACATGGACACATGGACACATGGACACATGGACACATGGACACATGGACACATGGACACATGGACACATGGACACATGGACACATGGACACATGGACACATGGACACATGGACACATGGACACATGGACACATAGACACATAGACACATAGACACATAGACACATGGACACAGTAACGGGCTCCAGTATCAGCATCATTCATTCCACTGCCGCTCAACCCATAGCAATTATTCCGGGGTGCTTTGATGTATTTTACTGATTTTAACAGGATTTATTTATGTTTTACCTTGAATAGGCCTTATTTTCCTGTGAATGCCTCCAAATACAATGTACCTTGTTTCTCTTTTATCCTTTAGTGGTTATATCATCAATAAATATGTAATGTCTGAAATGATAATAATTATTCTTGTGGTATACATTAAGGGGAAAAAGAAAAGTAATGGTTTGCTCTCTCCCCTCCACATCAACCTTTACGTATAGTTTTTATTTCATATCTATGTAAAATTCAGCCATGACACCCCGGTTACCAGGTGCCGTTACGTCACGTTACGACTATCATAGACGACTATAGACGGTGTAGGTCGATTTTCAGGCATTCCATTTGATTATCGCATAAGGTCATATGGAGAAGGTCGCATACGTAGCTGGAAAAGACAAACATTCATGTAACGATATTAGCACTAGGACAATCTAGACTAGTAAGATATTTTATGAGATCGTACAAAGTTTGTGAAACGAATGCCTGTATCTTCGGTTGGCGTTTGGTGTCGTGTTTTTCTCTGTCACCAGAGAGTGAGATTCTACTTACTCACTCGTTATAATCTGTATTTATTTGTAGAGAGGGTAGTCTGATGCATCATCTTCTCCCTTTTTAGTGAGGTCGTTTTAATTCCACCTGGTCAGTAGTTATCCGTCTTTATCCCACCCCCGGTATTCTCATACCCAGCCCAACTCATACTCAAGTGCGATCTTTTTGTGAGGTCTTTTTAATTCCACCTGGGTGCTGTTTAAGAACTTACGAGGGAGAAAATAAATGGTCGTTCGATTCTCCTTGGCCCAATATCGTTTAATAAGGGCAAGGAGAATTACTGAAGGACAAACGAGGGAGAGGATCAATAGTGAGGCATGAAATATCGTTTAACAATTTTATCCCCCAGTGGACGATTGTCCTCAACACGGTCCTACGTCGTCCAAAAACGGACAATTGAACGACACGTACAGGGGGTGTCGTACAGGGAGCTTGTACCTCTGTCCCTGGTAAAATATGTTTACTGGAAGAGAAACGTAAGACTTGCGGAGACCAGCGGATATAAACGGATATAAACGGAAAAATTACGGTAAAGGAACGGAGGTATTTCTTGTGTTACGTTTGTGTTACGGTTGTGTTACGGAAGCATTACGGAGAGCTTTCTCACTAGATATACAGGTAGGGATGTGCTACATCCTACATCATTACATCCTACTTCCCTACATCCTACATCACTACATCCTACATACCTACATCCTACATCCTACATCCCACATCCCCACATCCTACATTCCTACATCCCTACATCTTACATCCCCACATCCTACATCACTAGATCCTACATCACTACATCCTACATCACTACATCCTACATCCTACATCCTACATCACTACATCACTACATCACTACATCCCCACATCCTACATCAAGACATCACTACATCACAACATCCTACATCACTACATCCTACATCACTACATCACTACATCCCTACATCCCCACATCCTACATCAATACATCACTACATCACAACATCCTACATCACTACATCTACATCACTACATCCACATATCCACATATCCCCACATCCCCACATCCTACATCACTACATCCACAGAGTGATGTAGGATGAAGGATGTATGATGTAGTGATGTAGAAGGTAGGATGTAGGATGTGGGGATGTAGTGATGTAGGATGAAGTGATGTAGGATGTTATGATGTAGTGATGTATTGATGTAGGATGTGGGGATGTAGGGATGTAGTGATGTAGTGATGTAGTGATGTAGTGATGTAGGATGAAGTGATGTAGTGATGTAGTGATGTAGTGATGTAGGATGAAGTGATGTAGGATGTAGTGATGTAGGATGTAGTGATGTAGTGATGTAGTGATGTAGTGATGTAGGATGAAGTGATGTAGTGATGTAGTGATGTAGTGATGTAGGATGTAGGATGTGGGGATGTAGGATGAAGTGATGTAGTGATGTAGGGATGTAGGATGTAGTGATGTAGTGATGTAGTGATGTAGTGATGTAGGATGTAGTGATGTAGTGATGTAGGATGAAGTGATGTAGGATGTAGTGATGTAGGATGTAGTGATGTAGTGAGGTAGGGATGTAGGGATGTAGGATGTAGTGATGTAGTGATGTAGTAATGTAGGATGTAGTGATGTAGGATGTAGTGATGTAGTGATGTAGTGATGCAGGATGTAGTGATGTAGGATGTAGTGATGTAGGGTGTAGGGATGTAGGATGTAGTGATGTAGGATGTAGGGATGTAGGATGTAGTGATGTAGGATGTAGTGATGTAGGATGTGGGGATGTAGGATGTAGTGATGTAGGATGTAGGGATGTAGGATGTAGGGATGTAGCATGTAGTGATGTAGGATGTAGGGATGTAGTGATGTAGGATGTAGTGATGTAGAATGTAGTAATGTAGGGATGTGTGGATGTGTGGATGTAGTTATGTGGTGATGTAGGGATTTAGGATGTGGGGATGTAGGGATGTAGATGTAGGATGTAGTGATGTAGGATGTAGTGATGTAGGATGTAGGGATGTAGGATGTAGTGATGTAGGATGTAGGATGTAGTGATGTAGGATTTAGTGACGTAGTATGTTGGGAGGTAAGATGTAGGGATGTAGGAATGTAGGATGTGGGGATGTGGGATGTAGGATGTGGGTATGTAGGATGTAGTGATATAGGATGTAGATGAGTAGGAAGTAGTGATGTAGGATGTATGATGTAGCACATCCCTTACCTGTATATCTATTGAGAAAGCTCTCCGTAATGCTTCCGTAACACAACCGTAACACAAGAAATACCTCCGTTCCTTTACCGTAATTTTTCCGTTTATATCCGTTTATATCCGCTGGTCTCCACAAGTCTTACGTTTCTCTTCCAGTAAACATATTTTACCAGAGACACAGGTACAAGCTCCCTGTACGACACCCCCTGTACGTGTCGTTTAATTGTCCGTTTTTGGACGACGTAGGACCGTGTTGAGGACAATCGTCCACTGGGGGATAAATTTGTTAAACGATATTTCATGCCTCACTCTTGTTCCTGTCCCTCGTTTGTCCTTCAGGAATTCTCCTAGCCCTTATTAAACGATATTGGGCCATGGAGAATCGAACGACCATTTATTTTCTCCCTCGTAAGTTCTTAAACAGCACCCAGAATCGTGGTAGGTGGGGGTCCCCTCTTGGAGTTGTCCTCTGTCAGTACATGTATCTGTGAGGCTCTCATTACCGTTAGAGTTGTCCTGTCACTACATGTATCTGAGAGGCTCTCATTACCGTTAGAGTTGTCCTCTGTCACTACATGTATCTGAGCTCTCATTACCGTTAGAGTTGCCCTCTGTCACTACATGTATCTGAGAGGCTCTCATTACCGTTAGAGTTGTCCTCTGTCACTACATGTATCTGAGAGGCTCTCATTACCGTTAGAGTTGTCCTCTGTCACTACATGTATCTGAGAGGCTCTCATTACCGTTAGAGTTGTCCTCTGTCACTACATGTATCTGAGCTCTCATTACCGTTAGAGTTGTCCTCTGTCACTACATGTATCTGTGAGCCTCTCATTACCGTTAGAGTTGTCCTCTGTCACTACATGTGTCTGAGAGGCTCTCATTACCGTTAGAGTTGTCTTCTGTCACTACATGTATCTGAGAGGCTCTTATTACCGTTAGAGTTGTCCTCTGTCACTACATGTATCTGAGAGGCTCTCATTACCGTTAGAGTTGTCCTCTGTCACTACATGTATCTGAATGGCTCTCATTACCGTTAGAGTTGTCCTCTGTCACTACATGTATCTGAGAGGCTCTCATTACCGTTAGAGTTGTCCTCTGTCACTACATGTATCTGAGCTCTCATTACCGTTAGAGTTGTCCTCTGTCACTACATGTATCTGAGCTCTCATTACCGTTAGAGTTGTCCTCTGTCACTACATGTATCTGAGAGGCTCTCATTACCGTTAGAGTTGTCCTCTGTCACTACATGTATCTGAGAGGCTCTCATTACCGTTAGAGTTGTCCTCTGTCACTACATGTATCTGAGAGGCTCTCATTACCGTTAGAGTTGTCCTCTCTCACTACATGTATCTGAGCTCTCATTACCGTTAGAGTTGTCCTCTGTCACTACATGTATCTGAGAGGCTCTCATTACCGTTAGAGTTGTCCTCTGTCACTACATGTATCTGAGAGGCTCTCATTACCGTTAGAGTTGTCCTCTGTCACTACATGTATCTGAGAGGCTCTCATTACCGTTAGAGTTGTCCTCTGTCACTACATGTATCTGTGAGGCTCTCATTACCCTTAGAGTTGTCCTCTGTCACTACATGTATCTGTGAGGCTCTCATTACCGTTAGAGTTGTCCTCTGTCACGACATGTATCTGTGAGGCTCTCATTACCGTTAGAGTTGTCCTCTGTCACTACATGTATCTGAGCTCTCATTACCGTTAGAGTTGTCCTCTGTCACTACATGTATCTGTGAGGCTCTCATTACCGTTAGAGTTGTCCTCTGTCACTACATGTATCTGAGCTCTCATTACCGTTAGAGTTGTCCTCTGTCACTACATGTATCTGAGAGGCTCTCATTACCGTTAGAGTTGTCCTCTGTCACTACATGTATCTGAGCTCTCATTACCGTTAGAGTTGTCTTCTGTCACTACATGTATCTGAGAGGCTCTCATTACCGTTAGAGTTGTCTTCTGTCACTACATGTATCTGAGAGGCTCTCATTACCGTTAGAGTTGTCCTCTGTCACTACATGTATCTGAGAGGCTCTCATTACCGTTAGAGTTGTCCTCTGTCACTACATGTATCTGAGAGGCTCTCATTACCGTTAGAGTTGTCCTCTGTCACTACATGTATCTGAGAGGCTCTCATTACCGTTAGAGTTGTCCTCTGTCACTACATGTATCTGAGAGGCTCTCATTACCGTTAGAGTTGTCCTCTGTCACTACATGTATCTGTGAGGCTCTCATTACCGTTAGAGTTGTCCTCTGTCACTACATGTATCTGTGAAGCTCTCATTACCGTTAGAGTTGTCCTGTCACTACATGTATCTGAGAGGCTCTCATTACCGTTAGAGTTGTCCTCTGTCACTACATGTATCTGAGAGGCTCTCATTACCGTTAGAGTCGTCCTCTGTCACTACATGTATCTGAGAGGCTCTCATTACCGTTAGAGTTGTCCTCTGTCACTACATGTATCTGAGAGGCTCTCATTACCGTTAGAGTTGTCCTCTGTCACTACATGTATCTGAGAGGCTCTCATTACCGTTAGAGTTGTCCTCTGTCACTACATGTATCTGAGCTCTCATTACCGTTAGAGTTGTCCTCTGTCACTACATGTATCTGAGCTCTCATTACCGTTAGAGTTGTCCTCTGTCACTACATGTATCTGAGAGGCTCTCATTACCGTTAGAGTTGTCCTCTGTCACTACATGTATCTGAGAGGCTCTCATTACCGTTAGAGTTGTCCTCTGTCACTACATGTATCTGAGAGGCTCTCATTACCGTTAGAGTTGTCCTCTGTTACTACATGTATCTGAGAGGCTCTCATTACCGTTAGAGTCGTCCTCTGTCACTACATGTATCTGAGAGGCTCTCATTACCGTTAGAGTTGTCCTCTGTCACTACATGTATCTGAGAGGCTCTCATTACCGTTAGAGTTGTCCTCTGTCACTACATGTATCTGAGAGGCTCTCATTACCGTTAGAGTTGTCCTCTGTCACTACATGTATCTGAGCTCTCATTACCGTTAGAGTTGTCCTCTGTCACTACATGTATCTGAGCTCTCATTACCGTTAGAGTTGTCCTCTGTCACTACATGTATCTGAGAGGCTCTCATTACCGTTAGAGTTGTCCTCTGTCACTACATGTATCTGAGAGGCTCTCATTACCGTTAGAGTTGTCCTCTGTCACTACATGTATCTGAGAGGCTCTCATTACCGTTAGAGTTGTCCTCTCTCACTACATGTATCTGAGCTCTCATTACCGTTAGAGTTGTCCTCTGTCACTACATGTATCTGAGAGGCTCTCATTACCGTTAGAGTTGTCCTCTGTCACTACATGTATCTGAGAGGCTCTCATTACCGTTAGAGTTGTCCTCTGTCACTACATGTATCTGTGAGGCTCTCATTACCCTTAGAGTTGTCCTCTGTCACTACATGTATCTGTGAGGCTCTCATTACCGTTAGAGTTGTCCTCTGTCACTACATGTATCTGAGCTCTCATTACCGTTAGAGTTGTCCTCTGTCACTACATGTATCTGTGAGGCTCTCATTACCGTTAGAGTTGTCCTCTGTCACTACATGTATCTGAGCTCTCATTACCGTTAGAGTTGTCCTCTGTCACTACATGTATCTGAGAGGCTCTCATTACCGTTAGAGTTGTCCTCTGTCACTACATGTATCTGAGCTCTCATTACCGTTAGAGTTGTCCTCTGTCACTACATGTATCTGAGAGGCTCTCATTACCGTTAGAGTTGTCTTCTGTCACTACATGTATCTGAGAGGCTCTCATTACCGTTAGAGTTGTCCTCTGTCACTACATGTATCTGAGAGGCTCTCATTACCGTTAGAGTTGTCCTCTGTCACTACATGTATCTGAGCTCTCATTACCGTTAGAGTTGTCCTCTGTCACTACATGTATCTGAGAGGCTCTCATTACCGTTAGAGTTGTCCTCTGTCACTACATGTATCTGAGAGGCTCTCATTACCGTTAGAGTTGTCCTCTGTCACTACATGTATCTGTGAGGCTCTCATTACCGTTAGAGTTGTCCTCTGTCACTACATGTATCTGTGAAGCTCTCATTACCGTTAGAGTTGTCCTGTCACTACATGTATCTGAGAGGCTCTCATTACCGTTAGAGTTGTCCTCTGTCACTACATGTATCTGAGAGGCTCTCATTACCGTTAGAGTCGTCCTCTGTCACTACATGTATCTGAGAGGCTCTCATTACCGTTAGAGTTGTCCTCTGTCACTACATGTATCTGAGCTCTCATTACCGTTAGAGTTGTCCTCTGTCACTACATGTATCTGAGAGGCTCTCATTACCGTTAGAGTTGTCCTCTGTCACTACATGTATCTGAGCTCTCATTACCGTTAGAGTTGTCCTCTGTCACTACATGTATCTGAGAGGCTCTCATTACCGTTAGAGTTGTCCTCTGTCACTACATGTATCTGAGAGGCTCTCATTACCGTTAGAGTTGTCCTCTGTCACTACATGTATCTGAGAGGCTCTCATTACCGTGAGAGTTGTCCTCTGTCACTACATGTATCTGAGAGGCTCTCATTACCGTTAGAGTTGTCCTCTGTCACTACATGTATCTGAGCTCTCATTACCGTTAGAGTTGTCCTCTGTCACTACATGTATCTGAGAGGCTCTCATTACCGTTAGAGTTGTCCTCTGTCACTACATGTATCTGAGCTCTCATTACCGTTAGAGTTGTCCTCTGTCACTACATGTATCTGAGAGGCTCTCATTACCGTTAGAGTTGTCCTCTGTCACTACATGTATCTGAGCTCTCATTACCGTTAGAGTTGTCCTCTGTCACTACATGTATCTGAGAGGCTCTCATTACCGTTAGAGTTGTCCTCTGTCACTACATGTATCTGAGAGGCTCTCATTACCGTTAGAGTTGTCCTCTGTCACTACATGTATCTGAGAGGCTGTCATTACCGTTAGAGTTGTCCTCTGTCACTACATGTATCTGAGCTCTCATTACCGTTAGAGTTGTCCTCTGTCACTACATGTATCTGAGCTCTCATTACCGTTAGAGTTGTCTTCTCTGTTGTTGTCTGTTTTGTGAGGGCCTCATTGTCCAGACTGAGACGTAAAGTACTCAACATTCATCATGCTGTAGTTCTCAGAGTTCAAACTCAATATTTAGTATTTAAAAATAGTTACAATATTCCTTAGATGGAGGTTTAAGTAGTAAACCAAATTACCACAATAATAGGGTGAATATAATACAAGCAGACTAGTTAATGACAAATCTATGACAAATCTCCAAACTTGAGATCTACATTTAACTGTGCCGATTCTTCGAGGCCTAACTTCCCCACACGCGATAAAAGAATAGGTTTCACGAGGAGAATGGCAGTGAGTTTATTCTTCATATTCAGGACATTACGCTTGTCTACTTGGTAGGATTAATATTCCACAGGGCGCACTGTGAACAATTGCCACTCACTAAAGCTCCAACAGGGTCCCTTAACAATTACAAAATCCAATTATAGAAAGGCGAGCAGAGGAACGTCATGCAGAGCAAGGAAACTGATTAAGTTGAACAAAGAGGAGTTGATAAACATCACTAGACCTTGAGTTGTACGCCTACAATTTGTGTATCTCCTATAGGCCTTGTACTATACACCTACAATATGTGAATCTCCTATAGGCCTTGAGTTGTACGATTACAATATGTGAATCTCCTATAGGCCTTGTACTATACGCCTACAATATGTGAATCTCCTATAGGCCTTGTACTATACACCTACAATATGTGAATCTCCTATAGGCCTTGAGTTGTACGATTACAATATGTGAATCTCCTATAGGCCTTGTACTATACGCCTACAATATGTGAATCTCCTATAGACCTTGTAATGTACGCCTACAATATGTGAATCTCCTATAGACCTTGTAATGTACGCCTACAATATGTGAATCTCCTATAGGCCTTGAGTTGTACGCCTACAATATGTGAATCTCCTATAGACCTTGTACTATACGCCTACAATATGTGAATCCCCTATAGGCCTTGTACTATACGCCTACAATATGTGAATCTCCTATAGACCTTGTACTATATGCCTACAATATGTGAATCTCCTATAGGCCTTGTAGTATACGCCTACAATATGTGAATCCCCTATAGACCTTGAGTTGTACGCCTACAATATGTGAATCTCCTATAGGCCTTGTAATATACGCCTACAATATGTGAATCTCCTATAGGCCTTGAGTTGTACGCCTACAATATGTGAATCTCCTATAGGCCTTGTACTGTACGCCTACAATATGTGTATCTCCTATAGACCTTGAGTTGTACACCTACAATATGTGAATTTCCTATAGACCTTGAGTTGTACGCCTACAATATGTGAATCTCCTATAGACCTTGTACTATACGCCTACAATATGTGAATCTCCTATAGGCCTTGTACTGTACGCCTACAATATGTGAATCTCCTATAGACCTTGTAATGTACGCCTACAATATGTGAATCTCCTATAGACCTTGTAATGTACGCCTACAATATGTGAATCTCCTATAGACCTTGAGTTGTACGCCTACAATATGTGAATCTCCTATAGGCCTTGTAATGTACGCCTACAATATGTGAATCTCCTATAGGCCTTGTAATATACGCCTACAATATGTGAATCTCCTATAGACCTTGAGTTGTACGCCTACAATATGTGAATCTCCTATAGGCCTTGTAATGTACGCCTACAATATGTGAATCTCCTATAGACCTTGTAATGTACGCCTACAATATGTGAATCTCCTATAGGCCTTGTAATGTACGCCTACAATATGTGAATCTCCTATAGGCCTTGTAATGTACGCCTACAATATGTGAATCTCCTATAGACCTTGTACTATACGCCTACAATATGTGAATCTCCTATAGACCTTGTAATGTACGCCTACAATATGTGAATCTCCTATAGACCTTGTAATGTACGCCTACAATATGTGAATCTCCTATAGACCTTGAGTTGTACGCCTACAATATGTGAATCCCCTATAGGCCTTGTAATGTACGCCTACAATATGTGAATCTCCTATAGACCTTGAGTTGTACGATTACAATATGTGAATCTCCTATAGACCTTGTACTATACGCCTACAATATGTGAATCTCCTATAGGCCTTGAGTTGTACGCCTACAATATGTGAATCCCCTATAGGCCTTGTACTATACGCCTACAATATGTGAATCTCCTATAGACCTTGTAATGTACGCCTACAATATGTGAATCTCCTATAGACCTTGTACTATACACCTACAATATGTGAATCTCCTATAGACCTTGTACTGTACGCCTACAATATGTGAATCTCCTATAGGCCTTGTACTATACGCCTACAATATGTGAATCTCCTATAGACCTTGTAATGTACGCCTACAATATGTGAATCTCCTATAGACCTTGAGTTGTACGCCTACAATATGTGAATCCCCTATAGGCCTTGTACTGTACGCCTACAATATGTGAATCTCCTATAGACCTTGTACTATACGCCTACAATGTGTGAATCTCCTATAGACCTTGTAATGTACGCCTACAATATGTGAATCTCCTATAGACCTTGAGTTGTACGCCTACAATATGTGAATCTCCTATAGGCCTTGTACTATACGCCTACAATATGTGAATCTCCTATAGACCTTGTAATGTACGCCTACAATATGTGAATCTCCTATAGGCCTTGAGTTGTACGCCTACAATATGTGAATCTCCTATAGACCTTGAGTTGTACGCCTACAATATGTGAATCTCCTATAGACCTTGAGTTGTACGCCTACAATATGTGAATCTCCTATAGACCTTGTAATGTACGCCTACAATATGTGAATCTCCTATAGGCCTTGAGTTGTACGATTACAATATGTGAATCTCCTATAGGCCTTGTACTATACGCCTACAATATGTGAATCTCCTATAGGCCTTGTACTATACACCTACAATATGTGAATCTCCTATAGGCCTTGAGTTGTACGATTACAATATGTGAATCTCCTATAGGCCTTGTACTATACGCCTACAATATGTGAATCTCCTATAGACCTTGTAATGTACGCCTACAATATGTGAATCTCCTATAGACCTTGTAATGTACGCCTACAATATGTGAATCTCCTATAGGCCTTGAGTTGTACGCCTACAATATGTGAATCTCCTATAGACCTTGTACTATACGCCTACAATATGTGAATCCCCTATAGGCCTTGTACTATACGCCTACAATATGTGAATCTCCTATAGGCCTTGTACTATACGCCTACAATATGTGAATCTCCTATAGACCTTGTAATGTACGCCTACAATATGTGAATCCCCTATAGACCTTGAGTTGTATGCCTACAATATGTGAATCTCCTATAGGCCTTGTAGTATACGCCTACAATATGTGAATCCCCTATAGACCTTGAGTTGTACGCCTACAATATGTGAATCTCCTATAGGCCTTGTAATATACGCCTACAATATGTGAATCTCCTATAGGCCTTGAGTTGTACGCCTACAATATGTGAATCTCCTATAGGCCTTGTACTGTACGCCTACAATATGTGTATCTCCTATAGACCTTGAGTTGTACACCTACAATATGTGAATCTCCTATAGACCTTGAGTTGTACGCCTACAATATGTGAATCTCCTATAGACCTTGTACTATACGCCTACAATATGTGAATCTCCTATAGGCCTTGTACTGTACGCCTACAATATGTGAATCTCCTATAGACCTTGTAATGTACGCCTACAATATGTGAATCTCCTATAGACCTTGTAATGTACGCCTACAATATGTGAATCTCCTATAGACCTTGAGTTGTACGCCTACAATATGTGAATCTCCTATAGGCCTTGTAATGTACGCCTACAATATGTGAATCTCCTATTGGCCTTGTAATATACGCCTACAATATGTGAATCTCCTATAGACCTTGAGTTGTACGCCTACAATATGTGAATCTCCTATAGGCCTTGTAATGTACGCCTACAATATGTGAATCTCCTATAGACCTTGTAATGTACGCCTACAATATGTGAATCTCCTATAGGCCTTGTAATGTACGCCTACAATATGTGAATCTCCTATAGGCCTTGTAATGTACGCCTACAATATGTGAATCTCCTATAGACCTTGTACTATACGCCTACAATATGTGAATCTCCTATAGACCTTGTAATGTACGCCTACAATATGTGAATCTCCTATAGACCTTGTAATGTACGCCTACAATATGTGAATCTCCTATAGACCTTGAGTTGTACGCCTACAATATGTGAATCCCCTATAGGCCTTGTAATGTACGCCTACAATATGTGAATCTCCTATAGACCTTGAGTTGTACGATTACAATATGTGAATCTCCTATAGACCTTGTACTATACGCCTACAATATGTGAATCTCCTATAGGCCTTGAGTTGTACGCCTACAATATGTGAATCCCCTATAGGCCTTGTACTATACGCCTACAATATGTGAATCTCCTATAGACCTTGTAATGTACGCCTACAATATGTGAATCTCCTATAGACCTTGTACTATACACCTACAATATGTGAATCTCCTATAGACCTTGTACTGTACGCCTACAATATGTGAATCTCCTATAGGCCTTGTACTATACGCCTACAATATGTGAATCTCCTATAGACCTTGTAATGTACGCCTACAATATGTGAATCTCCTATAGACCTTGAGTTGTACGCCTACAATATGTGAATCCCCTATAGGCCTTGTACTGTACGCCTACAATATGTGAATCTCCTATAGACCTTGTACTATACGCCTACAATGTGTGAATCTCCTATAGACCTTGTAATGTACGCCTACAATATGTGAATCTCCTATAGACCTTGAGTTGTACGCCTACAATATGTGAATCTCCTATAGGCCTTGTACTATACGCCTACAATATGTGAATCTCCTATAGACCTTGTAATGTACGCCTACAATATGTGAATCTCCTATAGGCCTTGAGTTGTACGCCTACAATATGTGAATCTCCTATAGACCTTGAGTTGTACGCCTACAATATGTGAATCTCCTATAGACCTTGTACTATACGCCTACAATATGTGAATATCCTATAGACCTTGTAATATACGCCTACAATATGTGAATCTCCTATAGACCTTGTAATGTACGCCTACAATATGTGAATCTCCTATAGGCCTTGTAATGTACGCCTACAATATGTGAATCTCCTATAGGCCTTGTACTATACGCCTACAATATGTGAATCTCCTATAGGCCTTGTACTATATGCCTACAATATGTGAATCTCCTATAGGCCTTGTACTGTACGCTTACAATATGTGAATCTCCTATAGGCCTTGTACTGTACGCCTACAATATGTGAATCTCCTATAGGCCTTGTACTATACGCCTACAATATGTGAATCTCCTATAGACCTTGTACTATACACCTACAATATGTGAATCTCCTATAGGCCTTGTACTATATGCCTACAATATGTGAATCCCCTATAGACCTTGTAATGTACGCCTACAATATGTGAATCTCCTATAGACCTTGTAATGTACGCCTACAATATGTGAATCTCCTATAGACCTTGAGTTGTACGCCTACAATATGTGAATCTCCTTTAGGCCTTGTACTATACGCCTACAATATGTGAATCTCCTATAGACCTTGTACTATACGCCTACAATATGTGAATCCCCTATAGGCCTTGTAATGTACGCCTACAATATGTGAATCTCCTATAGGCCTTGTACTATACACCTACAATATGTGAATCTCCTATAGGCCTTGAGTTGTACGCCTACAATATGTGAATCTCCTATAGACCTTGTACTATACGCCTACAATATGTGAATCCCCTATAGGCCTTGTAATGTACGCCTACAATATGTGAATCTCCTATAGACCTTGAGTTGTACGCCTACAATATGTGAATCTCCTTTAGGCCTTGTACTATACGCCTACAATATGTGAATCTCCTATAGACCTTGTAATGTACGCCTACAATATGTGAATCCCCTATAGACCTTGTAATGTACGCCTACAATATGTGAATCTCCTATAGACCTTGAGTTGTACGCCTACAATATGTGAATCTCCTTTAGGCCTTGTACTATACGCCTACAATATGTGAATCTCCTATAGACCTTGTAATGTACGCCTACAATATGTGAATCTCCTATAGGCCTTGAGTTGTACGCCTACAATATGTGAATCTCCTATAGACCTTGAGTTGTACGCCTACAATATGTGAATCTCTTATAGACCTTGTACTATACGCCTACAATATGTGAATATCCTATAGACCTTGTAATATACGCCTACAATATGTGAATCTCCTATAGACCTTGTAATGTACGCCTACAATATGTGAATCTCCTATAGGCCTTGTAATGTACGCCTACCATATGTGAATCTCCTATAGGCCTTGTACTATACGCCTACAATATGTGAATCTCCTATAGGCCTTGTACTATATGCCTATAATATGTGAATCCCCTATAGACCTTGTACTATACGCCTACAATATGTGAATCTCCTATAGACCTTGTAATGTACGCCTACAATATGTGAATCTCCTATAGGCCTTGAGTTGTACGCCTACAATATGTGAATCTCCTATAGACCTTGAGTTGTACGCCTACAATATGTGAATCCCCTATAGGCCTTGTAATGTACGCCTACAATATGTGAATCTCCTATAGACCTTGTAATGTACGCCTACAATATGTGAATCTCCTATAGACCTTGTAATGTACGCCTACAATATGTGAATCTTCTATAGACCTTGAGTTGTACTATACGCCTACAATATGTGAATCTCCTATAGACCTTGTACTATACGCCTACAATATGTGAATCTCCTATAGACCTTGAGTTGTACTATACGCCTACAATATGTGAATCCCCTATAGACCAGGGACCTGTTTCACTAGACAGTGACATGTCTAGATGGCGTCTAGATGGTGTGTCCGGTTTCATAAGAACTAGACATTAGACTTCGTTTTGTCCGTTCTTGCTTGCACTGTTGGTACCGCTTTTCATATCTGTCTAACACTTTTGTCACAGAACTAGTGAAACAGGTCCATGATGTGTCTAATTCTTATGTTTGGGGTCTGTATTTCCTAAGGGCAGCTACTTGTGGTGTCACGAAACTAGACAAACCCAATGTCTGTATGGTGTCACAGACATGTCACGAGACTAGTGAAACAGGTCCCTGGTAATGTACGCCTACAATATGTGAATCTCCTATAGACCTTGTACTATACGCCTACAATATGTGAATCCCCTATAGGCCTTGTAATGTACGCCTACAATATGTGAATCTCCTATAGGCCTTGAGTTGTACGCCTACAATATGTGAATCTCCTATAGACCTTGAGTTGTACGCCTACAATATGTGAATCCCCTATAGGCCTTGTAATGTACGCCTACAATATGTGAATCTCCTATAGACCTTGTAATGTACGCCTACAATATGTGAATCTCCTATAGACCTTGTAATGTACGCCTACAATATGTGAATCTTCTATAGACCTTGAGTTGTACTATACGCCTACAATATGTGAATCTCCTATAGACCTTGTACTATACGCCTACAATATGTGAATCTCCTATAGACCTTGAGTTGTACTATACGCCTACAATATGTGAATCCCCTATAGACCAGGGACCTGTTTCACTAGACAGTGACATGTCTAGATGGCGTCTAGATGGTGTGTCCGGTTTCATAAGAACTAGACATTAGACTTCGTTTTGTCCGTTCTTGCTTGCACTGTTGGTACCGCTTTTCATATCTGTCTAACACTTTTGTCACAGAACTAGTGAAACAGGTCCATGATGTGTCTAATTCTTATGTTTGGGGTCTGTATTTCCTAAGGGCAGCTACTTGTGGTGTCACGAAACTAGACAAACCCAATGTCTGTATGGTGTCACAGACATGTCACGAGACTAGTGAAACAGGTCCCTGGTAATGTACGCCTACAATATGTGAATCTCCTATAGACCTTGTACTATACGCCTACAATATGTGAATCCCCTATAGGCCTTGTACTATACACCTACAATATGTGAATCTCCTATAGACCTTGTACTATACACCTACAATATGTGAATCTCCTATAGGCCTTGTACTATACGCCTACAATATGTGAATCCCCTATAGACCTTGTAATGTACGCCTACAATATGTGAATCTCCTATAGACCTTGTACTATACGCCTACAATATGTGAATCTCCTATAGACCTTGTACTGTACGCCTACAATATGTGAATCTCCTATAGGCCTTGTACTGTACGCCTACAATATGTGAATCTCCTATAGACCTTGAGTTGTACACCTACAATATGTGAATCTCCTATAGACCTTGTAATGTACGCCTACAATATGTGAATCTCCTATAGACCTTGTAATGTACGCCTACAATATGTGAATCTCCTATAGACCTTGTAATGTACGCCTACAATATGTGAATCTCCTATAGACCTTGAGTTGTACACCTACAATATGTGAATCCCCTATAGACCTTGTAATGTACGCCTACAATATGTGAATCTCCTATAGACCTTGTACTATACGCCTACAATATGTGAATCTCCTATAGACCTTGTAATATACGCCTACAATATGTGAATCTCCTATAGACCTTGAGTTGTACGCCTACAATATGTGAATCTCCTATAGACCTTGTACTATACGCCTACAATATGTGAATCTCCTATAGACCTTGTACTATACGCCTACAATATGTGAATCTCCTATAGACCTTGTAATATACGCCTACAATATGTGAATCTCCTATAGACCTTGAGTTGTACGCCTACAATATGTGAATCTCCTATAGACCTTGTACTATACGCCTACAATATGTGAATCTCCTATAGACCTTGTACTATACGCCTACAATATGTGAATCTCCTATAGACCTTGTAATGTACGCCTACAATATGTGAATCTCCTATAGACCTTGAGTTGTACGCCTACAATATGTGAATCTCCTATAGACCTTGTACTATACGCCTACAATATGTGAATCTCCTATAGGCCTTGTACTATACGCCTACAATATGTGAATCTCCTATAGACCTTGAGTTGTACACCTACAATATGTGAATCCCCTATAGACCTTGTAATGTACGCCTACAATATGTGAATCTCCTATAGGCCTTGTACTATACGCCTACAATATGTGAATCTCCTATAGACCTTGTAATGTACGCCTACAATATGTGAATCTCCTATAGACCTTGAGTTGTACGCCTACAATATCTGAATCTCCTATAGACCTTGAGTTGTACGCCTACAATATGTGAATCTCCTATAGACCTTGTAATGTACGCCTACAATATATACATTTATCTCACCCCTGGAATAAATGTCCATAGGCTTAACATTGGGAACTCGTTCTCCATGCCCCTACAAGTATTGCAGTCCGTTCTCCATGGCCCTGTGTGTTGTCCATTCTCTTAGTGTGTACAGGGGTGAGATAAATACAGAAAGCAACTCGTTTTGGTCAAATAAGTCATTGTCCAGCTCGTTTGAATGCTACATGATATTCACTCAGTTGTCGCCTCGTTCATATCACACCGCATCAAACTTTGACCAAAACTTGTTGGTTTCTTCTTTAGTATCTCCTATAGGCCTTGAGTTGTACGCCTACAATTTGTGTATCTCCTATGGACCTTGGGTTGTACGCCTACAATATGTGTATTAATTAACCACCTACTACGGAGTCTCCATAGGGATAACATCGGGTGTGAGTATTTTGCTACCAGGGATTACTGAGGCCCATAACCTCCTGACTCTAAAATCAGGAGATTCCTGAAAATAGTTCCTAAAACGTCATCGGGCACCTAACGGGGGAAGCACTAACTAATACATGCAGTGACAGCAGCAGAAAATGACACAACGTCACAATCAATGTGAACTACAGAATAGTTCAAGTCTAGTGAACTATTCTGTGTATTCCAGCCTCCATAATCTGCCAGATTACAGTTTCCAACAAGTTCTTACCTTGTTTTATGTCCATATTTTAGTGTAAAATCCATCCTCCGGTGACCCTATAAAACCAACATGGCGAACTGATTCAAACTAACTGCCACCTCGTGGGCAATTTAGAAACTACAGCTAAATATTTGAAATTTTTTGTTTTTTTTTGTTTGGGGTTTAAATATTTTTATTAGACGAAAAAGGGTTCACATTCACAACGGTGTGATCTTCCACTCCGATCCGTCATACAGATACAAAGACAAAGACAATTCCTGGTGCAGGATAACACAGAATGGACAGGTAATCAGTCATTTAAGCAGGACAAGAGTTCCAGATGTATATCGCATTCGCTGTCCACTACACGGTGGACAGGAGTGTTAGTTAATACCAAACTACCGTAACAGTCATAGTATAGCATCCAAAAACATAGCAAAGAGAAACACAAAAGAGAATAAAGAAAAATAGATAAAAAATATTAGACAATACAATACATAAACAACAAAGTACATGAATTACGACAAAGTGAGTAGCTGTGGGTGACAGATTGAGATGGAGGGTATCAAATATGCAAACCATCTATGTAGAGAGGCACCAACCTAGAACCGTTACAGTGCAAGTAGAACTGCGCATATAAGTTGCATGCAAACGCACACTATCTGAGAGGGACTGGATAGTTTGTGGTATTACAGATGATAGACTTCAATTTAGACTTAAAGACACCGCGTTCTTGGATGGCTTGCGTTTCTTTGTCTAGGGCATCCCAGAGCTGCACCCCGTGGTAAAGAGGGGACCGTCTAAATATATCCTTAAGAGGGCGTTTAAGCTTGATCTTTATTTTGTGCGCACTTCTAGTAAGTCTAGCTCTTTCAACCACCAGGTTTTCGTCATTCGTAGACCACCAATGGATAATGGACAGGAGGTGGCGTGATCGTCTTACATTCAAGCGATCAAGGTTAGCTTTCCGGTGCAACTCCTCTGTGGGAACTCTGTCCCTGCGTTTTATACCAAAGCAACATCTCAAGGTATCATTCAATAAGACCTGTAGCTGGGAGCGCTGGGCATCGGTCAAGACTACCGCAATAAAATCGCTGTATTCAAGCTTGGTTAAGATCATGGACTTCGCAAGGATCACAGAGGTGCCGATATTCATATAGGGACGTAGTTTACGAAATCGGAATAACCGCAGAGATACATCCTGACACAGTTTCTCGTAGTAGATTTTAAACGTAAGGCTTGAGTCAAATACTACCCCCAGGTAATTATACATTCCTACCAGTTCCAGAGATCTATTCTGAACTTTACAGGTTGGTAGTTCACCATGATTTCTACCGGGTGGGAACCAGAGGATTTTGGATTTGTTGCCATTTATTACTAGCTTATTAAGCGTGAGCCATAGGTCGATTTGGTTCAGATCCTCCTGTAGCAGGGCCGCGAGAACTGAAGGGTCTTTGCCACTTAAGGTCAGGACAATGTCGTCTGCGTACATAATTATACTCGCATGGTTTAGACATTTTACCACCTCGTTTAGGTATACCACAAAAAGGATCGGCCCAAGGACCGATCCCTGTGGAACCCCCTTTGTCACTTTGGCGAAGTCCGAAAGATCTGGGCCTATTCTGGTAGCTTGCCGTCGGTCTTCAAAGTACGATTTAACTACAGATAGGACTTCAATGCCCGATCCCAGGCCGCCCAACTTAGTTAGTAGGAGACTATGTTCGACGCAGTCGAACGCCTTTTGCAGGTCTATAAAGGCACAGATTGAATATAGACCACGGTCCCTAGCATCGAATAAGGCCGATGTAAGTTTAAAAATCGCTTGGCCCGTGGATCTTGACGGGAGGAAACCGAATTGGTTCACATCAAGTGCATTGTGTGCAATCAGCTGGGGGACCAACTGGTCGTGCAATGCATACTCGACTAATTTTGAGATAATGGACAGGTTACAGATAGGTCGTAGGTCGGCTGGCTTCAAAGGCTTTGGCACCTTTGGGATCGGGGTAATAAACCCCTTGCACCACGAAGCTGGGAAATAACCGAGTCCAATCACTTTATCAACTATCATCTTCAGAACCACAGGGTTTGATTTTAGGGCCTTTTTGATCACTCCAGAGTTTACGTGTTCGATGCCCGACGACTTATTCCCTTTTATTTTATGTATTAGTGAGGTAGCCTGGTCAATGTCAATCTCATGGAGGAGAATTGCATCATCTAACTCAGGGTTATAGTAGGTATCCGGCCCCAATAGCTCATCAGCCTTTTTAGTAATTTTCTCGGGGATATTTATAAAGTGCTGGTTTAGAAATTCAGGTAGAAGTAGCGGGTCAATGACCTCACCTTGATTGTTCTGAATGCGAAAGTTAGTACTACTCGGGGCGGGAGACCAGAAACCCTTTATCTCACGCCAGAACTTCCTCGGGTTATTTTTGTTTTCCTGTAGCTTTGTTTTAATCTTTTCGGACTTCACTTGTTTTATTTCTCGGTTTATTTGCCTTGCAAGTTGACGACATTCCAGCCTGAGCGCTCGGTTCTGTTGGGTCATACACTTGGGCAGAAGTCTAGCCCTTCTCTAACGACAGGATGCGCATCGATCAAGTTTCAGAAGAGCTTCGTAATTATTAGCAAGGAACGATAAATACAGGATAAACTGGTTTCAGATAAAAGGCATGGACTCTACGTAATCACCTCGCTATCGCTCAGATATTACTACGCGTCTTGTCCTCGGAGATTACCGCCGCTTGTATCTGAAACCAGATAATATTGTGTATATCCTGTAAGCATTAAGCTGTACTGTTTACCTGTGTCGGCCATATCTTCGCAATCTAGTATCTCCTGTTGGTATGAGTTGTAATATACGCCGTGTTGACCATATCTTCACAATCTAGTATCTCCTGTAGGTATGAGTTGTAATATACGCTGTGTTGGCCATATCTTCACAATCTAGTATCTCCTGTAGGTATGAGTTGTAATATACGCTGTGTTGGCCATATCTTCACAATCTAGTATCTCCTGTAGGTATGAGTTGTAATATATTCCCATGTTCACCATATCTTCACAATCTAGTATCTCCTGTAGGTATGAGTTGTAATATACGCCGTGTTGGCCATATCTTCACAATCTAGTATCTCCTGTAGGTATGAGTTGTATTATTATATACCTGTGCAAAAGCAATCTACACATACTGCCCTCTCCTACCCATGTCATATTTATATCCGTACGGCACAGTGTGCCGTACGGGGTATGTGATCACGTGACTAGATAAAATATCTCCATTTTAAGGTATATAATAATACGAAAATGGGCTGACTATCTTTGTACGTCAAAATACTTGGTAAAATTATTGATCACATACATCCCTCTGCCTACGGCATCGGGATGTATGTGATCAATAATTTCACCGCGTATTTTTGACGTACGAAGATAGTAAGCCAGTTTCCGTATAATATACGCCGTGTTGGCCATATCTTCACAATCTAGTATCTCCTGTAGGTATGAGTTGTAATATACGCCGTGTTGGCCATATCTTCACAATCTAGTATCTCCTGTAGGTATGAGTTGTAATATACGCCGTGTTGGCCATATCTTCACAATCTAGTATCTCCTGTAGGTATGAGTTGTAATATACGCGGTGTTGGCCATATCTTCACAATCTAGTATCTCCTGTAGGTATGAGTTGTAATATACGCCGTGTTGGCCATATCTTCACAATCTAGTATCTCCTGTAGGTATGAGTTGTAATATACGCCGTGTTGGCCATATCTTCACAATCTAGTATCTCCTGTAGGTATGAGTTGTAATATACGCTGTGTTGGCCATATCTTCACAATCTAGTATCTCCTGTAGGTATGAGTTGTAATATACGCCGTGTTGGCCATATCTTCCCAATCTAGTATCTCCTGTAGGTATGAGTTGTAATATACGGCGTGTTGGCCATATCTTCACACTCTAGTATCTCCTGTAGGTATGAGTTGTAATATACGCCGTGTTGGCCATATCTTCACAATCTAGTATCTCCTGTAGGTATGAGTTGTAATATACGCCGTCTTGGCCATATCTTCACAATCTAGTATCTCCTGTAGGTATGAGTTGTAATATACGCCGTGTTGGCCATATCTTCACAATCTAGTATCTCCTGTAGGTATGAGTTGTAATATACGCCGTGTTGGCCATATCTTCACAATCTAGTATCTCCTGTAGGTATGAGTTGTAATATACGCCGTGTTGGCCATATCTTCACAATCTAGTATCTCCTGTAGGTATGAGTTGTAATATACGCGGTGTCGGCCATATCTTCAAAATTTAGTATCTCCTGTAGGTATGAGTTGTAATATATGCGGTGTTGGCCATATCTTCACAATCTAGTATCTCCTGTAGGTATGAGTTGTAATATACGCCGTGTTGGCCATATCTTCACAATCTAGTATCTCCTGTAGGTATGAGTTGTAATATACGCGGTGTTGGCCATATCTTCACAATCTAGTATCTCCTGTAGGTATGAGTTGTAATATACGCCGTGTTGGCCATATCTTCACAATCTAGTATCTCCTGTAGGTATGAGTTGTAATATACGCGGTGTTGGCCATATCTTCACAATCTAGTATCTCCTGTAGGTATGAGTTGTAATATACGCTGTGTTGGCCATATCTTCACAATCTAGTATCTCCTGTAGGTAGTAAACAGAGAAACCAACAAGGTTTAGTCAAAGTCGTCGTTCTCCAAGAGTTTGATGTGGAGTGATAAGAACGAGGCGACAGCCGAGTCAATATTATGTACGAGTTGGAGAATAACTTCTTTGACAGAACGAGTTGCTTTCTGTATTTATCTCACCCCTGTACACACTAAAAGATTGGACAACACACAGGTTATACCCCATGGAGAACGGACTGCAATACTTGTAGGGGCATGGAGAATGAGTTTCCAATGTTAAGCCTATGATCATTTATTCCAGGGGTGAGATAAAGTGTAAAGTTCGCATACGTTGTACACATGACCAAGGAATTGACCAATCAGAGGCCATACGGTGAGCTACTACGAACAAAGTTTCGGTTGCACTCATAAAGCATATGTTATTAATTTTTCCGTACACTTTTCCCTGTCGGCCTGGCTTCGTTGGCCGCTGGGCGGGGAATTGGTTTCGTGTAGAAAAACATCGTTTAATTAAAAAAACACACAAAGGGCCATTTGACGCAAGTCTTCTTACGCCTGATTAGTAGGAAACGAAACCTCGTTTACCATTGACCTGTGAACCAGGCGAATGCTACGAGCGTCTTCAGCTCGAAAAACTGGCCGAAATTAATATATCGCATTTTCTGCGATAAAGTAAAAACAAACCCACACCTCTTAATGACTGGGCCATCCCCCCCCCCCCCCAAATGACTGCCCCCCCCCCCCCCCAGCATAAGCCCCAAATGGCCACCCCCGGTAGGGTGACCACCGAAATGTATTCACTCTCCAAGCGTCACCGGGTTGAAAATACGGCGACACTCACGCAGATACCACACTAAGGACGGCACCCGCCGGTCGACAGCGGAGGTGCATTTCTAACAGCCAGTGAAAAGACGGCAATATAGGTCGCCGCACTCGGCTAGACCAATCAGATCACAGGGACACGTAGAGACCGCATGTAATAGACGGTAGTACGTCCCGTTGTCGCCAGGGTCAGGGCGCTCAGGCTCTGTCACCGGAGGCGGCGCGGTGCGTGGACGAACGACGCACAGAACGCGGAGGAGAGGAATCTGACTGTCAGTGGTAAACGCCTGGGCCCTGTTTCAATAGAATGGATCACTAAACCACTTAGTGACATGTTAAGTGACGCCAATAGTGACTTGAATAACAGAAAAAGTTTGGTCGCGTTGCAATAGGCATGTCACTAAAGGGGAGGTGTGTCTTGTCACTATTGTGGATGTGTCCCTAGTTTGGGACAACACATGTTGGGTACCCCACCTCTCATACTCATGTCCTACTGGGGACAAGTGGTGTCAAGGTGAAGGTCACCGCATAAATTAGCGACTACGCTTGAGTAATTCTACACTGGACACCAGAGCAGCATTTTCCATGACAAAATTCAATTGTGTATATCTCTGAATTGCATAAGCCGATTTCCTTCATATTTGGCATGTTTATGAGTTGTCTGTGTCCCTAACTGGGGTTAAATTTTCATAGCTTAATTCCTACGGGAAGGGAAGTTACACGTTTGTGACATCAAAAACGAGAGGGTTTCCCCTCTCGCTATTATAGACACTATAGTGACCCTTTTAGTGACCGGACAGCCACTTCTGAAATGGTACAAGCCACTATTTGCGCCTGTCTGTTACCCTATGTCCTACAAACGGTTGTCCCTTAACTTTTGCAACGCGAAGTGCCGCTATTGTGTCACTAAACCCAATAACGGACGTCCTACAGGCTATTGAAACGGGTCCCTGGTCTCGTTCAGCGATAGATGCCTCGTCCCCACACCAGGCACTCATAAAGCGCCCATCAGAATGTCTGCTAACATTGATACAGGATATTACGAGAGATTTATGAAACCAGCTCCCCCTCAAACATTATTCTCATATATTCAATGAATTCCTAACAAATGACTGGCGAATAGCGGGGAACTCGGTATACCGACCCCTGAATTTATTACATGACAATATTAACATTAGTCGTAATTAAAAAAATATATATCAGGAAATAGCACAGACGAGACATGTATGGAGTTGGAAGTAAAGTAAGTGTGTCCCTCTGGTGATACACTGGGGAAGCGATCGAGCTGGGTGGAAGCGATACAGCTGCCACCTAGTGAGTCACAGTGAATATAACCCCTTAAACGGCATTTAAGACTCTGTCTCTCAATATATAACATTAGTAAGAGGGACCATGATCTCCAATCACCGATGCGTTTTATGTCTTGGAGAGGCACTCCAATGGATGCCAAGAAAGTGGTCCCACCTCTACGTAAGCTGTGCGGAGAGTATCGGCCTACCAAGCCAATGGATTGGCACAGTTGTTTGAGTCGTCAAGCAAATAGCACATCACGATAAGGATTTATTTTGCCCGGTCTTGAAGCTGGATCGGGAAATAAAGGATCTGTCACACAGGGAAAATCGCTCAATTGTCTTTTCTATCCACTGAATCGGACACAGGGGTGTGTCTGATCGTACCAAAGGAAGAATTAAAGATCGTTCTTTAAACTGTATGGTCTTTGATGAATCTATGGATAATAATACTCCAAAATCCGTAAACTCTATGGATCTTCTTCCCAGCATGTGAGGGGAGTATGTCACGTGCGATTTTCTTAACAAGGCTCTAAAGCATAACGTTGTTGAGGCCCAAAATACTAAGTCTGTATTTTTTGACAAGTCCAACAAATTGAAGATTTTTAACAGATCTCCTGGCAAAATCGTTTCAGCGGGATTAGAGTGATTTCCTAATATCCTCTTGATACCCACTAAAGTCATTGTTATCATGAAACTGGACTTGTCAGCGTGAGGAACGTCAAAGAACCGATGCAAGGCCCAAACTGAGCTCAAGTAGTTAATAATAGATACATACTTGAGCGATTTAGCGAGGTATGTTAAATACAAACAAACTGTTTCTGAAGTAGCCGGAAGCGGAGTGAAACTGTACAGCTCGCAGAAGCCTAAAACTCGCTTCCACTGCGATTTCCTCTTTCATGGTTAGAGGACCATCCATGGATCTGAAACTCCTGACACTGGGTCCTCAGGTCGTCCAGCTCTCCTGAAAGGACAACATAATTGCCTGGGGTCAATAATGTTATCCAAAATCGCGTGATACTTTCTGTCCGATATTCTTGAAAGAGCGTCTGCGAAGATATTGTCAGCTGACGATATGTAGTGTGACCTGATACGGATGTTATTAACCCTATCGCGCCAGGTACCCGCGGCAGGGGTAAAGTCATGGAGCCTGGTACTAGTGCCAGTGACTACCGCTAGAGGCCGGGCATATAGGCCTATTGTGACCATTTTGATCTCTGTATCACGTGACATGACACGTGATATTTAATACTATTTTCTATTTCACCTGGAATATCAAATATGATGTTATATCTACATTCTCTGAAAGTTTCATGTTTATTGAACCATTATTTCCAATTTTATCTTAAAAACGAATATTTTGTAAATGATGCCTTGAGGCATCATCCGGCCAGCCCTGGTTGATGCCTGAAGGCATCACCCGGCGTGAATGGGTTAAGCGATACAATCCAGAATAGTTCACGTATCCAGCACATAGCTGACTGCCTCCTGCTACGACCTGTAATAACCATATAGTTTACTTGTGTGTTATCAGAAAATACATGGACGATTTTATTCCTGAATAAATGTACCCAGTGATTTATCGATTTCAGAACTGGCCAAAGTTCCATGACATTGATATTTCTATCGTAGTCCTCGAAGATAGGGCCAGTCTCGGAGTGGGAACAATCCGACATCGCACCTGACCAAGTGCCAAAAAAAGGGTCCGAATCAGTATGAGGACCGAATCTTTTTAGGGAAGAGTCTGTGTATACTGAAACATTGTCATATTCCGTATCGGGGACTGATCTGCCATTAAAAACCGGTACAAAGCAATTCCACCAGTGGAGGTCTGCTCGGACATCATCGGTCAATTTCACTTTGCGACTACCTTTTTGCGATTTAAGGTGATCGTATAACCGACGCATGAAAGTGCGTCCACCAGAAACAACAGTAGCACAATGGGCGAGGTAGCCCACCATACTTTCAAACTTCTTGTACGATAACCAAGTCTTCGCTAATGATTCCCATACAGCTGTCCTTGCTTGAATCACTTTCTCCATGGGTAAGGACAGTTCCATAGCACGGAAGTCTATGTCGATTCCCAGAAATTTTGCTTTCTGTGTTGGTGTAGAAGTTTTCTTGCGGTTAACCACAAAACCACAGGTTTCCAATAACGATATCAACGCTGATTGATAGACAGAACAACTTTCAAGGGTATCGCTACATATGAAAAAGTCATCAAGATAATTGATACATGAACTTATCCCTCTGTGAATCAGAACCCGTACAATAAAGTTGGAGAGGGAGTTGCAAATGAACGGACTTGATTTTCCGCCGAAGCATAGGCGATTATCTACAAAGAGATGCTCATCTGTATCGTCAACAGACCACCTGAATCCTTGATATCGCCTCTGTTGTGGAAGTATGTGTACAGTGCGATATGCGGATTTTATATCGGTCACTGCACCAAAACCGTTTTTTGTCATGACTTAAGTAGCATCGTCAATGCTATTACAAGAGAACTTTGGTGCTGATCTGTTCATAGGGGTGTTGATGCTATGGCCTATAGGTCGGCGACAGTGTGTAATAGGCCTTAATCCACCGTCTCCTTTTTCAATGGCACCCAACCGTGTATGCACTGAGGAGTATAAGTCACTTGTGATACTTTGCCAGAGTTCAATTCCTCTTTTATAGTACTACTCATTTCTGTACTGTATGGTTCTTTCTGAATAGAACAGTAGTTACTACTATCATAACTATTCTTAAACCCATGGTCTACGATAGTGAAGCCCCTACACACTCCTGTTAGACAATATAAATCATCCTGAGAGAATACGTTCATCTCATATTCTAGATGAGCCCATACACATGGTTTTAATTGTATTGGTACAGAATTAATGTTGTATGAACAATTACAGTCATCTTTACAGCATTCAGATACAGGAATGTGAGTATCACGTTCTACAACAATACAAAAACGGTATAAGTCAATACAGTCTTTAGTGCAATCTGGATCGGAGCAGTTATACTCTAAGTAAACTGTATCAGTTTCAAACTGAAAATCGCTCCAGTCTGGATAGATGATAGTATATACATTATCGTTGCCAATTTTACTCACAGTACAACATGAAGTTGTCTGACCCCCTACCTGGGAATGATAATTATCATTGGTAATACCAATACAGACAGGTTCACTATTTGTGAAGAAAACTACATCATTTTCAACAATAGTGTTGTTATTTCCTGAAATACCTGTAACCTGTAGTTCAGCAGCATTATTCAAGTCATCCTTGTTATCACACAGAAGATTACAAAAATCGCTCACAGCTGTATCAGTTAGGTTTACACAACCAATGGAATTATCATTTACTGGCCAGTGTTTGGCTTCGAGAGATACACATTCAAGGATCTGTTCACACTTGTGAATCCGATCCTCGGCCTCATCCTTTTTACTGGGTTTGACTTTTCTTAAGAGATCACACTCGTTTCGGGGGTGATCTCCCTCACAGACTACACATTTATGATCAAATATACAGTTAGGCATGACACAGTTGCCATCCTAGTATGTGATACAGAATCGTTTGATATCTTTACCTCTAGACTTAGTGGATTTTACTCTTTGGGGAGTTTTTGTTTTTTGTTTTTCGATACCTCTAGTACCATCAACCCCTTAAAAACCGGGTAGAGAACTCAGAGTCAATACCTGTGAAGTCTGATCTTTCCTTTGCCATTTTGGATCTGCAAGCGTCGTCATAGCGATACAGAGCTTGGTTTGTATAAGTTCTGGTATCAGCTTTCTCTGCAAGATACTTGATGCGTCGCAACATGGCGCCGACATCTTCCCCTTCTTCATACAATTCAACACAACAAGACAAGGATGTATACATCAAAAGTTCAAACCTGGGGGTTTTACCACTATCAGCCTTTTCCATAAATCGCTTGAGACTCAACTTATGCAGTTGTTTCTTTTCCTGCCAATGCTTAGACTTTTTTGATGACTTTTTCGACGATTCCGATGACTTTGAAGGTTTAGTCGTCCTGGTCTTTTTCTTTATACGTCGGTGGCGGTGTCTGGTTGATCCTGAATCATCCGAGTTTGATAAATTTGTTGAAGATGTAGAAGTATCGGAAAGTGAATCCGATGCAGATGACGAAGATTCATCCTCCGTAGTACTGGTCGCTGTAGCCTTTTTCTTGGACATCTTATCTATCGCAGATCTGATGTTACCCGTAGAAATCGATCGCTGCTCTTCACTGGGTCGATCAGCTGTTCTTTGTTGTTGGTCGTCACGCCTGGTCACGCCGCTTTGGTCCGCCATCACGACTCGGGTCTTCGGTCGCGCACCACTGCCTTGTATCGTCAATCCACCCAGCTTTTGTACTAGAACATTGAGCGAACTCTCAATACCTTGTAAACAAGTGCCAACTGTGTAAATTCCGAACTACATTGTTGGCGGACTTCGTTAGCATCGCAATCCCCGTCAAGGTCCTTCCAAAGGTCCGAGGTATTATCCTTATCCATTGGTACCCGGTCTCCACCGTCTGCCATAATTGGTGATTTTCTTTCAAGATAATAAATACGGTTTTAGAACGATTTTATAATCAGAATTGAAAATATAATATTGGATTTTCCATATACCAAAGACTTAATGACTAATGGCAAATGAAATGAAAACAACAGTGGTTCCCCTAGATGCAGAGATCAGAATTTTGGGATAGTGGTGTAAATACAACAAAATCAGGCGTATATATGACATATATATGACTGCAACATGGACGCTCATATACGTCTATAGATGAAGCATATACATGATGGAAAATAGGACTAACATATTAACGCAAAATGATGGATATATAGCCTTACGTATCCATATGTAAATCATGGATACGTGATCATGTAGTTTAACGAATGATCACGGCAAAAGCAAGAGAACTGTGTCTCAATCAGAACGATTTGTGCTAGTCATTTAAAGGTTTCGGAGCTATGCAGGAACAATCATAATCCAAAGGCAGAGGAAGGTGTAGACGGGTCATATGTCGCAGAGCTATGCAGGAAGGACTTTAGACATATGGTCGTTTAGCCCCGTTCCTCGTCTGTTAATGGCCGCTCTCATGTTGGGAAGGTTTAGCCCCGTTCTATGTTCCTCGTCTCTGTTAATGGCCGCTCTCATGTGGGGAAGGTTTAGCCCCGTTCTATGTTCCTCGTCTCTGTTAATGGCCACTCTCACGCGGGGAAGGTTTAGCCCCGTTCTATGTTCCTCGTCTCTGTTAATGGCCGCTCTCATGTGGTGAAGGTTTAGCCCCGTTCTATGTTCCTCGTCTCTGTTAATGGCCGCTCTCATGTGGTGAAGGTTTAGCCCCGTTCTATGTTCCTCGTCTCTGTTAATGGCCGCTCTCATGTGGTGAAGGTTTAGCCCCGTTCTATGTTCCTCGTCTCTGTTAATGGCCGCTCTCATGTGGTAAAGATCTAGCCCTGTTCTATGTTCCTCGTCTCCGTTAATGGCCGCTCTCATGCGGGGAAGGTTTAGCCTCGTTCTATGTTCCTCGTCTCTGTTAATGGCCGCTCTCATGTGGTGAAGGTTTAGCCCCGTTCTATGTTCCTCGTCTCTGTTAATGGCCGCTCTCATGTGGTAAAGATCTAGCCCTGTTCTATGTTCCTCGTCTCCGTTAATGGCCGCTCTCATGCGGGGAAGGTTTAGCCTCGTTCTATGTTCCTCGTCTCTGTTAATGGCCGCTCTCATGTGGTAAAGATCTAGCCCTGTTCTATGTTCCTCGTCTCCGTTAATGGCCGCTCTCATGCGGGGAAGGTTTAGCCTCGTTCTATGTTCCTCGTCTCTGTTAATGGCCGCTCTCATGTGGTAAAGATCTAGCCCTGTTCTATGTTCCTCGTCTCCGTTAATGGCCGCTCTCATGCGGGGAAGGTTTAGCCCCGTTCTATGTTCCTCGTCTCTGTTAATGGCCGGTCTCATGCGGGGAAGGTTTAGCCCCGTTCTATGTTCCTCGTCTGTTCATGGCCGCTCTCATGTGGTGAAGGTTTAGCCTCGTTCTATGTTCCTCGTCTCTGTTAATGGCCGCTCTCATGCGGGGAAGGTTTAGCCTCGTTCTATGTTCCTCGTCTCTGTTAATGGCCGCTCTCATGTGGTGAAGGTTTAGCCCCGTTCTATGTTCCTCGTCTCTGTTAATGGCCGCTCTCATGTGGGGAAGGTTTAGCCCCGTTCTATGTTCCTCGTCTGTTAATGGCTGCTCTCATGTGGGGAAGGTTTAGCCCCGTTCTATGTTCCTCGTCTGTTAATGGCCGCTCTCACATGGGGAAGGTTAAGCCCCGTACTATGTTCCACGTCTCTGTTAATGGCCGCTCTCATGCGGGGAAGGTTTAGCCCCGTTCTATGATCCTCGTCTCTGTCAATGGCCGCTCTCATGTGGGGAAGGTTTAGCCCCGTTCTATGTTCCTCATCTGTTAATGGCTGCCCTCACGCGGGGAAGGTTTAGCCTCGTTCTATGTTCCTCGTCTCTGTTAATGGCCGCTCTCATGTGGGGAAGGTTTAGCCCCGTTCTATGTTCCTCGTCTCTGTTAATGGCTGCTCTCATGCGGCAAAGGTTTAGCCCTGTTCTATGTTCCTCGTCTCTGTTAACGGCCGCTCTCACGCGGGGAAGGTTTAGCCTCTTTCTATGTTCCTCGTCTCTGTTAATGGCCACTCTCACGCGGGGAAGGTTTAGCCCCGTTCTATGTTCCTCGTCTGTTGATGGCTGCCCTCACGCGGGGAAGGTTTAGCCCCGTTCTATGTTCCTCGTCTGTTAATGGCCGCTCTCATGTGTTATAGGTTTAGCCTCGTTCTATGTTCCTCGTCTGTTAATGGCCGCTCTCATGCGGGGAAGGTTTAGCCCCGTTCTATGTTCCTCGTCTGTTAATGGCCGCTCTCATGTGGGGAAGGTTTAGCCCCGTTCTATGTTCCTCGTCTGTTAATGGCCGCTCTCACGTGGTAAAGGTTTAGCCCCGTTCTATGTTCCTCGTCTGTTAATGGCCGCTCTCACGTGGTAAAGGTTTAGCCCCATTCTATGTTGCCCGTCTCTGTTAATGGCCGCTGTCTTGGCGTGTCGGGGCCTCGTTGTCTTTCACTGAATTAGACTCTGGTGTTTTATGTGTTGAGTCGTCTATTATTTAGCTGGCAGACTAAGTGGTCTTCACTGAGGAGCACATCGGGGAGTCCGGGATAGGGCCAGCTACCGCAGAGAAAAACTCAGGTCATAGCAGGTGATACGAAAACAACATGTTAGTGTGCCAAACGTATGTGAGTAAGTGTAATTAACATGATTAAGTTTGACCAACTTGATGAACGTGAGTTAGTGTGCAGAACGTGAGTTAGTGTGCAGAACGTGAGTTAGTGTGGAGAACGTGAGTAAGTGTGCAGAACGTGCGTTAGTGTGCAGAACGTGAGTTAGTGTGCAGAACGTGAGTTAGTGTGCAGAACGTGAGTTAGTGTGCAGAACGTGAGTTAGTGTGCAGAACGTGAGTTAGTGTGCAGAACGTGAGTTAGTGTGCAGAACGTGAGTTAGTGTGCAGAACGTGAGTTAGTGTGCAGAACGTGAGTAAGTGTGCAGAACGTGAGTTAGTGTGCAGAACGTGCGTTAGTGTGCAGAACGTGAGTTAGTGTGCAGAACGTGAGTAAGTGTGCAGAACGTGCGTTAGTGTGCAGAACGTGAGTTAGTGTGCAGAACGTGAGTTAGTGTGCAGAACGTGAGTTAGTGTGCAGAACGTGAGTTAGTGTGCAGAACGTGAGTTAGTGTGCAGAACGTGAGTAAGTGTGCAGAACGTGAGTTAGTGTGCAGAACGTGAGTTAGTGTGCAGAACGTGAGTTAGTGTGCAGAACGTGAGTTAGTTTGCAGAACGTGAGTTAGTGTGCAGAACCTGAGTTAGTGTGATAAATGTGAGTTAGTGTGCAGAACGTGAGTTAGTGTGCAGAACGTGAGTTAGTGTGCAGAATGTGAGTTAGTGTGCAGAACTTGAGTTAGTGTGATAAATGTGAGTTAGTGTGCAGAACGTGAGTTAGTGTGCAGAACGTGAGTTAGTGTGCAGAACGTGAGTTAGTGTGCAGAACGTGAGTTAGTGTGCAGAACGTGAGTTAGTGTGCAGAACGTGAGTTAGTGTGATAAATGTGAGTTAGTGTGCAGAACGTGAGTTAGTGTGCAGAACGTGAGTTAGTGTGCGGAACGTGAGTTAGTGTGATAAATGTGAGTTAGTGTGCAGAACGTGAGTTAGTGTGCAGAACGTGAGTTAGTGTGCGGAACGTGAGTTAGTGTGCAGAACGTGAGTTAGTGTGCAGAACGTGAGTTAGTGTGCAGAACGTGAGTTAGTGTGCAGAACGTGAGTTAGTGTGCAGAACGTGAGTTAGTGTGCAGAACGTGAGTTAGTGTGCAGAACGTGAGTTAGTGTGCAGAACGTGAGTTAGTGTGCAGAACATGAGTTAGTGTGATAAATGTGAGTTAGTGTGCAGAACGTCAGTTAGTGTGCAGAACGTCAGTTAGTGTGCAGAACGTGAGTTAGTGTGCAGAACGTCAGTTAGTGTGCAGAACGTGAGTTAGTGTGATAAATGTGAGTTAGTGTGCAGAACGTGAGTTAGTGTGCAGAACGTGAGTTATTGTGCAGAACGTGAGTTAGTGTGCAGAACGTGAGTTAGTGTGCAGAACGTGCGTTAGTGTGCAGAACATGAGTTAATGTGCAGAACGTGATTTAGTGTGCAAAACGTGCGTTAGTGTGCAGAACGTGAGTTAGTGTGCAGAACGTGAGTTAGTGTGCAGAACGTGAGTTAGTGTGCAGAACGTGAGTTAGTGTGCAGAACGTGAGTTAGTGTGCAGAACGTGAGTTAGTGTGATAAATGTGAGTTAGTGTGCAGAAAGTGAGTTAGTGTGCAGAACGTGCGTTAGTGTGATAAATGTGAGTTAGTGTGCAGAACGTGAGTTAGTGTGATAAATGTGAGTTAGTGTGCAGAACGTGAGTTAGTGTGATAAATGTGAGTTAGTGTGCAGAACGTGAGTTAGTGTGCAGAACGTGAGATAGTGTGCAGAACGTGAGTTAGTGTGCAGAACGTGAGTTAGTGTGCAGAACGTGAGTTAGTGTGCAGAACGTGAGTTAGTGTGCAGAACGTGAGTTAGTGTGCAGAACGTGCGTTAGTGTGCAGAACGTGAGTTAGTGTGCAGAACGTGAGTTAGTGTGCAGAACGTGAGTTAGTGTGCAGAACGTGAGTTAGTGTGATAAATGTGAGTTAGTGTGCAGAACGTGAGTTAGTGTGCAGAACGTGAGTTAGTGTGCAGAATGTGAGTTAGTGTGCAGAACGTGAGTTAGTGTGCAGAACGTGAGTTAGTGTGCAGAACGTGAGTTAGTGTGATAAATGTGAGTTAGTGTGCAGAACGTGAGTTAGTGTGCAGAACGTGAGTTAGTGTGCAGAACGTGAGTTAGTGTGCAGAACGTGAGTTAGTGTGCAGAACGTGAGTTAGTGTGATAAATGTGAGTTAGTGTGCAGAACGTGAGTTAGTGTGCAGAACGTGAGTTAGTGTGCAGAACGTGAGTTAGTGTGCAGAACGTGAGTTAGTGTGCAGAACGTGAGTTAGTGTGCAGAACGTGAGTTAGTGTGCAGAACGTGAGTTAGTGTGCAGAACGTGAGTTAGTGTGCAGAAAGTGAGTTAGTGTGCAGAACGTGAGTTAGTGTGATAAATGTGAGTTAGTGTGCAGAACGTCAGTTAGTGTGCAGAACGTGAGTTAGTGTGCAGAACGTGAGTTAGTGTGCAGAACGTGAGTTAGTGTGCAGAACGTGAGTTAGTGTGCAGAACGTGAGTTAGTGTGCAGAACGTGAGTTAGTGTGCAGAACGTGAGTTAGTGTGCAGAACGTGATTTAGTGTGCAGAACGTGAGTTAGTGTGCAGAACGTGAGTTAGTGTGCAGAACGTGAGTAAGTGTGCAGAACGTGAGTTAGTGTGCAGAACGTGAGTTAGTGTGCAGAACGTGAGTTAGTGTGCAGAACGTGAGTTAGTGTGCAGAACGTGAGTTAGTGTGCAGAACGTGCGTTAGTGTGCAGAACGTGAGTTAGTGTGCAGAACGTGAGTTAGTGTGATAAATGTGAGTTAGTGTGCAGAACGTGAGTTAGTGTGCAGAACGTGAGTTAGTGTGCAGAACGTGCGTTAGTGTGCAGAACGTGAGTTATTGTGCAGAACGTGAGTTAGTGTGCAGAACGTGAGTAAGTGTGCAGAACGTGCGTTAGTGTCCAGAACATGAGTTAATGTGCAGAACGTGAGTTAATGTGCAAAACGTGCGTTAGTGTGCAGAACGTGAGTTAGTGTGCAGAACGTGAGTTAGTGTGCAGAACGTGAGTTAGTGTGATAAATGTGAGTTAGTGTGCAGAACGTGAGTTAGTGTGCAGAACGTGAGATAGTGTGCAGAACGTGAGTTAGTGTGCAGAACGTGAGTTAGTGTGCAGAACGTGAGTTAGTGTGCAGAACGTGAGTTAATTAGCAGAACGTGAGTTAGTGTGCAGAACGTGAGTAAGTGTGCAGAACGTGAGTTAGTGTGCAGAACGTGAGTTAGTGTGAAGAACGTGAGCTAGTGTGCAGAACGTGAGTTAGTGTGCAGAACGTGAGTTAGTGTGCAGAACGTGAGTTAGTGTGATAAATGTGAGTTAGTGTGCAGAACGTGAGTTAGTGTGCAGAACGTGAGTTAGTGTGCAGAATGTGAGTTAGTGTGCAGAACGTGAGTTAGTGTGCAGAACGTGAGTTAGTGTGCAGAACGTGAGTTAGTGTGATAAATGTGAGTTAGTGTGCAGAACGTCAGTTAGTGTGCAGAACGTCAGTTAGTGTGCAGAACGTGAGTTAGTGTGCAGAACGTGAGTTAGTGTGCAGAACGTGAGTTAGTGTGATAAATGTGAGTTAGTGTGCAGAACGTGAGTTAGTGTGCAGAACGTGAGTTAGTGTGCAGAATGTGAGTTAGTGTGCAGAACGTGAGTTAGTGTGCAGAATGTGAGTTAGTGTGCAGAACGTGAGTTAGTGTGCAGAACGTGAGTTAGTGTGCAGAACGTGAGTTAGTGTGCAGAACGTGAGTTAGTGTGCAGAACGTGAGTTAGTGTGCAGAACGTGAGTTAGTGTGATAAATGTGAGTTAGTGTGCAGAACGTCAGTTAGTGTGCAGAACGTCAGTTAGTGTGCAGAACGTGAGTTAGTGTGCAGAACGTGAGTTAGTGTGCAGAACGTGAGTTAGTGTGTAGAATGTGAGTTAGTGTGCAGAACGTGAGTTAGTGTGTAAATGTGAGTTAGTGTGCAGAACGTGAGTTAGTGTGCAGAACGTGAGTTAGTGTGCAGAACGTGAGTTAGTGTGCAGAATGTGAGTTAGTGTGCAGAACGTGAGTTAGTGTGCAGAATGTGAGTTAGTGTGCAGAACGTGATTTAGTGTGCAGAACGTGAGTTAGTGTGCAGAACGTGAGTTAGTGTGCAGAACGTGAGTTAGTGTGCAGAACGTGAGTTAGTGTGCAGAACGTGAGTTAGTGTGCAGAATGTGAGTTAGTGTGCAGAACGTGAGTTAGTGTGCAGAACGTGAGTTAGTGTGCAGAACGTGCGTTAGTGTGCAGAACGTGAGTTAGTGTGCAGAACGTGAGTTAGTGTGCAGAACGTGAGTTAGTGTGCAGAACGTGCGTTAGTGTCCAGAACATGAGTTAATGTGCAGAACGTGAGTTAGTGTGAAAACGTGCGTTAGTGTGCAGAACGTGAGTTAGTGTGCAGAACGTGAGTTAGTGTGCAGAACGTGAGTTAGTGTGCAGAACGTGAGTTAGTGTGCAGAACGTGAGTTAGTGTGCAGAACGTGAGTTAGTGTGATAAATGTGAGTTAGTGTGCAGAACGTGAGTTAGTGTGCAGAACGTGAGTTAGTGTGCAGAATGTGAGCTTGTGTGCAGAACGTGAGTTAGTGTGATAAATGTGAGTTAGTGTGCAGAACGTGAGTTAGTGTGCAGAACGTGAGTTAGTGTGCAGAATGTGAGTTAGTGTGCAGAACGTGAGTTAGTGTGCAGAACGTGAGTTAGTGTGCAGAACGTGAGTTAGTGTGCAGAATGTGAGTTAGTGTGCAGAACGTGATTTAGTGTGCAGAACGTGAGTTAGTGTGCAGAACGTGAGTTAGTGTGCAGAACGTGAGTTAGTGTGCAGAACGTGAGTTAGTGTGCAGAACGTGAGTTAGTGTGCAGAATGTGAGTTAGTGTGCAGAACGTGAGTTAGTGTGCAGAACGTGAGTTAGTGTGCAGAACGTGCGTTAGTGTGCAGAACGTGAGTTAGTGTGCAGAACGTGAGTTAGTGTGCAGAACGTGAGTTAGTGTGCAGAACGTGCGTTAGTGTCCAGAACATGAGTTAATGTGCAGAACGTGAGTTAGTGTGCAAAACGTGCGTTAGTGTGCAGAACGTGAGTTAGTGTGCAGAACGTGAGTTAGTGTGCAGAACGTGAGTTAGTGTGCAGAACGTGAGTTAGTGTGCAGAACGTGAGTTAGTGTGATAAATGTGAGTTAGTGTGCAGAACGTGAGTTAGTGTGCAGAACGTGAGTTAGTGTGCAGAATGTGAGCTAGTGTGCAGAACGTGAGTTAGTGTGCAGAACGTGAGTTAGTGTGCAGAACGTGAGTTAGTGTGATAAATGTGAGTTAGTGTGCAGAACGTGAGTTAGTGTGCAGAACGTGAGTTAGTGTGCAGAACGTGAGTTAGTGTGCAGAACGTGAGTTAGTGTGCAGAACGTGAGTAAGTGTGCAGAACGTGAGTTAGTGTGCAGAACGTGAGTTAGTGTGCAGAACGTGAGTTAGTGTGCAGAACGTGAGTTAGTGTGCAGAACGTGAGTTAGTGTGATAAATGTGAGTTAGTGTGCAGAACGTGAGTTAGTGTGCAGAACGTGAGTTAGTGTGCAGAATGTGAGTTAGTGTGCAGAACGTGAGTTAGTGTGCAGAACGTGAGTTAGTGTGCAGAACGTGAGTTAGTGTGCAGAACGTGAGTTAGTGTGCAGAACGTGAGTTAGTGTGCAGAACGTGAGTTAGTGTGCAGAACGTGAGTTAGTGTGCAGAACGTGCGTTAGTGTGCAGAACGTGAGTTAGTGTGCAGAACGTGAGTTAGTGTGATAAATGTGAGTTAGTGTGCAGAATGTGAGTTAGTGTGCAGAACGTGAGTTAGTGTGCAGAACGTGCGTTAGTGTGCAGAACGTGAGTTATTGTGCAGAACGTGAGTTAGTGTGCAGAACGTGAGTAAGTGTGCAGAACGTGCAATAGTGTCCAGAACATGAGTTAATGTGCAGAACGTGAGTTAGTGTGCAAAACGTGCGTTAGTGTGCAGAACGTGAGTTAGTGTGCAGAACGTGAGTTAGTGTGATAAATGTGAGTTAGTGTGCAGAACGTGAGTTAGTGTGATAAATGTGAGTTAGTGTGCAGAACGTGAGTTAGTGTGCAGAACGTGAGATAGTGTGCAGAACGTGAGTTAGTGTGCAGAACGTGAGTTAGTGTGCAGAACGTGAGTTAGTGTGCAGAACGTGAGTTAATGTTCAGAACGTGAGTTAGTGTGCAGAACGTGAGTTAGTGTGCAGAACGTGAGTTAGTGTGCAGAACGTGAGTTAGTGTGAAGAACATGAGCTAGTGTGCAGAACGTGAGTTAGTGTGCAGAACGTGAGTTAGTGTGCAGAACGTGAGTTAGTGTGATAAATGTGAGTTAGTGTGCAGAACGTGAGTTAGTGTGCAGAACGTGAGTTAGTGTGCAGAACGTGAGTTAGTGTGCAGAACGTGAGTTAGTGTGCAGAACGTGAGTTAGTGTGCAGAACGTGAGTAAGTGTGCAGAACGTGAGTTAGTGTGCAGAACGTGAGTTAGTGTGATAAATGTGAGTTAGTGTGCAGAACGTGAGTTAGTGTGCAGAACGTGAGTTAGTGTGCAGAACGTGAGTTAGTGTGCAGAACGTGAGTTAGTGTGCAGAACGTGAGTTAGTGTGCAGAACGTGAGTAAGTGTGCAGAACGTGAGTTAGTGTGCAGAACGTGAGTTAGTGTGCAGAACGTGAGTTAGTGTGCAGAACGTGAGTTAGTGTGATAAATGTGAGTTAGTGTGCAGAACGTCAGTTAGTGTGCAGAACGTCAGTTAGTGTGCAGAACGTGAGTTAGTGTGCAGAACGTGAGTTAGTGTGCAGAACGTGAGTTAGTGTGATAAATGTGAGTTAGTGTGCAGAACGTGCGTTAGTGTGCAGAACGTGAGTTAGTGTGCAGAACGTGAGTTAGTGTGCAGAACGTGAGTTAGTGTGCAGAATGTGAGTTAGTGTGCAGAACGTGAGTTAGTGTGCAGAATGTGAGTTAGTGTGCAGAACGTGAGTTAGTGTGCAGAACGTGAGTTAGTGTGCAAAACGTGCGTTAGTGTGCAGAACGTGAGTTAGTGTGATAAATGTGAGTTAGTGTGCAGAACGTGAGTTAGTGTGCAGAACGTGAGTTAGTGTGCAGAACGTGAGTTAGTGTGCAGAACGTGAGTTAGTGTGCAGAACGTGAGTTAGTGTGATAAATGTGAGTTAGTGTGCAGAACGTGAGTTAGTGTGCAGAACGTGAGTTAGTGTGCAGAACGTGAGTTAGTGTGCAGAACGTGAGTTAGTTTGCAGAACGTGAGTAAGTGTGCAGAACGTGAGTTAGTGTGCAGAACGTGAGTTAGTGTGCAGAACGTGAGTTAGTGTGCAGAATGTGAGCTAGTGTGCAGAACGTGAGTTAGTGTGCAGAACGTGAGTTAGTGTGCAGAACGTGAGTTAGTGTGATAAATGTGAGTTAGTGTGCAGAACGTGAGTTAGTGTGCAGAACGTGAGTTAGTGTGCAGAACGTGAGTTAGTGTGCAGAACGTGAGTTAGTGTGCAGAACGTGAGTAAGTGTGCAGAACGTGAGTTAGTGTGCAGAACGTGAGTTAGTGTGCAGAACGTGAGTTAGTGTGCAGAACGTGAGTTAGTGTGCAGAACGTGAGTTAGTGTGATAAATGTGAGTTAGTGTGCAGAACGTGAGTTAGTGTGCAGAACGTGAGTTAGTGTGCAGAACGTGAGTTAGTGTGCAGAACGTGAGTTAGTGTGCAGAACGTGAGTTAGTGTGATAAATGTGAGTTAGTGTGCAGAACATCAGTTAGCGTGCAGAACGTCAGTTAGTGTGCAGAACGTGAGTTAGTGTGCAGAACGTGAGTTAGTGTGCAGAACGTGAGTTAGTGTGCAGAATGTGAGTTAGTGTGCAGAACGTGAGTTAGTGTGCAGAACGTGAGTTAGTGTGCAGAACGTGATTTAGTGTGCAGAACGTGAGTAAGTGTGCAGAACGTGAGTTAGTGTGCAGAACGTGAGTAAGTGTGCAGAACGTGAGTTAGTGTGCAGAACGTGCGTTAGTGTGCAGAACGTGAGTTAGTGTGCAGAACGTGAGTTAGTGTGAAGAACGTGAGCTAGTGTGCAGAATGTGAGTTAGTGTGCAGAACGTGAGTTAGTGTGCAGAACGTGAGTTAGTGTGATAAATGTGAGTTAGTGTGCAGAACGTGAGTTAGTGTGCAGAACGTGAGTTAGTGTGCAGAACGTGAGTTAGTGTGCAGAACGTGAGTTAGTGTGCAGAACGTGAGTTAGTGTGCAGAACGTGAGTAAGTGTGCAGAACGTGAGTAAGTGTGCAGAACGTGAGTTAGTGTGCAGAACGTGAGTTAGTGTGCAGAACGTGAGTTAGTGTGCAGAACGTGAGTTAGTGTGCAGAACGTGAGTTAGTGTGCAGAACGTGAGTTAGTGTGCAGAACGTGAGTTAGTGTGCAGAACGTGAGTTAGTGTGATAAATGTGAGTTAGTGTGCAGAACGTGAGTTAGTGTGCAGAACGTGAGTTAGTGTGCAGAATGTGAGTTAGTGTGCAGAACGTGAGTTAGTGTGCAGAACGTGAGTTAGTGTGCAGAACGTGAGTTAGTGTGATAAATGTGAGTTAGTGTGCAGAACGTGAGTTAGTGTGCAGAACGTGAGTTAGTGTGCAGAACGTGAGTTAGTGTGCAGAACGTGAGTTAGTGTGCAGAACGTGAGTTAATGTGCAGAATGTGAGTTAGTGTGCAGAACGTGAGTTAGTGTGCAGAACGTGAGTAAGTGTGCAGAACGTGAGTTAGTGTGCAGAACGTGAGTAAGTGTGCAGAACGTGAGTTAGTGTGCAGAACGTGCGTTAGTGTGCAGAACGTGAGTTAGTGTGCAGAACGTGAGTTAGTGTGCAGAACGTGAGTTAGTGTGCAGAACGTGAGTTAGTGTGCAGAACGTGAGTTAGTGTGCAGAACGTGAGTTAGTGTGCAGAACGTGAGTTAGTGTGCAGAACGTGCGTTAGTGTGCAGAACGTGAGTTAGTGTGCAGAACGTGAGTTAGTGTGATAAATGTGAGTTAGTGTGCAGAACGTGAGTTAGTGTGCAGAACGTGAGTTAGTGTGCAGAACGTGAGTTAGTGTGATAAATGTGAGTTAGTGTGCGGAATGTGAGTTAGTGTGCAGAACGTGAGTTAGTGTGCAGAACGTGAGTTAGTGTGCAGAACGTGAGTTAGTGTGATAAATGTGAGTTAGTGTGCAGAACGTGAGTTGGTGTGCAGAACGTGAGTTAGTGTGCAGAATGTGAGCTAGTGTGCAGAACGTGAGTTAGTGTGCAGAACGTGAGTTAGTGTGCAGAACGTGAGTTAGTGTGATAAATGTGAGTTAGTGTGCAGAACGTGAGTTAGTGTGCAGAACGTGAGTTAGTGTGCAGAACGTGAGTTAGTGTGATAAATGTGAGTTAGTGTGCAGAACGTGAGTTAGTGTGCAGAACGTGAGTTAGTGTGCAGAACGTGAGTTAGTGTGCAGAACGTGAGTTAGTGTGCAGAACGTGAGTTAGTGTGCAGAACGTGAGTTAGTGTGCAGAACGTGAGTTAGTGTGCAGAACGTGCGTTAGTGTGCAGAACGTGAGTTAGTGTGCAGAACGTGAGTTAGTGTGCAGAACGTGAGTTAGTGTGCAGAACGTGAGTTAGTGTGCAGAACGTGAGTTAGTGTGCAGAACGTGAGTTAGTGTGCAGAACGTGAGTTAGTGTGCAGAACGTGCGTTAGTGTGCAGAACGTGAGTTAGTGTGCAGAACGTGAGTTAGTGTGCAGAACGTGAGTTAATGTGCAGAACGTGAGTTAGTGTGCAGAACGTGCGTTAGTGTGCAGAACGTGAGTTAGTGTGATAAATGTGAGTTAGTGTGCAGAACGTGAGTTAGTGTGCAGAACGTGAGTTAGTGTGCAGAACGTGCGTTAGTGTGCAGAACGTGAGTTAGTGTGCAGAACGTGAGTTAGTGTGCAGAACGTGAGTTAGTGTGTAGAACGTGAGTTAGTGTGCGGAACGTGAGTTAGTGTGCAGAACGTGAGTTAGTGTGCAGAACGTGAGTTAGTGTGATAAATGTGAGTTAGTGTGCAGAACGTGAGTTAGTGTGCAGAATGTGAGTTAGTGTGCAGAACGTGAGTTAGTGTGCAGAATGTGAGTTAGTGTGCAGAACGTGAGTTAGTGTGCAGAACGTGAGTTAGTGTGATAAATGTGAGTTAGTGTGCAGAACGTCAGTTAGTGTGCAGAACGTCAGTTAGTGTGCAGAACGTGAGTTAGTGTGCAGAACGTGAGTTAGTGTGCAGAACGTGAGTTAGTGTGCAGAACGTCAGTTAGTGTGCAGAACGTGAGTTAGTGTGCAGAACGTGAGTAAGTGTGCAGAACGTGCAATAGTGTCCAGAACATGAGTTAATGTGCAGAACGTGAGTTAGTGTGCAAAACGTGCGTTAGTGTGCAGAACGTGAGTTAGTGTGCAGAACGTGAGTTAGTGTGATAAATGTGAGTTAGTGTGCAGAACGTGAGTTAGTGTGATAAATGTGAGTTAGTGTGCAGAACGTGAGTTAGTGTGCAGAACGTCAGTTAGTGTGCAGAACGTGAGTTAGTGTGCAGAACGTGAGTTAGTGTGCAGAACGTGAGTTAGTGTGCAGAACGTGAGTAAGTGTGCAGAACGTGAGTTAGTGTGCAGAACGTGAGTTAGTGTGCAGAACGTGAGTTAGTGTGCAGAACGTGAGTTAGTGTGCAGAACGTGAGTTAGTGTGATAAATGTGAGTTAGTGTGCAGAACGTGAGTTAGTGTGCAGAACGTGAGTTAGTGTGCAGAATGTGAGTTAGTGTGCAGAACGTGAGTTAGTGTGCAGAACGTGAGTTAGTGTGCAGAACGTGAGTTAGTGTGCAGAACGTGAGTTAGTGTGCAGAACGTGAGTTAGTGTGCAGAACGTGAGTTAGTGTGCAGAACGTGAGTTAGTGTGCAGAACGTGCGTTAGTGTGCAGAACGTGAGTTAGTGTGCAGAACGTGAGTTAGTGTGATAAATGTGAGTTAGTGTGCAGAATGTGAGTTAGTGTGCAGAACGTGAGTTAGTGTGCAGAACGTGCGTTAGTGTGCAGAACGTGAGTTATTGTGCAGAACGTGAGTTAGTGTGCAGAACGTGAGTAAGTGTGCAGAACGTGCAATAGTGTCCAGAACATGAGTTAATGTGCAGAACGTGAGTTAGTGTGCAAAACGTGCGTTAGTGTGCAGAACGTGAGTTAGTGTGCAGAACGTGAGTTAGTGTGATAAATGTGAGTTAGTGTGCAGAACGTGAGTTAGTGTGATAAATGTGAGTTAGTGTGCAGAACGTGAGTTAGTGTGCAGAACGTGAGATAGTGTGCAGAACGTGAGTTAGTGTGCAGAACGTGAGTTAGTGTGCAGAACGTGAGTTAGTGTGCAGAACGTGAGTTAATGTTCAGAACGTGAGTTAGTGTGCAGAACGTGAGTTAGTGTGCAGAACGTGAGTTAGTGTGCAGAACGTGAGTTAGTGTGAAGAACATGAGCTAGTGTGCAGAACGTGAGTTAGTGTGCAGAACGTGAGTTAGTGTGCAGAACGTGAGTTAGTGTGATAAATGTGAGTTAGTGTGCAGAACGTGAGTTAGTGTGCAGAACGTGAGTTAGTGTGCAGAACGTGAGTTAGTGTGCAGAACGTGAGTTAGTGTGCAGAACGTGAGTTAGTGTGCAGAACGTGAGTAAGTGTGCAGAACGTGAGTTAGTGTGCAGAACGTGAGTTAGTGTGATAAATGTGAGTTAGTGTGCAGAACGTGAGTTAGTGTGCAGAACGTGAGTTAGTGTGCAGAACGTGAGTTAGTGTGCAGAACGTGAGTTAGTGTGCAGAACGTGAGTTAGTGTGCAGAACGTGAGTTAGTGTGCAGAACGTGAGTAAGTGTGCAGAACGTGAGTTAGTGTGCAGAACGTGAGTTAGTGTGCAGAACGTGAGTTAGTGTGCAGAACGTGAGTTAGTGTGATAAATGTGAGTTAGTGTGCAGAACGTCAGTTAGTGTGCAGAACGTGAGTTAGTGTGCAGAACGTGAGTTAGTGTGCAGAACGTGAGTTAGTGTGCAGAACGTGAGTTAGTGTGATAAATGTGAGTTAGTGTGCAGAACGTGCGTTAGTGTGCAGAACGTGAGTTAGTGTGCAGAACGTGAGTTAGTGTGCAGAACGTGAGTTAGTGTGCAGAATGTGAGTTAGTGTGCAGAACGTGAGTTAGTGTGCAGAATGTGAGTTAGTGTGCAGAACGTGAGTTAGTGTGCAGAACGTGAGTTAGTGTGCAAAACGTGCGTTAGTGTGCAGAACGTGAGTTAGTGTGATAAATGTGAGTTAGTGTGCAGAACGTGAGTTAGTGTGCAGAACGTGAGTTAGTGTGCAGAACGTGAGTTAGTGTGCAGAACGTGAGTTAGTGTGCAGAACGTGAGTTAGTGTGATAAATGTGAGTTAGTGTGCAGAACGTGAGTTAGTGTGCAGAACGTGAGTTAGTGTGCAGAACGTGAGTTAGTGTGCAGAACGTGAGTTAGTTTGCAGAACGTGAGTAAGTGTGCAGAACGTGAGTTAGTGTGCAGAACGTGAGTTAGTGTGCAGAACGTGAGTTAGTGTGCAGAATGTGAGCTAGTGTGCAGAACGTGAGTTAGTGTGCAGAACGTGAGTTAGTGTGCAGAACGTGAGTTAGTGTGATAAATGTGAGTTAGTGTGCAGAACGTGAGTTAGTGTGCAGAACGTGAGTTAGTGTGCAGAACGTGAGTTAGTGTGCAGAACGTGAGTTAGTGTGCAGAACGTGAGTAAGTGTGCAGAACGTGAGTTAGTGTGCAGAACGTGAGTTAGTGTGCAGAACGTGAGTTAGTGTGCAGAACGTGAGTTAGTGTGCAGAACGTGAGTTAGTGTGATAAATGTGAGTTAGTGTGCAGAACGTGAGTTAGTGTGCAGAACGTGAGTTAGTGTGCAGAACGTGAGTTAGTGTGCAGAACGTGAGTTAGTGTGCAGAACGTGAGTTAGTGTGATAAATGTGAGTTAGTGTGCAGAACATCAGTTAGCGTGCAGAACGTCAGTTAGTGTGCAGAACGTGAGTTAGTGTGCAGAACGTGAGTTAGTGTGCAGAACGTGAGTTAGTGTGCAGAATGTGAGTTAGTGTGCAGAACGTGAGTTAGTGTGCAGAACGTGAGTTAGTGTGCAGAACGTGATTTAGTGTGCAGAACGTGAGTAAGTGTGCAGAACGTGAGTTAGTGTGCAGAACGTGAGTAAGTGTGCAGAACGTGAGTTAGTGTGCAGAACGTGCGTTAGTGTGCAGAACGTGAGTTAGTGTGCAGAACGTGAGTTAGTGTGAAGAACGTGAGCTAGTGTGCAGAATGTGAGTTAGTGTGCAGAACGTGAGTTAGTGTGCAGAACGTGAGTTAGTGTGATAAATGTGAGTTAGTGTGCAGAACGTGAGTTAGTGTGCAGAACGTGAGTTAGTGTGCAGAACGTGAGTTAGTGTGCAGAACGTGAGTTAGTGTGCAGAACGTGAGTTAGTGTGCAGAACGTGAGTAAGTGTGCAGAACGTGAGTAAGTGTGCAGAACGTGAGTTAGTGTGCAGAACGTGAGTTAGTGTGCAGAACGTGAGTTAGTGTGCAGAACGTGAGTTAGTGTGCAGAACGTGAGTTAGTGTGCAGAACGTGAGTTAGTGTGCAGAACGTGAGTTAGTGTGCAGAACGTGAGTTAGTGTGATAAATGTGAGTTAGTGTGCAGAACGTGAGTTAGTGTGCAGAACGTGAGTTAGTGTGCAGAATGTGAGTTAGTGTGCAGAACGTGAGTTAGTGTGCAGAACGTGAGTTAGTGTGCAGAACGTGAGTTAGTGTGATAAATGTGAGTTAGTGTGCAGAACGTGAGTTAGTGTGCAGAACGTGAGTTAGTGTGCAGAACGTGAGTTAGTGTGCAGAACGTGAGTTAGTGTGCAGAACGTGAGTTAATGTGCAGAATGTGAGTTAGTGTGCAGAACGTGAGTTAGTGTGCAGAACGTGAGTAAGTGTGCAGAACGTGAGTTAGTGTGCAGAACGTGAGTAAGTGTGCAGAACGTGAGTTAGTGTGCAGAACGTGCGTTAGTGTGCAGAACGTGAGTTAGTGTGCAGAACGTGAGTTAGTGTGCAGAACGTGAGTTAGTGTGCAGAACGTGAGTTAGTGTGCAGAACGTGAGTTAGTGTGCAGAACGTGAGTTAGTGTGCAGAACGTGAGTTAGTGTGCAGAACGTGCGTTAGTGTGCAGAACGTGAGTTAGTGTGCAGAACGTGAGTTAGTGTGATAAATGTGAGTTAGTGTGCAGAACGTGAGTTAGTGTGCAGAACGTGAGTTAGTGTGCAGAACGTGAGTTAGTGTGATAAATGTGAGTTAGTGTGCGGAATGTGAGTTAGTGTGCAGAACGTGAGTTAGTGTGCAGAACGTGAGTTAGTGTGCAGAACGTGAGTTAGTGTGATAAATGTGAGTTAGTGTGCAGAACGTGAGTTGGTGTGCAGAACGTGAGTTAGTGTGCAGAATGTGAGCTAGTGTGCAGAACGTGAGTTAGTGTGCAGAACGTGAGTTAGTGTGCAGAACGTGAGTTAGTGTGATAAATGTGAGTTAGTGTGCAGAATGTGAGTTAGTGTGCAGAACGTGAGTTAGTGTGCAGAATGTGAGCTAGTGTGCAGAACGTGAGTTAGTGTGCAGAACGTGAGTTAGTGTGCAGAACGTGAGTTAGTGTGATAAATGTGAGTTAGTGTGCAGAACGTGAGTTAGTGTGCAGAACGTGAGTTAGTGTGCAGAACGTGAGTTAGTGTGCAGAACGTGAGTTAGTGTGCAGAACGTGAGTTAGTGTGCAGAACGTGAGTTAGTGTGCAGAACGTGAGTTAGTGTGCAGAACGTGCGTTAGTGTGCAGAACGTGAGTTAGTGTGCAGAACGTGAGTTAGTGTGCAGAACGTGAGTTAGTGTGCAGAACGTGAGTTAGTGTGCAGAACGTGAGTTAGTGTGCAGAACGTGAGTTAGTGTGCAGAACGTGAGTTAGTGTGCAGAACGTGCGTTAGTGTGCAGAACGTGAGTTAGTGTGCAGAACGTGAGTTAGTGTGCAGAACGTGAGTTAATGTGCAGAACGTGAGTTAGTGTGCAGAACGTGCGTTAGTGTGCAGAACGTGAGTTAGTGTGATAAATGTGAGTTAGTGTGCAGAACGTGAGTTAGTGTGCAGAACGTGAGTTAGTGTGCAGAACGTGCGTTAGTGTGCAGAACGTGAGTTAGTGTGCAGAACGTGAGTTAGTGTGCAGAACGTGAGTTAGTGTGTAGAACGTGAGTTAGTGTGCGGAACGTGAGTTAGTGTGCAGAACGTGAGTTAGTGTGCAGAACGTGAGTTAGTGTGATAAATGTGAGTTAGTGTGCAGAACGTGAGTTAGTGTGCAGAATGTGAGTTAGTGTGCAGAACGTGAGTTAGTGTGCAGAATGTGAGTTAGTGTGCAGAACGTGAGTTAGTGTGCAGAACGTGAGTTAGTGTGATAAATGTGAGTTAGTGTGCAGAACGTCAGTTAGTGTGCAGAACGTCAGTTAGTGTGCAGAACGTGAGTTAGTGTGCAGAACGTGAGTTAGTGTGCAGAACGTGAGTTAGTGTGCAGAACGTCAGTTAGTGTGCAGAACGTGAGTTAGTGTGCAGAACGTGAGTAAGTGTGCAGAACGTGCAATAGTGTCCAGAACATGAGTTAATGTGCAGAACGTGAGTTAGTGTGCAAAACGTGCGTTAGTGTGCAGAACGTGAGTTAGTGTGCAGAACGTGAGTTAGTGTGATAAATGTGAGTTAGTGTGCAGAACGTGAGTTAGTGTGATAAATGTGAGTTAGTGTGCAGAACGTGAGTTAGTGTGCAGAACGTCAGTTAGTGTGCAGAACGTGAGTTAGTGTGCAGAACGTGAGTTAGTGTGCAGAACGTGAGTTAGTGTGCGGAATGTGAGTTAGTGTGCAGAACGTGAGTTAGTGTGCAGAACGTGAGTTAGTGTGTAGAATGTGAGTTAGTGTGATAAATGTGAGTTAGTGTGCAGAACGTGAGTTAGTGTGCAGAACGTGAGTTAGTGTGCAGAATGTGAGTTCGTGTGCAGAACGTGAGTTAGTGTGATAAATGTGAGTTAGTGTGCAGAACGTCAGTTAGTGTGCAGAACGTGCGTTAGTGTGCAGAACGTGAGTTAGTGTGCGGAACGTGAGTTAGTGTGCAGAACGTGAGTTAGTGTGATAAATGTGAGTTAGTGTGCAGAACGTGAGTTAGTGTGATAAATGTGAGTTAGTGTGCAGAACGTGAGTTAGTGTGCAGAACGTGAGTTAGTGTGCAGAACGTGAGTTCGTGTGCAGAACGTGAGTTAGTGTGCAGAACGTGAGTAAGTGTGCAGAACGTGAGTTAGTGTGCAGAATGTGAGTTCGTGTGCAGAACGTGAGTTAGTGTGATAAATGTGAGTTAGTGTGCAGAACGTCAGTTAGTGTGCAGAACGTGCGTTAGTGTGCAGAACGTGAGTTAGTGTGCGGAACGTGAGTTAGTGTGCAGAACGTGAGTTAGTGTGATAAATGTGAGTTAGTGTGCAGAACGTGAGTTAGTGTGATAAATGTGAGTTAGTGTGCAGAACGTGAGTTAGTGTGCAGAACGTGAGTTAGTGTGCAGAACGTGAGTTCGTGTGCAGAACGTGAGTTAGTGTGCAGAACGTGAGTAAGTGTGCAGAACGTGAGTTAGTGTGCAGAACGTGAGTTAGTGTGCAGAACGTGAGTTAGTGTGCAGAACGTGAGTTAGTGTGCAGAACGTCAGTTAGTGTGCAGAACGTCAGTTAGTGTGCAGAACGTGAGTTAGTGTGCAGAACGTGAGTTAGTGTGCAGAACGTGAGTTAGTGTGTAGAATGTGAGTTAGTGTGCAGAACGTGAGTTAGTGTGTAAATGTGAGTTAGTGTGCAGAACGTGCGTTAGTGTGCAGAACGTGAGTTAGTGTGCAGAACGTGAGTTAGTGTGCAGAACGTGAGTTAGTGTGCAGAACGTGAGTTAGTGTGTAGAATGTGAGTTAGTGTGATGAACAGACGAATATGACTTAATGAAATGAACGATTATAGATCATATATATATATACTAATAATCAAAACATACTACAAACAGGAGTTATTGATCATATCATAAAAGACCACCTACCTATATTTGTTATTGTAAAAGGCAAACGTAACAAAATCCCCAAAAAGCAAATAACAGCAAGAGGTTATTAAGAACTTCAATAGGCAGCTGTTTAAAGAAACATATCTAAATGCCGACTGGTCTGATTTTGATACTACCAATTCCCCGGATAACCTATGGGATGGAATCTTACTCAACATAAAAAAGGCATTTAATATTACTGCCCCCCTAAAGACCTTCTATGTAAACAAAAAGAAACCCGGATGGTTAAATAATGACATTTTAGATAGTATGAAGACACGTGATTACTTCTATCGCAGAGCTCACAGAACAAACAGTGAGGATGACTGGCGCACAGCTGGGTTCCATCGCGATCAAACTGAAAGTAAAATACGAAATAGCAAATAAACGATTATAAACAACCTTCTTATTGATAACAATAATGACAACCGAAAATTTTGGAGAGGAATTTGACGATTGTTCCTGAAGGGAGATTCACCCCCAATTGGAGAACTCATAGACGAAACCGCTCATACCCCAATTGACTCAGACGAGATAGCAAATTACATAAATAACTTTATCGCAACTATTGGCCAAAAACTATCAAATGCTTTAACAGCACATAATACCCCGCTTCCCCTATTCGAGACAAACGATAACGAAACGGATCTGTTTGACACAGATATTAAAAAGTGTTCGATACTGTTTCCCACCCATTATCAATTCATAAACTCCATAATTTACATCTAAGCAATAACACTTGTATCTGGTTCCTGAAATACCTCACCAATAGAACTCAACGAACCATAGTTAACAATAAACTCTCTGACAAACAAACTATTACCTTTGGCATCCTGCAAGGCTCAGTCTTGGGACCAACACTCTTCCTGATATACATAAATAGTCTAACTACCCGTCTGAAAGACGACCCCTGTAAATTATCACTATATGCCACGACCATAACCACTTCTAGCCCTGATGATATGAAAATAGTTTGACCAATATCACATCAATGGTGCAGGAAAACCTGCTAACCGTCAACGAGAAAAAGACAAACATTTACACTTTGTGGGTCACAGGCAGAGCCACCAGTATGGTCGTTTTGTCATTAAAATGAATGACAACCCCCCAGAAATAGTTAAAAAAAATACAACTACCTTGGCCTACTGATTGACTCCGAGCTTAATGTCTATGACTATAGACAAGGAGTTATACAAAAAGTCTCCGGTAAAATGTACTTACTTCAAAAGATCCGCCGATAGATAAATGTACCGACCGCCCTTAAATCTGTAAAACCTAGATTCTCCCTTATTTTGATTATTGTGATTATATTTACGAACCATCAACTCAACAGGGTAAACAAGAATTACAACTCCTACAAAATAAAGCATTAAGGTGTATATATAAAGTCAAATTAGGTCCAAATCCATATTACAATACTGCGGAAATGCGCCAGATTTCGAAAATAATGTACTTAAAAGATAGAAGACTCCTCCCTTTATTATACTACTCTTTTTATCTAACTAGCAAACCGGAACGTTTAGATAACCGTAACCTCCCTTTGAGGAGAAATGACGGAATAGACTTAAATTACCACCGAGAACTAACCCGGTCGTCACAAAATCCTCACATATTAGTGGCATAAATGCTTGGAATAATTTAAAACCTGCCTTCGTTAACATTTCTAACTGAAGGAATTTAAACTAAAAATCGAACTAAACTTCACGGACTGTCTATACTGCACTTATCTGGTTTAAGTTGGATAGATTCTACCCATTTGTGTAACCCTACATTGTGATTACAACTAGGGATTTTATCATTACTTTTGCTATTACCATTAACACCATTGCTATTTCCAATAATCACAGAAGCATAAGTATTTCCACTGCTTGAATAGCCAGTACAATTGGTGTTATTTGTACTTGTTAGCCCATATGGGCTGTTGCGTATTGAGTGTTCTATTGTGACTGCAGCTGACTAACTACAATGATAATTCCCTACTTATGTAATATCAATAATTTACGGAAGTTGCGTATCAGGTACTGCTGTAATACATGATATATATCAATATATCTAACTAACAAAATTACGTGAGAAAGCCCCACAATAACTTGCCAACCAGATTGTCACTGCAACTGGTAAAAGGTATATGATATGATACTTTTACAAAAAATAGTTTTCCTTCTGATTAAAAGTACCTACAGTACCAGATTGAAGCCATCATACCACGAGATTACCATCCACTGGTGAGTGGAAGAAGGTTCTACCGTATTCTATATTCTATTGAATTTCGTTAACCCTCTTACCCAGTAAGTAACCAATCCTACAAATAACGTTACAAATATCAATTCTGACAAAAAATGGGCAAATTTAAGAATGGCCAGATCACAACGATATACATATATACAACTTCAGGTGAATTCGATCACGCATGACTTACTATATACATGTTAGTTTGTCTGTCTGTATGCACATAGATTGGTATGTATATATTTGTCTGTAGAAATCCTGCAAACATCCTGCAAGACTACAATATGAAGTATTTTACTACAACCATTACCGTCACATCCCATTACTTGTTTCACCCATAATGTGTGTATTACTAAAGGTGGCTCTCTTAAGACAGTATAAGTATAGAATTAACTGACTAAGAAATAAAAACAGTTTTGGGCCCAGATGGAAGAACGGCACCACTTGCCGAATCTGGTGTTATTGTTGTAAACAAACAATTCCCAGTAATAAAAAGTTGTCAACTGCGCGAAATATGACACGTTTTGTTTAATATATCATAATCACAGAAATGAACGAATTGAAATGTTGCTCCGATGTTTTGCAGTTTCCACGTCTCTCCACCTACAACCTCGTGATGTACAAAACAGTCTAAAAGTCTCGTAACGATTCAAATCGTGCACCCGAACAAAGTTTCCTCTTACTGCATATTGCTGCAAAGAGCAGTGTGTAAACTGGAGGGTGATAGGTGGCTACAGAAAGCACCAACACTTACTGCATATTGATATAGCAGTGTGTAAATTGGAGGGTGACGGGTGGCTACAGAAAGCACCAACACTTACTGCATATTGATATAGCAGTGTGTAAACTGGAGGGTGACCGATGGCTACAGAAAGCACCAACACTTACTGCATATTGATATAGCAGTGTGTAAACTGGAGGGTGACGGGTGGCTACAGAAAGCACCAACACTTACTGCATATTGATATAGCAGAGTGTAAACTGGAGGGTGATACATGGCTACAGAAAGCACCAACACTTACTGCATATTGATGTAGCAGTGTGTAAACTGGAGGGTGCTAGGTGGCTACAGAAAGCACCAACACTTACTGCATTTTGATATAGCAGTGTGTAAACTGGAGGGTGACGGGTGGCTACAGAAAGCACCAACACTTACTGCATATTGATATAGCAGTGTGTAAATTGGAGGGTGATGGGTGGTCACAGAAAGCACCAACACTTACTGCATATTGATATAGCAGTGTGTAAATTGGAGGGTGATAGGTGGCTACAGAAAGCACCAACAATTACTGCATATTGATATAGCAGTGTGTAAACTGGAGGGTGATAGGTGGCTACAGAAAGCACCAACACTTACTGCATATTGATATAGCAGTGTGTAAACTGGAGGGTGATAGGTGGCTACAGAAAGCACCAACACTTACTGCATATTGATATAGCAGTGTGTAAACTGGAGGGTGATAGGTGGCTACAGAAAGCACCAACACTTACTGCATATTGATATAGCAGTGTGTAAACTGGAGGGTGACGGGTGGTCACAGAAAGCACCAACACTTACTGCATATTGATATAGCAGTGTGTAAACTGGAGGGTGATAGGTGGCTACAGAAAGCACCAACACTTACTGCATATTGATATAGCAGTGTGTAAATTGGAGGGTGATAGGTGGCTACAGAAAGCACCAACACTTACTGCACATTGATATAGCAGTGTGTAAACTGGAGGGTGATAGGTGGCTACAGAAAGCACCAACACTTACTGCATATTGATATAGCAGTGTGTAAACTGGAGGGTGATAGGTGGCTACAGAAAGCACCAACACTTACTGCATATTGATATAGCAGTGTGTAAACTGGAGGGTGACGGGTGGTCACAGAAAGCACCAACACTTACTGCATATTGATATAGCAGTGTGTAAACTGGAGGGTGATAGGTGGCTACAGAAAGCACCAACACTTACTGCATATTGATATAGCAGTGTGTAAACTGCAGGGTGATAGGTGGCTACAGAAAGCACCAACACTTACTGCATATTGATATAGCAGTGTGTAAACTGGAGGGTGACGGGTGGCTACAGAAAGCACCAACACTTACTGCATATTGATATAGCAGTGTGTAAACTGGAGGGTGATAGGTGGCTACAGAAAGCACCAACACTTACTGCATATTGATATAGCAGTGTGTAAACTGGAGGGTGACGGGTGGCTACAGAAAGCACCAACACTTACTGCATATTGATATAGCAGTGTGTAAACTGGAGGGTGATAGGTGGCTACAGAAAGCACCAACACTTACTGCATATTGATATAGCAGTGTGTAAACTGGAGGGTGATAGGTGGCTACAGAAAGCACCAACACTTACTGCATATTGATATAGCAGTGTGTAAACTGGAGGGTGACGGGTGGCTACAGAAAGCACCAACACTTACTGTATATTGATATAGCAGTGTGTAAACTGGAGGGTGACGGGTGGCTACAGAAAGCACCAACACTTACGGCATATTGATATAGCAGTGTGTAAACTGGAGGGTGATAGGTGGCTACAGAAAGCACCAACACTTACTGCATATTGATATAGCAGTGTGTAAACTGGAGGGTGATAGGTGGCTACAGAAAGCACCAACACTTACTGCATATTGATATAGCAGTGTGTAAACTGGAGGGTGATAGGTGGCTACAGAAAGCACCAACACTTACTGCATATTGATATAGCAGTGTGTAAACTGGAGGGTGCTAGGTGGCTACAGAAAGCACCAACACTTACTGCATATTGATATAGCAGTGTGTAAACTGGAGGGTGACGGGTGGCTACAGAAAGCACCAACACTTACTACATATTGATATAGCAGTGTGTAAACTGGAGGGTGACGGGTGGCTACAGAAAGCACCAACACTTACTGCATATTGATATAGCAGTGTGTAAATTGGAGGGTGACGGGTGGCTACAGAAAGCACCAACACTCACTGCATATTGATATAGCAGTGTGTAAACTGGAGGGTGACGGGTGGTCACAGAAAGCACCAACACTTACTACATATTGATATAGCAGTGTGTAAACTGGAGGGTGACGGGTGGCTACAGAAAGCACCAACACTTACTGCATATTGATATAGCAGTGTGTAAACTGGAGGGTGATAGGTGGCTACAGAAAGCACCAACACTTACTGCATATTGATATAGCAGTGTGTAAACTGGAGGGTGATAGGTGGCTACAGAAAGCACCAACACTTACTGCATATTGATATAGCAGTGTGTAAACTGGAGGGTGACGGGTGGCTACAGAAAGCACCAACACTTACTGCATATTGATATAGCAGTGTGTAAACTGGAGGGTGATAGGTGGCTACAGAAAGCACCAACACTTACTGCATATTGATATAGCAGTGTGTAAACTGGAGGGTGATAGGTGGCTACAGAAAGCACCAACACTTACTGCATATTGATATAGCAGTGTGTAAACTGGAGGGTGACGGGTGGCTACAGAAAGCACCAACACTTACTGTATATTGATATAGCAGTGTGTAAACTGGAGGGTGACGGGTGGCTACAGAAAGCACCAACACTTACGGCATATTGATATAGCAGTGTGTAAACTGGAGGGTGATAGGTGGCTACAGAAAGCACCAACACTTACTGCATATTGATATAGCAGTGTGTAAACTGGAGGGTGATAGGTGGCTACAGAAAGCACCAACACTTACTGCATATTGATATAGCAGTGTGTAAACTGGAGGGTGATAGGTGGCTACAGAAAGCACCAACACTTACTGCATATTGATATAGCAGTGTGTAAACTGGAGGGTGACGGGTGGCTACAGAAAGCACCAACACTTACTGCATATTGATATAGCAGTGTGTAAACTGGAGGGTGATAGGTGGCTACAGAAAGCACCAACACTTACTGCATATTGATATAGCAGTGTGTAAACTGGAGGGTGATAGGTGGCTACAGAAAGCACCAACACTTACTGCATATTGATATAGCAGTGTGTAAACTGGAGGGTGACGGGTGGCTACAGAAAGCACCAACACTTACTGTATATTGATATAGCAGTGTGTAAACTGGAGGGTGACGGGTGGCTACAGAAAGCACCAACACTTACGGCATATTGATATAGCAGTGTGTAAACTGGAGGGTGATAGGTGGCTACAGAAAGCACCAACACTTACTGCATATTGATATAGCAGTGTGTAAACTGGAGGGTGATAGGTGGCTACAGAAAGCACCAACACTTACTGCATATTGATATAGCAGTGTGTAAACTGGAGGGTGATAGGTGGCTACAGAAAGCACCAACACTTACTGCATATTGATATAGCAGTGTGTAAACTGGAGGGTGCTAGGTGGCTACAGAAAGCACCAACACTTACTGCATATTGATATAGCAGTGTGTAAACTGGAGGGTGACGGGTGGCTACAGAAAGCACCAACACTTACTGCATATTGATATAGCAGTGTGTAAACTGGAGGGTGACGGGTGGCTACAGAAAGCACCAACACTTACTACATATTGATATAGCAGTGTGTAAACTGGAGGGTGACGGGTGGCTACAGAAAGCACCAACACTTACTGCATATTGATATAGCAGTGTGTAAATTGGAGGGTGACGGGTGGCTACAGAAAGCACCAACACTCACTGCATATTGATATAGCAGTGTGTAAACTGGAGGGTGACGGGTGGTCACAGAAAGCACCAACACTTACTACATATTGATATAGCAGTGTGTAAACTGGAGGGTGACGGGTGGCTACAGAAAGCACCAACACTTACTGCATATTGATATAGCAGTGTGTAAACTGGAGGGTGCTAGGTGGCTACAGAAAGCACCAACACTTACTGCATATTGATATAGCAGTGTGTAAACTGGCGGGTGATAGGTGGCTACAGAAAGCACCAACACTTACTGCATATTGATATAGCAGTGTGTAAACTGGAGGGTGCTAGGTGGCTACAGAAAGCACCAAACCTTAGTGCATATTGATATAGCAGTGTGTAAACTGGAGGGTGATAGGTGGCTACAGAAAGCACCAACACTTACTGCATATTGATATAGCAGTGTGTAAACTGGAGGGTGCTAGGTGGCTACAGAAAGCACCAACACTTACTGCATATTGATATAGCAGTGTGTAAACTGGAGGGTGACGGGTGGCTACAGAAAGCACCAACACTTACTACATATTGATATAGCAGTGTGTAAACTGGAGGGTGACGGGTGGCTACAGAAAGCACCAACACTTACTGCATATTGATATAGCAGTGTGTAAATTGGAGGGTGACGGGTGGCTACAGAAAGCACCAACACTCACTGCATATTGATATAGCAGTGTGTAAACTGGAGGGTGACGGGTGGTCACAGAAAGCACCAACACTTACTACATATTGATATAGCAGTGTGTAAACTGGAGGGTGACGGGTGGTCACAGAAAGCACCAACACTTACTGCATATTGATGTAGCAGTGTGTAAACTGGAGGGTGACGGGTCGTCACAGAAAGCACCAACACTTACTACATATTGATATAGCAGTGTGTAAACTGGAGGGTGACGGGTGGCTACAGAAAGCACCAACACTTACTGCATATTGATATAGCAGTGTGTAAACTGGAGGGTGATAGGTGGCTACAGAAAGCACCAACACTTACTGCATATTGATATAGCAGTGTGTAAACTGGAGGGTGCTAGGTGGCTACAGAAAGCACCAACACTTACTGCATATTGATATAGCAGTGTGTAAACTGGAGAATGACGGGTGGCTACAGAAAGCACCAACAGTTACTGCATATTGATATAGCAGTGTGTAAACTGGAGGGTGATAGGTGGCTACAGAAAGCACCAACACTTACTGCATATTGATATAGCAGTGTGTAAATTGGAGGGTGACGGGTGGCTACAGAAAGCACCAACACTCACTGCATATTGATATAGCAGTGTGTAAACTGGAGGGTGACGGGTGGCTACAGAAAGCACCAACACTCACTGCATATTGATATAGCAGTGTGTAAACTGGAGGGTGCTAGGTGGCTACAGAAAGCACCAACACTTACTGCATATTGATATAGCAGTGTGTAAACTGGAGGGTGATAGGTGGCTACAGAAAGCACCAACACTTACTGCATATTGATATAGCAGTGTGTAAATTGGAGGGTGACGGGTGGCTACAGAAAGCACCAACACTTACTGCATATTGATATAGCAGTGTGTAAACTGGAGGGTGATGGGTGGCTACAGAAAGCACCAACACTTACTGCATATTGATATAGCAGTGTGTAAACTGGAGGGTGACGGGTGGCTACAGAAAGCACCAACACTTACTGCATATTGATATAGCAGTGTGTAAACTGGAGGGTGACGGGTGGCTACAGAAAGCACCAACACTTACTGCATATTGATATAGCAGTGTGTAAACTGGAGGGTGATAGGTGGCTACAGAAAGCACCAACACTTACTGCATATTGATATTGCAGTGTGTAAACTGGAGGGTGATAGGTGGCTACAGAAAGCACCAACACTTACTGCATATTGATATAGCAGTGTGTAAACTGGAGGGTGATAGGTGGCTACAGAAAGCACCAACACTTACTGCATATTGATATAGCAGTGTGTAAACTGGAGGGTGCTAGGTGGCTACAGAAAGCACCAACACTTACTGCATATTGATATAGCAGTGTGTAAACTGGAGGGTGACGGGTGGCTACAGAAAGCACCAACACTTACTGCATATTGATATAGCAGTGTGTAAACTGGAGGGTGATAGGTGGCTACAGAAAGCACCAACACTTACTGCATATTGATATAGCAGTGTGTAAACTGGAGGGTGCTAGGTGGCTACAGAAAGCACCAACACTTACTGCATATTGATATAGCAGTGTGTAAACTGGAGAATGACGGGTGGCTACAGAAAGCACCAACAGTTACTGCATATTGATATAGCAGTGTGTAAACTGGAGGGTGATAGGTGGCTACAGAAAGCACCAACACTTACTGCATATTGATATAGCAGTGTGTAAATTGGAGGGTGACGGGTGGCTACAGAAAGCACCAACACTCACTGCATATTGATATAGCAGTGTGTAAACTGGAGGGTGACGGGTGGCTACAGAAAGCACCAACACTCACTGCATATTGATATAGCAGTGTGTAAACTGGAGGGTGCTAGGTGGCTACAGAAAGCACCAACACTTACTGCATATTGATATAGCAGTGTGTAAACTGGAGGGTGATAGGTGGCTACAGAAAGCACCAACACTTACTGCATATTGATATAGCAGTGTGTAAATTGGAGGGTGACGGGTGGCTACAGAAAGCACCAACACTTACTGCATATTGATATAGCAGTGTGTAAATTGGAGGGTGATAGGTGGCTACAGAAAGCACCAACACTTACTGCACATTGATATAGCAGTGTGTAAACTGGAGGGTGATAGGTGGCTACAGAAAGCACCAACACTTACTGCATATTGATATAGCAGTGTGTAAACTGGAGGGTGACGGGTGGTCACAGAAAGCACCAACACTTACTGCATATTGATATAGCAGTGTGTAAACTGGAGGGTGATAGGTGGCTACAGAAAGCACCAACACTTACTGCATATTGATATAGCAGTGTGTAAACTGCAGGGTGATAGGTGGCTACAGAAAGCACCAACACTTACTGCATATTGATATAGCAGTGTGTAAACTGGAGGGTGACGGGTGGCTACAGAAAGCACCAACACTTACTGCATATTGATATAGCAGTGTGTAAACTGGAGGGTGATAGGTGGCTACAGAAAGCACCAACACTTACTGCATATTGATATAGCAGTGTGTAAACTGGAGGGTGATAGGTGGCTACAGAAAGCACCAACACTTACTGCATATTGATATAGCAGTGTGTAAACTGGAGGGTGACGGGTGGCTACAGAAAGCACCAACACTTACTGCATATTGATATAGCAGTGTGTAAACTGGAGGGTGATAGGTGGCTACAGAAAGCACCAACACTTACTGCATATTGATATAGCAGTGTGTAAACTGGAGGGTGATAGGTGGCTACAGAAAGCACCAACACTTACTGCATATTGATATAGCAGTGTGTAAACTGGAGGGTGACGGGTGGCTACAGAAAGCACCAACACTTACTGTATATTGATATAGCAGTGTGTAAACTGGAGGGTGACGGGTGGCTACAGAAAGCACCAACACTTACGGCATATTGATATAGCAGTGTGTAAACTGGAGGGTGATAGGTGGCTACAGAAAGCACCAACACTTACTGCATATTGATATAGCAGTGTGTAAACTGGAGGGTGATAGGTGGCTACAGAAAGCACCAACACTTACTGCATATTGATATAGCAGTGTGTAAACTGGAGGGTGATAGGTAGCTACAGAAAGCACCAACACTTACTGCATATTGATATAGCAGTGTGTAAACTGGAGGGTGCTAGGTGGCTACAGAAAGCACCAACACTTACTGCATATTGATATAGCAGTGTGTAAACTGGAGGGTGACGGGTGGCTACAGAAAGCACCAACACTTACTACATATTGATATAGCAGTGTGTAAACTGGAGGGTGACGGGTGGCTACAGAAAGCACCAACACTTACTGCATATTGATATAGCAGTGTGTAAATTGGAGGGTGACGGGTGGCTACAGAAAGCACCAACACTCACTGCATATTGATATAGCAGTGTGTAAACTGGAGGGTGACGGGTGGTCACAGAAAGCACCAACACTTACTACATATTGATATAGCAGTGTGTAAACTGGAGGGTGACGGGTGGCTACAGAAAGCACCAACACTTACTGCATATTGATATAGCAGTGTGTAAACTGGAGGGTGATAGGTGGCTACAGAAAGCACCAACACTTACTGCATATTGATATAGCAGTGTGTAAACTGGAGGGTGATAGGTGGCTACAGAAAGCACCAACACTTACTGCATATTGATATAGCAGTGTGTAAACTGGAGGGTGACGGGTGGCTACAGAAAGCACCAACACTTACTGCATATTGATATAGCAGTGTGTAAACTGGAGGGTGATAGGTGGCTACAGAAAGCACCAACACTTACTGCATATTGATATAGCAGTGTGTAAACTGGAGGGTGATAGGTGGCTACAGAAAGCACCAACACTTACTGCATATTGATATAGCAGTGTGTAAACTGGAGGGTGACGGGTGGCTACAGAAAGCACCAACACTTACTGTATATTGATATAGCAGTGTGTAAACTGGAGGGTGACGGGTGGCTACAGAAAGCACCAACACTTACGGCATATTGATATAGCAGTGTGTAAACTGGAGGGTGATAGGTGGCTACAGAAAGCACCAACACTTACTGCATATTGATATAGCAGTGTGTAAACTGGAGGGTGATAGGTGGCTACAGAAAGCACCAACACTTACTGCATATTGATATAGCAGTGTGTAAACTGGAGGGTGATAGGTGGCTACAGAAAGCACCAACACTTACTGCATATTGATATAGCAGTGTGTAAACTGGAGGGTGCTAGGTGGCTACAGAAAGCACCAACACTTACTGCATATTGATATAGCAGTGTGTAAACTGGAGGGTGACGGGTGGCTACAGAAAGCACCAACACTTACTACATATTGATATAGCAGTGTGTAAACTGGAGGGTGACGGGTGGCTACAGAAAGCACCAACACTTACTGCATATTGATATAGCAGTGTGTAAATTGGAGGGTGACGGGTGGCTACAGAAAGCACCAACACTCACTGCATATTGATATAGCAGTGTGTAAACTGGAGGGTGACGGGTGGTCACAGAAAGCACCAACACTTACTACATATTGATATAGCAGTGTGTAAACTGGAGGGTGACGGGTGGCTACAGAAAGCACCAACACTTACTGCATATTGATATAGCAGTGTGTAAACTGGAGGGTGCTAGGTGGCTACAGAAAGCACCAACACTTACTGCATATTGATATAGCAGTGTGTAAACTGGCGGGTGATAGGTGGCTACAGAAAGCACCAACACTTACTGCATATTGATATAGCAGTGTGTAAACTGGAGGGTGCTAGGTGGCTACAGAAAGCACCAAACCTTAGTGCATATTGATATAGCAGTGTGTAAACTGGAGGGTGATAGGTGGCTACAGAAAGCACCAACACTTACTGCATATTGATATAGCAGTGTGTAAACTGGAGGGTGCTAGGTGGCTACAGAAAGCACCAACACTTACTGCATATTGATATAGCAGTGTGTAAACTGGAGGGTGACGGGTGGCTACAGAAAGCACCAACACTTACTACATATTGATATAGCAGTGTGTAAACTGGAGGGTGACGGGTGGCTACAGAAAGCACCAACACTTACTGCATATTGATATAGCAGTGTGTAAATTGGAGGGTGACGGGTGGCTACAGAAAGCACCAACACTCACTGCATATTGATATAGCAGTGTGTAAACTGGAGGGTGACGGGTCGTCACAGAAAGCACCAACACTTACTACATATTGATATAGCAGTGTGTAAACTGGAGGGTGACGGGTGGCTACAGAAAGCACCAACACTTACTGCATATTGATATAGCAGTGTGTAAACTGGAGGGTGATAGGTGGCTACAGAAAGCACCAACACTTACTGCATATTGATATAGCAGTGTGTAAACTGGAGGGTGCTAGGTGGCTACAGAAAGCACCAACACTTACTGCATATTGATATAGCAGTGTGTAAACTGGAGAATGACGGGTGGCTACAGAAAGCACCAACAGTTACTGCATATTGATATAGCAGTGTGTAAACTGGAGGGTGATAGGTGGCTACAGAAAGCACCAACACTTACTGCATATTGATATAGCAGTGTGTAAATTGGAGGGTGACGGGTGGCTACAGAAAGCACCAACACTCACTGCATATTGATATAGCAGTGTGTAAACTGGAGGGTGACGGGTGGCTACAGAAAGCACCAACACTCACTGCATATTGATATAGCAGTGTGTAAACTGGAGGGTGCTAGGTGGCTACAGAAAGCACCAACACTTACTGCATATTGATATAGCAGTGTGTAAACTGGAGGGTGATAGGTGGCTACAGAAAGCACCAACACTTACTGCATATTGATATAGCAGTGTGTAAATTGGAGGGTGACGGGTGGCTACAGAAAGCACCAACACTTACTGCATATTGATATAGCAGTGTGTAAACTGGAGGGTGATGGGTGGCTACAGAAAGCACCAACACTTACTGCATATTGATATAGCAGTGTGTAAACTGGAGGGTGACGGGTGGCTACAGAAAGCACCAACACTTACTGCATATTGATATAGCAGTGTGTAAACTGGAGGGTGACGGGTGGCTACAGAAAGCACCAACACTTACTGCATATTGATATAGCAGTGTGTAAACTGGAGGGTGATGGGTGGCTACAGAAAGCACCAACACTTACTGCATATTGATATAGCAGTGTGTAAACTGGAGGGTGATAGGTGGCTACAGAAAGCACCAACACTTACTGCATATTGATATAGCAGTGTGTAAACTGGAGGGTGATAGGTGGCTACAGAAAGCACCAACACTTACTGCATATTGATATAGCAGTGTGAAAACTGGAGGGTGCTAGGTGGCTACAGAAAGCACCAACACTTACTGCATATTGATATAGCAGTGTGTAAACTGGAGGGTGACGGGTGGCTACAGAAAGCACCAACACTTACTGCATATTGATATAGCAGTGTGTAAACTGGAGGGTGACGGGTGGCTACAGAAAGCACCAACAGTTACTGCATATTGATATAGCAGTGTGTAAACTGGAGGGTGACGGGTGGCTACAGAAAGCACCAACACTTACTGCATATTGATATAGCAGTGTGTAAACTGGAGGGTGACGGGTGGCTACAGAAAGCACCAACACTTACTGCATATTGATATAGCAGTGTGTAAACTGGAGGGTGACGGGTGGCTACAGAAAGCACCAACAGTTACTGCATATTGATATAGCAGAGTGTAAACTGGAGGGTGACGGGTGGCTACAGAAAGCACCAACACTTACTGCATATTGATATAGCAGTGTGTAAACTGGAGGGTGACGGGTGGTCACAGAAAGCACCAACACTTACTGCATATTGATGTAGCAGTGTGTAAACTGGAGGGTGACGGGTCGTCACAGAAAGCACCAACACTTACTACATATTGATATAGCAGTGTGTAAACTGGAGGGTGACGGGTGGCTACAGAAAGCACCAACACTTACTGCATATTGATATAGCAGTGTGTAAACTGGAGGGTGATAGGTGGCTACAGAAAGCACCAACACTTACTGCATATTGATATAGCAGTGTGTAAACTGGAGGGTGCTAGGTGGCTACAGAAAGCACCAACACTTACTGCATATTGATATAGCAGTGTGTAAACTGGAGAATGACGGGTGGCTACAGAAAGCACCAACAGTTACTGCATATTGATATAGCAGTGTGTAAACTGGAGGGTGATAGGTGGCTACAGAAAGCACCAACACTTACTGCATATTGATATAGCAGTGTGTAAATTGGAGGGTGACGGGTGGCTACAGAAAGCACCAACACTCACTGCATATTGATATAGCAGTGTGTAAACTGGAGGGTGACGGGTGGCTACAGAAAGCACCAACACTCACTGCATATTGATATAGCAGTGTGTAAACTGGAGGGTGCTAGGTGGCTACAGAAAGCACCAACACTTACTGCATATTGATATAGCAGTGTGTAAACTGGAGGGTGATAGGTGGCTACAGAAAGCACCAACACTTACTGCATATTGATATAGCAGTGTGTAAATTGGAGGGTGACGGGTGGCTACAGAAAGCACCAACACTTACTGCATATTGATATAGCAGTGTGTAAACTGGAGGGTGATGGGTGGCTACAGAAAGCACCAACACTTACTGCATATTGATATAGCAGTGTGTAAACTGGAGGGTGACGGGTGGCTACAGAAAGCACCAACACTTACTGCATATTGATATAGCAGTGTGTAAACTGGAGGGTGACGGGTGGCTACAGAAAGCACCAACACTTACTGCATATTGATATAGCAGTGTGTAAACTGGAGGGTGATAGGTGGCTACAGAAAGCACCAACACTTACTGCATATTGATATAGCAGTGTGTAAACTGGAGGGTGATAGGTGGCTACAGAAAGCACCAACACTTACTGCATATTGATATAGCAGTGTGTAAACTGGAGGGTGATAGGTGGCTACAGAAAGCACCAACACTTACTGCATATTGATATAGCAGTGTGTAAACTGGAGGGTGCTAGGTGGCTACAGAAAGCACCAACACTTACTGCATATTGATATAGCAGTGTGTAAACTGGAGGGTGACGGGTGGCTACAGAAAGCACCAACACTTACTGCATATTGATATAGCAGTGTGTAAACTGGAGGGTGACGGGTGGCTACAGAAAGCACCAACAGTTACTGCATATTGATATAGCAGTGTGTAAACTGGAGGGTGACGGGTGGCTACAGAAAGCACCAACACTTACTGCATATTGATAAAGCAGTGTGTAAACTGGAGGGTGACGGGTGGCTACAGAAAGCACCAACACTTACTGCATATTGATATAGCAGAGTGTAAACTGGAGGGTGACGGGTGGCTACAGAAAGCACCAACACTTACTGCATATTGATATAGCAGTGTGTAAACTGGAGGGTGATAGGTGGCTACAGAAAGCACCAACACTTACTGCATATTGATATAGCAGTGTGTAAACTGGAGGGTGACGGGTGGCTACAGAAAGCACCAACACTTACTGCATATTGATATAGCAGTGTGTAAACTGGAGGGTGATACGTGGCCTCGCCTCTCGCTCAGCACGACATGCGCAGGCGCAGTATCGTCCGTCTAAATGTCGTCTGCTGGGAGCGTTTTCCGCTGGTTACCCGCCGGCGGCCCTACTTGTGACGTCATTCTCCATCACAGACCCGCACTCACCAAGCATATCATCTGTCAGCTAAAAGGCGTACAGCGTTGAATCTCCGGTCAGGATGGCGTCAAAGACTATGTTTGGAGAGCCTTAGCCAGGAAAACAATAACAGGACATCATTCTCCAAGCGGAGGTGTAAAAAGAGCTGTGCTTGGAGGCTGTAATGCTTATTGTGAATGTACATTGTTTAGTTTTAAACAACCACTAAAGATAATTGTATGCTGCCAGATGAGAATGGTCGGCCATGCTTCACCTTTTTATCGCCGTGATATTGCGTACTGCTCTATCCTATCCACGGTCTATTGTGATATTCTAGTTGATGGGGCACGATAAAAAGTGATTTACTGAGATGGATGGATTTCTAACTATTGTTCTAGAATATGTACACATGGCCTAAGAAAGTTGAAAGGATCAGAAAACGGACCTCATACAAGTAAAATCAAATTTAAAATACACCACGAGACATCTGTATGTCGATTGTCACAGTGTCGACCAAGTATGTGGTAGGTGTGGTGTATGGTATTGTGTAGTGTGGTTACTGTGTGTTATGTAGGTTGGTGGTAGGTGTGGTGTATTGTGTAGTGTGGTTACTGTGTGTTATGTGGGTTGGTGGTAGGTGTGGTGTGGTGTGTAGTGTGGTTACTGTGTGTTATGTGGGTTGGTGGTAGGTGTGGTGTATTGTGTAGTGTGGTTACTGTGTGTTATGTAGGTTGGTGGTAGGTGTGGTGTGGTGTATTGTGTAGTGTGGTTACTGTGTGTTATGTGGGTTGGTGGTAGGTGTGGTGTTTTGTGTAGTGTGGTTACTGTGTGTTATGTAGGTTGGTGGTAGGTGTGGTGTGGTGTATTGTGTAGTGTGGTTACTGTGTGTTATGTGGGTTGGTGGTAGGTGTGGTGTGGTGTATTGTGTAGTGTGGTTACTGTGTGTTATGTAGGTTGGTGGTAGGTGTGGTGTATTGTGTAGTGTGGTTACTGTGTGTTATGTGGGTTGGTGGTAGGTGTGGTGTATTGTGTAGTGTGGTTACTGTGTGTTATGTGGGTTGGTGGTAGGTGTGGTGTATTGTGTAGTGTGGTTACTGTGTGTTATGTAGGTTGGTGGTAGGTGTGGTGTATTGTGTAGTGTGGTTACTGTGTGTTATGTGGGTTGGTGGTAGGTGTGGTGTGGTGTGTAGTGTGGTTACTGTGTGTTATGTGGGTTGGTGGTAGGTGTGGTGTATTGTGTAGTGTGGTTACTGTGTGTTATGTAGGTTGGTGGTAGGTGTGGTGTGGTGTATTGTGTAGTGTAGTTACTGTGTGTTATGTGGGTTGGTGGTAGGTGTGGTGTTTTGTGTAGTGTGGTTACTGTGTGTTATGTAGGTTGGTGGTAGGTGTGGTGTGGTGTATTGTGTAGTGTGGTTACTGTGTGTTATGTAGGTTGGTGGTAGGTGTGGTGTATTGTGTAGTGTGGTTACTGTGTGTTATGTGGGTTGGTGGTAGGTGTGGTGTGGTGTATTGTGTAGTGTGGTTACTGTGTGTTATGTAGGTTGGTGGTAGGTGTGGTGTATTGTGTAGTGTGGTTACTGTGTGTTATGTAGGTTGGTGGTAGGTGTGGTGTATTGTGTAGTGTGGTTACAGTGTGTTATGTAGGTTGGTGGTAGGTGTGGTGTATTGTGTAGTGTGGTTACTGTGTGTTATGTAGGTTGGTGGTAGGTGTGGTGTATTGTGTAGTGTGGTTACTGTGTGTTATGTAGGTTGGTGGTAGGTGTGGTGTATTGTGTAGTGTGGTTACTGTGTGTTATGTAGGTTGGTGGTAGGTGTGGTGTATTGTGTAGTGTGTGTTACTGTGTGTTATGTAGGTTGGTGGTAGGTGTGGTGTATTGTGTAGTGTGGTTACTGTGTGTTATATGGGTTGGTGGTAGGTGTGGTGTATTGTGTAGTGTGGTTACTGTGTGTTATGTAGGTTGGTGGTAGGTGTGGTGTGGTGTATTGTGTAGTGTGGTTACTGTGTGTTATGTGGGTTGGTGGTAGGTGTGGTGTGGTGTATTGTGTAGTGTGGTTACTGTGTGTTATGTAGGTTGGTGGTAGGTGTGGTGTATTGTGTAGTGTGGTTACTGTGTGTTATGTGGGTTGGTGGTAGGTGTGGTGTGGTGTGTAGTGTGGTTACTGTGTGTTATGTGGGTTGGTGGTAGGTGTGGTGTATTGTGTAGTGTGGTTACTGTGTGTTATGTGGGTTGGTGGTAGGTGTGGTGTATTGTGTAGTGTGGTTACTGTGTGTTATGTGGGTTAGTGGTAGGTGTGGTGTGGTGTATTGTGTAGTGTGGTTACTGTGTGTTATGTAGGTTGGTGGTAGGTGTGGTGTATTGTGTAGTGTGGTTACTGTGTGTTATGTGGGTTGGTGGTAGGTGTGGTGTATTGTGTAGTGTGGTTACTGTGTGTTATGTAGGTTGGTGGTAGGTGTGGTGTATTGTGTAGTGTGGTTACTGTGTGTTATGTGGGTTGGTGGTAGGTGTGGTGTGGTGTATTGTGTAGTGTGGTTACTGTGTGTTATGTAGGTTGGTGGTAGGTGTGGTGTATTGTGTAGTGTGGTTACTGTGTGTTATGTAGGTTGGTAGTAGGTGTGGTGTGGTGTATTGTGTAGTGTGGTTACTGTGTGTTATGTGGGTTGGTGGTAGGTGTGGTGTGGTGTGTAGTGTGGTTACTGTGTGTTATGTAGGTTGGTGGTAGGTGTGGTGTATTGTGTAGTGTGGTTACTGTGTGTTATGTAGGTTGGTGGTAGGTGTGGTGTGGTGTATTGTGTAGTGTGGTTACTGTGTGTTATGTAGGTTGGTGGTAGGTGTGGTGTATTGTGTAGTGTGGTTACTGTGTGTTATGTGGGTTGGTGGTAGGTGTGGTGAATTGTGTAGTGTGGTTACTGTGTGTTATGTAGGTTGGTAGTAGGTGTGGTGTGGTGTATTGTGTAGTGTGGTTACTGTGTGTTATGTAGGTTGGTGGTAGGTGTGGTGTATTGTGTAGTGTGGTTACTGTGTGTTATGTGGGTTGGTGGTAGGTGTGGTGTATTGTGTAGTGTGGTTACTGTGTGTTATGTGGGTTGGTGGTAGGTGTGGTGTATTGTGTAGTGTGGTTACTGTGTGTTATGTGGGTTGGTGGTAGGTGTGGTGTATTGTGTAGTGTGGTTACTGTGTGTTATGTGGGTTGGTGGTAGGTGTGGTGTGGTGTATTGTGTAGTGTGGTTACTGTGTGTTATGTAGGTTGGTGGTAGGTGTGGTGTATTGTGTAGTGTGGTTACTGTGTGTTATGTGGGTTGGTGGTAGGTGTGGTGTATTGTGTAGTGCGGTTACTGTGTGTTATGTAGGTTGGTGGTAGGTGTGGTGTATTGTGTAGTGTGGTTACTGTGTGTTATGTGGGTTGGTGGTAGGTGTGGTGTGGTGTATTGTGTAGTGTGGTTACTGTGTGTTATGTAGGTTGGTGGTAGGTGTGGTGTATTGTGTAGTGTGGTTACTGTGTGTTATGTAGGTTGGTAGTAGGTGTGGTGTGGTGTATTGTGTAGTGTGGTTGCAGTGTGTTATGTGGGTTGGTGGTAGGTGTGGTGTGGTGTGTAGTGTGGTTACTGTGTGTTATGTAGGTTGGTGGTAGGTGTGGTGTATTGTGCAGTGTGGTTACTGTGTGTTATGTAGGTTGGTGGTAGGTGTGGTGTGGTGTATTGTGTAGTGTGGTTACTGTGTGTTATGTAGGTTGGTGGTAGGTGTGGTGTATTGTGTAGTGTGGTTACTGTGTGTTATGTGGGTTGGTGGTAGGTGTGGTGAATTGTGTAGTGTGGTTACTGTGTGTTATGTAGGTTGGTAGTAGGTGTGGTGTGGTGTATTGTGTAGTGTGGTTACTGTGTGTTATGTAGGTTGGTGGTAGGTGTGGTGTATTGTGTAGTGTGGTTACTGTGTGTTATGTGGGTTGGTGGTAGGTGTGGTGTATTGTGTAGTGTGGTTACTGTGTGTTATGTGGGTTGGTGGTAGGTGTGGTGTATTGTGTAGTGTGGTTACTGTGTGTTATGTGGGTTGGTGGTAGGTGTGGTGAATTGTGTAGTGTGGTTACTGTGTGTTATGTGGGTTGGTGGTAGGTGTGGTGTATTGTGTAGTGTGGTAACTGTGTGTTATGTGGGTTGGTGGTAGGTGTGGTGTGGTGTGTAGTGTGGTTACTGTGTGTTATGTGGGTTGGTGGTAGGTGTGGTGTATTGTGTAGTGTGGTTACTGTGTGTTATGTAGGTTGGTGGTAGGTGTGGTGTATTGTGTAGTGTGGTTACTGTGTGTTATGTAGGTTGGTGGTAGGTGTGGTGTATTGTGTAGTGTGGTTACTGTGTGTTATGTGGGTTGGTGGTAGGTGTGGTGTGGTGTATTGTGTAGTGTGGTTACTGTGTGTTATGTGGGTTGGTGGTAGGTGTGGTGTGGTGTATTGTGTAGTGTGATTACTGTGTGTTATGTAGGTTGGTGGTAGGTGTGGTGTATTATGTAGTGTGGTTACTGTGTGTTATGTAGGTTGGTGGTAGGTGTGGTGTATTGTGTAGTGTGGTTACTGTGTGTTATGTAGGTTGGTGGTAGGTGTGGTGTGGTGTATTGTGTAGTGTGGTTACTGTGTGTTATGTGGGTTGGTGGTAGGTGTGGTGTGGTGTATTGTGTAGTGTTGTTACTGTGTGTTATGTGGGTTGGTGGTAGGTGTGGTGTATTGTGTAGTGTGGTTACTGTGTGTTATGTGGGTTGGTGGTAGGTGTGGTGTATTGTGTAGTGTGGTTACTGTGTGTTATGTGGGTTGGTGGTAGGTGTGGTGTGGTGTGTAGTGTGGTTACTGTGTGTTATGTAGGTTGGTGGTAGGTGTGGTGTATTGTGTAGTGTGGTTACAGTGTGTTATGTAGGTTGGTGGTAGGTGTGGTGTGGTGTTTTGTGTAGTGTGGTTACTGTGTGTTATGTGGGTTGGTGGTAGGTGTGGTGTGGTGTGTAGTGTGGTTACTGTGTGTTATGTAGGTTGGTGGTAGGTGTGGTGTATTGTGTAGTGTGGTTACTGTGTGTTATGTAGGTTGGTGGTAGGTGTGGTGTGGTGTATTGTGTAGTGTGGTTACTGTGTGTTATGTGGGTTGGTGGTAGGTGTGGTGTATTGTGTAGTGTGGTTACTGTGTGTTATGTGGGTTGGTGGTAGGTGTGGTGTATTGTGTAGTGTGGTTACTGTGTGTTATGTAGGATGGTGGTAGGTGTGGTGTATTGTGTAGTGTGGTTACTGTGTGTTATGTGGGTTGGTAGTTGAATCATACTTCTGGCAGTCATTGAAGATTCATAGAGAGGTTCTGGTCATAAAGCACCCTTTATCTGTTTGGCGTTAATTATCATGGATAGGTATTGTTCGTTAAATGTGTAGATCGAGCCGTGCTTTTTATTCCTATTCTCCCTGATGCTCCAGGGTTTCCACCAGCGTGGTAGTTGACGGACACTCCCCATAATAAAATATCAGACAAATGCTGGTAGGTGGGTGATTTCTAAATTCTATAAATTTTTGCAAATAACTCCGGATAATATAAGTTTCATATAATGTTTCTCTATAAATTACCGTTTTATAACAAGTCATATTTCCTTACAATAAGCTATATGTACTGTGGCACAGTAGCAAAACGTTATTAATCACTGGCACCCACACAGAGTTAATTTTGGGAATTTTGCAGGGCGTATGGATATAATCAATGATTTTCATTTCTCTATTTCACACAAACATGTTTTTGATATAAGCATGGCTCTTTTTATCGTGGTATCTTCGATCTACTTGATGAAGTCAAATTGGATTGTTCCATGTTGTTATACAAGGAACAGTGATTGGTCTTCCATCTTGGTAATAGAACACTTAAAAATGTATACAGTATGACAAAGTATTCTTGTTTACCTGAATATTCAGTTGTGAAGAGTTTCCCCCAATTCTAATTGAGGGATTATTAGTATTTTACTTTCACTTTGATTCAAGTGACCTTCTTGACACTATGTGATAATGACTTAAGATATAGTCATATATTCCAGAAGATATTCCATCCATATTGGTGTAAATCAGCTTTAAAAAAGGGGAAGAAATACTTTGCGAAACGTTTATTACAAAATACGAGACAAAGCGGTAATCCTCCCAGAGAGGAACAGGACTTCAGAAGTAGATTACAAACTGAGACTTTTATCACGAACTATGAGGATATCAGCTGCATCATGACCACGGGCGCAGGGCCCATATCCGGGACGCGTGGAAGGTGCATTCAGCCGAACAGCGACACACGTTGACATGATATCCGGGACGGGTGGAAGGTGCATTCAGCTGAACAGCGACACACGTTGACACGATATCCAGGACGGGTGGAAGGTGCATTCAGCTGAACAGCGACACACGTTGACACAATATCCGGGACGGGTGGAAGTTCATTCAGCTGAACAGCGACACACGTTGACACGATATCCAGGACGGGTGGAAGGTGCATTCAGCTGAACACCGACACACGTTGACACGATATCCGGGACGGGTGGAAGGTGCATTCAGCTGAACAGCCACACACGTTGACACGATATCCGGGACGGGTGGAAGGTGCATTCAGCTGAACAGCGACACACGTTGACACGATATCCGGGACGGGTGGAAGGTGCATTCAGCTGAACAGCGACACACGTTGACACGATATCCAGGACGGGTGGAAGGTGCATTCAGCTGAACAGCCACACACGTTGACACGATATCCGGGACGCGTGGAAGGTACATTCAGCTGAACAGCGACACACGTTGACACGATATCCAGGACGGGTGGAAGGTGCATTCAGCTGAACAGCGACACACGTTGACACGATATCCGGGACGCGTGGAAGGTACATTCAGCTGAACAGCGACACACGTTGACACGATATCCGGGACGGGTGGAAGGTGCATTCAGCCGAACAGCGACACACGTTGACAGGTTCAATGAGATTGAATCTTCACCTTGAGCTGAGGGTTGACCCATGGCGTATCTAGGTCTGAACAAAGAGTGTCTTCATAGTGTGCTATGGCGCTACATAGCACCTAGTGACGGAGAAGAAAGGTTTAAATAGGCCATAGCCGGGATGTGCTGAGGTAACATGGTAAACAGGGCAGTGTACTTCAGACTACATGTGTAGATATCGGTGTTATATCTACAGGAAGGTTTAAATATAACCTTAATCAAATTAAAATAACCCACCACAGTACCCAGTGCAATGATGAGTAAGATAATTATAGAAACACATAGAAACCTTTTTTTGAATGTTAGTTCTAATTGTAAGTATATAATGTTTGTCCAACAAAAAACATGTAGAAAACCATGTACATTAACAAAGATTGTTTCTGCAAAATAAAACCTATGGCAACTCAAAATGCTCACAGGTCGCTCCAACCTCCTTTGCCAGATCCTCAATTAATAATGATTTACTGATGTTGAAGACATGGACCTGACTTGGGATGCGAGCAACATCCTTGTAATGTTTCTGAGCCGCTCTGTCACAACAGACTTCATAGTTCTTCGCATCACAAAACCTTGAAAGTGAATGTGTCCAGTTTGTATAAAGATAGGACGGTAGATCTATAAAATAGCACAGACTGGGATCGTGCCGCACACTGTGTGTAAGATTGGCACATCCTTTACTGGCCGGCTGATTCACAGCTCGCATCGTGCTGCAGTAGCTGGATACCATCAAGGCAGGGTCATATTTCTTTGTAAATGAAACATGTGCAACTCCTGTGATTATCGGACGCCTATCCTCCGGTCTAATCCAGTGCTCCTCAGGAACTCTTGCATTCATTTCCTCAACATCGCTTATATCCATGTGCCACTCATATCGGTCTCTCTCAAAATACCACGCATAGTGCATTTGGATATCATATGGGCTTATAACAGCACGAGCTTGCTTAAAAAAAATTCTAAATGCTTTTGTAAAATCAGTGGTATTGAATCTTTTCATGATATATTTTCTTGTATTTATCACTGTGTCTCTGTGTACAAGTTGTGGGTAAGTGGTCATAAACACCCCAATAGATTTAAGTCCAAGAGCATGTTCTGTTGAAGCTACCCATGGTGTCAAATGTTTAACAAACTTGTGATTCAGCATTGCCTTCCTTCCAAATGCTACTAGCTTAGATCCATTTGGAAACAGGTATTCCTTTGTCATAGGAACACGCACTTGTGAATCAGCATCGAAATATGCAATGATGGAATCATTTGTGTATTTGTCAAGCCAAAACTTATTCCATAGTTGAAGTTGGTAGCCTGCACGAATTGTTATAGGTGGTTTATAGTTGAGTGCTGCCGCATTCCAATTCTCATAATACACTTCTATTGTCCATTCTGAAAAGTGGTCATTGAACTGCTTTTTTATCTTTTTACCAAATGCAGCATCGGTTTTAGAGCCTCCATCTAAGATAAGCAACATCTTCCCATATGAGGCTGGCCAGAAGAAAATGGCGGACCGTAGGAGCATACAGTAGAGCCTGTACACAAAAGTTGGTGAAGAGGATAAGCGCAGGTAAATGGTTATGTTCGGGAAGTCCTTATAGCCTTCTAAACTATTGCTCTGGGGTCCAAAGAGATATTTCCTGCCATTGAAGCCCTTTTCCATTTGGAGACCAGTGAAGATCAGCATGATTGTGCCTATGCCTAAGGCCAACAGGATCAAATTCTGAAAAGAAAATGGAAACCCAATATATTTAGTGTTTATCAAACCTTGCTCACACATGCTATGTACAGTTGGTTGTTTGTTTGGTTTGATTTAATGTTAACGTCCAGTTAATCATTACAGGTTCTTACCAGAATTTCTCAAGGTTCTTTTACAGCACAAGGGTGGTGAATGAATCTATGAGATGAGTTTAGGAAGAAACCTCACCCCTACACATTTACCCAGGTGAGAGTTCTTTTACTTCCCACACCACATAGACATGGTATGAGAAGGACTGGCCTTTGATATAGCAGTAAATCTACCACTGCTGGGGTGAAGGAGAAAGGTGGCTGTACACCACACCACATAGACATGGTATGAGAAGGACTGGTCTTTTATATCGCAGTAAATCTACCACTGCTGGGGATGAAGGAGAAAGGTGGCTGTACACCACACCACATAGACATGGTATGAGAAGGACTGGTCTTTTATATCGCAGTAAATCTACCACTGCTGGGGTGAAGGAGAAAGGTGGCTGTACACCACACCACATAGACATGGTATGAGAAGGACTGGCCTTTTATATCGCAGTAAATCTACCACTGCTGGGGATAAACACTCCCCACCCCCTGCTATGTACAGTGTCCGAGGGCTGAGGGTCTGCTGCACAAAAACTCTCCCTTCCCTATCTGCATGCTATTCACTGTGACATTGTGAAAGGAGCGGAGTGCCAGTGTCTCAGGGTTCTAGAGGTGTGGTGGTCGCCGCCTGGCTAGCAGGTTGGAAGATCCACTTCCGGAATGCTAGTTCCCGGCGGGATCCCACCCTACGTGCAATTAGGTAGGTTGGTTCGGTTTTCGGTTTTCGGTAAGTCTGCAGTAACCTAGAGACACAAAACACAACTCCACGCTTTTAAGAGAACCCTCCTGCAAAGTGAGGGTCCAAGGGTCCGCTCTCCAGGAGGGACGCGCGAGGACAGCCTGTCGACCCGCTGTGAACGCGGAGTATATATATACCCAGCATTACGTAATCCCAGCCCCCACCGCGCCACTCTCGTGTGCGGCGTTGCCCGGAATCACTACAAGTACAGATTCCGCCGAACACTGCTGGATGTGGCTCCACTAGAGGCATCTCATTCACCGTGCACCGTGACTGCGTACAGCGCCAGACGTCAGAGTGTCCGAGTGGAGCTAAGGCTCAGTGGGACCAACATTATATTGTTGCAGTCGCTGGCTTTAGCCCAGGTTTGTAACCAAACTTTCAGAAAGATCATATATCTGTGTTGCTTCCCTACATGCTATTACATAGGTCTGTTTGTATTTTTAGACTATGAGTCAGACTAATGACCCTTGTCACACAAGACCAGACAAAAACAACTGTAATAAAGGTTCTTTATTGACAGTTCTCAGCACTTTCTGGGGGAGCTGCGCTACACAACAAAGTGGCAGATGTTACAGTTCCTTGACACCAGAATGTAACTCCGAGAGATTATCAGCTGAAGTTGATGTTATTGCTGAACCACCAAAGGAAAAACCTGCTACCTTTGTGAAGCTCCATGCATTCAGTACCCACACAGAGAACACAGCAAGCACCACTGCTGTGAACTTAGCCTCATATACTTGAGAGCAGGGACTGCCACCCAATGTCACTGGTGCTGAAGTGTTGAAGTGTGCATGGCATTCATTGTGTGGAGAGGCTGCATACATAAGACACACTAGAGACTTTGTCGAGGCAGCACTAAGAGTTGGGCGGCAAAGATCTAGAAGCAAGAGTCTGTGTGGAGACAGCACTAAGAGTTAGAGCGGCAAGGATCTAGAAGCTAGAGACTGTGTGGAGACAGCACTAAGAGTAAGAGCGGCAAGGATCTAGAAGCTAGAGACTGTGTGGAGACAGCACTAAGAGTAAGAGCGGCAAAGATCTAGAAGCTAGAGACTGTGTGGAGACAGCACTAAGAGTTAGAGCGGTAAAGATCTAGAAGCTAGAGACTGTGTGGAGACAGCACTAAGAGTAAGAGCGGTAAAGATCTAGAAGCTAGAGTCTGTGTGGAGACAGCACTAAGAGTAAGAGCGGCAAGGATCTAGAAGCTAGAGTCTGTGTGGAGACAGCACTAAGAGTAAGAGCGGCAAGGATCTAGAAGCTAGAGACTGTGTGGAGACAGCACTAAGAGTTAGAGCGGCAAGGATCTAAAAGCTAGAGACTGTGTGGAGACAGCACTAAGAGTTAGAGCGGCAAGGATCTAGAAGCTAGAGACTGTGTGGAGGCAGCACTAAGAGTAAGAGCGGCAAGGATCTAGAAGCTAGAGACTGTGTGGAGACAGCACTAAGAGTTAGAGCGGCAAAGATCTAGAAGCTAGAGACTGTGTGGAGACAGCACTAAGAGTAAGAGCGGCAAGGATCTAGAAGCTAGAGACTGTGTGGAGACAGCACTAAGAGTAAGAGCGGCAAGGATCTAGAAGCTAGAGACTGTGTGGAGACAGCACTAAGAGTAAGAGCGGCAAAGATCTAGAAGCTAGAGACTGTGTGGAGACAGCACTAAGAGTTAGAGCGGCAAGGATCTAGAAGCTAGAGACTGTGTGGAGACAGCACTAAGAGTTAGAGCGGCAAGGATCTAGAAGCTAGAGTCTGTGTGGAGACAGCACTAAGAGTAAGAGCGGCAAAGATCTAGAAGCTAGAGTCTGTGTGGAGACAGCACTAAGAGTTAGAGCGGCAAAGATCTAGAAGCTAGAGACTGTGTGGAGACAGCACTAAGAGTAAGAGCGGCAAGGATCTAGAAGTTAGAGTCTGTGTGGAGGTTATCCGTTACACAGAGGAGCACATCGCCGTTCTACCAGGCGCTGGAGTCCCACTCCAATGATGGAATCAAATCGACCCAGGATATTGTTGTGTGGACTCCGGCAATTCGTTGGTACTTTGTCTCTGTAGAGACGAATACCATGAATAACAAGAATGTGAACTTTGGGAGCTCGGACTGTGAAAGCCTTTTGACTAATGAAAACATTGCCGGGCGATACAGGATTAGTCCGAGAAGACTTGATGACATCTGAACTATTCATAATGTTAGATCTAAAAATATATTACAATATACCAAGACATTATTCTCATATGGAAGTAGTATCTAGGGGTACTTATGTCATCAACCAAGTGTCCCTCAATGGTACTACTGTGATAGTGGGTAAGGAGCAGGGGCCAGTGTCTCAGGGTGACAGAGGCGTGTCCAGCTGACCATGACCATGACCATGACCATGACCATGACCATGACCATGACCATGACCATGACCATGACCATGACCATGACCAATGATTTGACACTGAATTGTGTTAAGACCCACTGGTCCTTGATATTTGGACCCTAGACAGGTAGTTGCAGAAAGTGATAGTGGGCAGGGTGCAAGTGGGTTACAGACTGATTGCATACTTCTGTAATTATTGATCTTATTAACTGCCCTTATCAGAATATGCTTTGAACGTTTGATACAGTCATGTATCAGACTATATTCCGTATTAATTGAGCTAGTCTCTTGTTGCGTAGAGACAACAGTGCACGGTAACCTAACACACTAACCAACCACATAAACAGATAGTCAGATAAACTTTATAAATATTGAACGAGTCTTCGGTCTTACAGGTGTTGTAATTCACGTAGGATAAAGTACCAAAACAGTCGTGGTCAGCAGATGTTTCACACACACATAAAAAGACTCCATAGTAGCACTCTAACCTTAAACACCTACACAGATTCCCACTTCTAAGTCTCATTCTCTTACTGTCTAGTGCTGCTTCTATGCCTGTGTTATATACGCCGCTTGTCTAACCACTGAGTCTGCGCACTCTCCATACACAATGTGCCGCTCATTATTAAGAACCGATATGAACATTGACTTTCTATCTCCCTCCTGAGTCCTCACACTCTCCATACACAATGTGCCGCTCGTATTAAGAACCGATATGAACATAGACTTTCTATCTCCCTCCTCCTGAGTCTGCGCACTCTCCATACACAATGTGCCGCTCATTATTAAGAACCGATATGAACATTGACTTTCTATCTCCCTCCTCCTGAGTCTTCACACTCTCCATACACAATGTGCCGCTCATTATTAAGAACCGATATGAACATTGACTTTCCATCTCCCTCCTCCTGAGTCTTCACACTCTCCATACACAATGTGCCGCTCATTATTAAGAACCGATATGAACATAGACTTTCTATCTCCCTCCTCCTGAGTCTGCGCACTCTCCATACACAATGTGCCGCTCATTATTAAGAACCGATATGAACATTGACTTTCTATCTCCCTCCTCCTGAGTCTTCACACTCTCCATACACAATGTGCCGCTCATTATTAAGAACCGATATGAACATTGACTTTCCATCTCCCTCCTCCTGAGTCTTCACACTCTCCATACACAATGTGCCGCTCATTATTAAGAACCGATATGAACATTGACTTTCCATCTCCCTCCTCCTGAGTCTTCACACTCTCCATACACAATGTGCCGCTCATTATTAAGAACCGATATGAACATTGACTTTCTATCTCCCTCCTCCTGAGTCTTCACACTCTCCATACACAATGTGCTGCTCATTATTAAGAACCGATATGAACATTGACTTTCTATCTCCCTCCTCCTGAGTCTTCTCACTCTCCATACACAATGTGCCGCTCATTATTAAGAACCGATATGAACATTGACTTTCTATCTCCCTCCTCCTGAGTCTTCTCACTCTCCATACACAATGTGCCGCTCATTATTAAGAACCGATATGAACATTGACTTTCTATCTCCCTCCTCCTGAGTCTTCTCACTCTCCATACACAATGTGCCGCTCATTATTAAGAACCGATATGAACATTGACTTTCTATCTCCCTCCTCCTGAGTCTTTACACTCTCCATACACAATGTGCCGCTCATTATTAAGAACCGATATGAACATTGACTTTCTATCTCCCTCCTCCTGAGTCTTCTCACTCTCCATACACCATGTGCCGCTCATTATTAAGAACCGATATGAACATTGACTTTCTATCTCCCTCCTCCTGAGTCTTCTCACTCTCCATACACAATGTGCCGCTCATTATTAAGAACCGATATGAACATTGACTTTCTATCTCCCTCCTCCTGAGTCTTCTCACTCTCCATACACAATGTGCCGCTCATTATTAAGAACCGATATGAACATTGACTTTCTATCTCCCTCCTCCTGAGTCTTTACACTCTCCATACACAATGTGCCGCTCATTATTAAGAACCGATATGAACATTGACTTTCCATCTCCCTCCTCCTGAGTCTTCACACTCTCCATACACAATGTGCCGCTCATTATTAAGAACCGATATGAACATTGACTTTCCATCTCCCTCCTCCTGAGTCTTCACACTCTCCATACACAATGTGCCGCTCATTATTAAGAACCGATATGAACATTGACTTTCTATCTCCCTCCTCCTGAGTCTTCACACTCTCCATACACAATGTGCTGCTCATTATTAAGAACCGATATGAACATTGACTTTCTATCTCCCTCCTCCTGAGTCTTCTCACTCTCCATACACAATGTGCCGCTCATTATTAAGAACCGATATGAACATTGACTTTCTATCTCCCTCCTCCTGAGTCTTCTCACTCTCCATACACAATGTGCCGCTCATTATTAAGAACCGATATGAACATTGACTTTCTATCTCCCTCCTCCTGAGTCTTCTCACTCTCCATACACAATGTGCCGCTCATTATTAAGAACCGATATGAACATTGACTTTCCATCTCCCTCCTCCTGAGTCTTTACACTCTCCATACACAATGTGCCGCTCATTATTAAGAACCGATATGAACATTGACTTTCTATCTCCCTCCTCCTGAGTCTTCTCACTCTCCATACACCATGTGCCGCTCATTATTAAGAACCGATATGAACATTGACTTTCTATCTCCCTCCTCCTGAGTCTTCTCACTCTCCATACACAATGTGCCGCTCATTATTAAGAACCGATATGAACATTGACTTTCTATCTCCCTCCTCCTGAGTCTTTACACTCTCCATACACAATGTGCCGCTCATTATTAAGAACCGATATGAACATTGACTTTCTATCTCCCTCCTGAGTCTTCTCACTCTCCATACACAATGTGCCGCTCATTATTAAGAACCGATATGAACATTGACTTTCTATCTCCCTCTTCCCTGAGTCATCACACTCTCCATACACAATGTGCCGCTCATTATTAAGAACCTCCTGAGTGTTCACACTCTCCATACACAATGTGCCGCTCGTATTAAGAACCGATATGAACATTGACTTTCTATCTCCCTCTTCCCTGAGTCATCACACTCTCCATACACAATGTGCCGCTCATTATTAAGAACCTCCTGAGTGTTCACACTCTCCATACACAATGTGCCGCTCGTATTAAGAACCGATATGAACATTGACTTTCCATCTCCCTCCTGAGTCTGCGCACTCTCCATACACAATGTGCCGCTCATTATTAAGAACCGATATGAACATTGACTTTCCATCTCCCTCCTCCTGAGTCTTCACACTCTCCAAACACATGTTCTGTACATAGTCATGGTGCACTACTTCTTTTATTCAGAGTCTCTTTGTATGTGATTATTTCCTTGGAAAAGTCCTATCATAATATCAGGAAGTTGCTCTCTGGACCAGAAACTAGTGTTTATTTAAAGTTAGATATATTTCATAACACTTTAGAATTATCATATTCAATTGAAAAATAACATGAGTTTTAGTTTTCAAAATGAATTGTCTGAATCAGCACATATACCTGTCAACCTGACCTCCAAGGAAAGTGCAGTGTGTTAAAAACATGTTATTTGTACTGTAAGCACTGGCATGGAGAAAACAGCAGAAAAGAAACTCCATTGTACTCTCTTAAAAAACAAAAGGGTTATCATGATAAAGACAATAGAAAGTTGTCTCTGTAATTGTTATTAGTTACACATCAATATAACCAGAGAAAATCAGTACCCTTTCTTTTCTTTTCCTTTCCAAACAATAAATATTACAACTCTCAAATTGTGAGTGCTAGATACATTTTATGTAGTAAAATGTTAAAAATGTTAAAAATCTAAAGTTTATCGACAGAGAGATACAGTTTATGACATTGTGAGATCTGTAAGACCCGGAGAATATAAATATATACATGTATATATGATCAAGTACAAAGATACAATTAAGGATAAAAGATTTGTTGTAAAATTAAGTTTTGGGTATTGGGCGGGTGGGTAAAAATACAACACAACAACAAGTGAGCACCAGTGCAGCACAGAGTCAAAATTAAACTACGCAAATAACTACCATGAATAGCAACTTGATCTAACGAGAATTCTCTGCTATTTTCTATAATTCACGACAATATACACAGAAGTAAGACTGGAAATGAGACCAATAGAGGTAGGAATATTTATATTCTTATGATTATAGGAAAACTTACCCTCTTTCCATTCGCCATCTTTCGCACGCAGTTGTCTCATTCAGTCTCAGTAGTCGGAGGTCTTATGCTGAAAATAAGAAAAGAAAGGATAGCATGTGAATAGCAAGAAACAATTATTCTGATCCCATTGTTTGGGAGGAGAGGGATTTTTCAGACATCATAATTTGTTGTAACAAATTCCTTCCTAGAAAAAAGCGCTGGAAGGTATACCTCGTAACTCCAAACGATGATACCAACTCAAGTTCACCATGACAAAAACTATTATTAGAGAATCATGAGCTTTGGGATATGAATACAACACAGAGAAAGTACACCAGCCACTGCTAACCTGCCCACCCACCAACCTGCCCGCCCACCAACCTGCCCGCCCACCAACCTGCCCGCCCACCAACCTGCCCGCCCACCAACCTGCCCGCCCACCAACCTGCCCGCCCACCAACCTGCCCGCCCACCAACCTACCCGCCCACCAACCTGCCCGCCCACCAACCTGCCCGCCCACCAACCTGCCCGCCCACCAACCTGCCCGCCCACCAACCTGCCCGCCCACCAACCTGCCCGCCCACCAACCTGCCCGCCCACCAACCTGCCCGCCCACCAACCTGCCCGCCCACCAACCTGCCCGCCCACCAACCTGCCCGCCCACCAACATGCCCGCCCACCAACATGCCCGCCCACCAACCTGCCCACCCACCAGCCTGCCCACCCACCAACCTGCCCGCCCACCAACCTGCCCACCCACCAACCTGCCCGACCATCAACATGCCCGCCCACCAACCTGCCCGCCCACCAACCTGCCCGCCCACCAACCTGCCCGCCCACCAACCTGCCCGCCTACCAACCTGCCCGCCCATCAACCTGCCCGCCCACCAACCTGCCCGCCCACCAACCTGCCCGCCCATCAACATGCCCGCCCACCAACCTGCCCGCCCACCAACCTGCCCGCCCACCAACCTGCCCGCCCACCAACCTGCCCGCCCACCAACCTGCCCGCCCACCAACCTGCCCGCCCACCAACATGCCCGCCCACCAACCTGCCTGCCCATCAACATGTCTACCCATCTACCTGCCTACCCATCTACCTGCCTATCCATCAACCTGCCCGCACACCAACCTGCCTGCCCATCAACCTGCCCGCACACCAACCTGCCCGGTGTCTTAACATAAAGTTACCTAACTTTACCAGTGTATTTTTCGCTAATTTATGCAGCGACCTTGACATTGACTGCGTATCGGGAGGTGGGAGGGTGACTGACCACCAGAGCAGATGATTGCTATGATGAAATTGAAACGCCGATAACTTCGGAACGCTTCGACTGATTTTCTCCATATTTAGTACGATTATAGGTTATATATATGCCTTACTCGTGTAAAAATTTCATTGCTTAGTTCTTATGGGAAGGGGTAAAATTCCACGTCATCGCGGCCCGTCGACGAATAGATTCGAACGTCAAACGCGTGTGCATAGCGACAGCTGTGCCAACAGTGACAGCTAGTCCCACCTCAACAGCGAGACCACTGATGAAACGCAAATTTGGGCTTGCCACTGTTGGTGCCACTGTTGCGGTCTCACCTCTCACTTTCACTCCACGACTAGTGAAACAGCTCCCTGTAAGCGGACCTCTAACCTCCTACCTTCAAATGGTGCGAAAGTCACTCACACTAATACCCACTCACTGTGGCCCGCCCAGAGCCGCTGGAGATGCGATTATTTCAGTGAAAAAACACACTCTGGCCGCCCGGGCCCGCACGGGAATGCTCAGTCTATTGTTCTGGTTGCGACAACTGTCTGTCCCGTACAAACGAGCACCATAAAATTGGATTTTCAGTGTTTTTAAGCGGGTTTTTTAAGTATTTCTGTACCGAAAAACCGTGCCCTAAAGCGGGGTGTCCCCTTAAGCGGGGAGTCCCTTTAAGCGGGGTTAAAATAAACTCTTAATAGTGGGACAAATTTCCGTTCCGAGCACATTGTCCCCTCAAGCGGGGTGGTCCCTTAAGCGGGGTGTCCCGGAAGAGGGGTTTTACTGCATTAGATAAAACCGGAAAGGTCTGAAGCCAGATCCACAAACCCAATGAAAATCCCTTTCTCAACGAGGATAAGTTATCCTCAACATTTACTTCTACAAGGTTAGATAGTCACCCAACTCATCTCCCCTCATGATGGATCACCAATAAAAAGGCCAGTATCATAGTACTATAATAACACTGAATTGCGTTGTATTATAACTATGTATAACAGTTAACACACGCACATCGACCGAGCTTGGAATGATTACATATTATTATATACCTGTGGTAGTATATCCTACACATACTGCCCGCTCCTACCCATGTCATATTTATATCCGTACGACACCTAGGTGACGTACGGGGTATGTATGTGGCGTATGGGGCATGTACAGCGGCGAAATCCAAAAATTCGCCCCAAAACAAAGGTAAAAATTGGATAATTTAAGGTATATAATAATACGAAAACAGGTTGACTGTGTCCGTACGTCATAAATACTTGGTAAAATTGTCGATAAAACGAACCTCTGCCTTCGGCATCGGTTCGTATTACCGACAATTTTACCGCGTATTAATGCCGTACGGCCACAGTAACCCTGTTTCCGTATACTACTGTAAATTATAGACCTAAATAAAAACTATAAAAATACAAAGAATTACCTGGCCACTTGATAAATAACTGAATTCACAGCTTTTCCGACCTCCTTACTGTCTATTAAATAAGAGAAAGTCCTGAAAGTGTTCCCTCACTCCTTGTGAAATATTCCAATGTCCTTGAAATATGCTACTGGCGTTGCCTACCTTATAACAGTCAGATTATTCTAGCCGTCTCACAACACGTCTGTACATTCTCATGGCGCCTCCGGCAAAGTCTCCGAGCTGAGTCGTTAGAAACAGGTTCCCGGATGTTGGCGCTGTGCCAGAGTGTACGCGGCGCCCGCTACAGCTGCGTGGGGATTATCAATTATGGAGGCTGTGTTCCTTAATCCATTTGTCCCATGAGCATGCCCGTTCTTGTTTGTAGACCCGCCGACCCCGTCAGTAGTGGGACAGGGGTATGGTCAGACTGGGATACTGGACCCCTGCTCATATAACCAGGCCTTTATAGATGGGACATGGATAGCGAAGTGTTTGATTCTCTGCAGTAGGCTGAAAGCCTGTGTGAGCATTCTAACCTCTAGATGACGTATATGAGCGCGATTTACCGCTCAAAATGCTACAAAAATCCTCAGATGAGAGAGAAGCAAAAGCTGATAGAGACATAGAAGAATTGAGAGAGAAAATGAAGAAAGCCCTAAACGTAGCACAAAATGACCTGGGAAATATGTCTGAAACTTTGTCAAACCAAGGGAGGGGCATTGAAACACGGGAAAAAAACATCAGGTACTGAAACAGCGGAAAGTAGATATGTATCGCACGGACGACTCAACGTTTACATTGAAGGTCTGCCAGAACACTTCAATGAAAATCCCTACGACTCAGCCTTAAATGTATTACCAGATAGTACCAGATATAAATATGGGAGATCTTAATTTTGTGCAAAGAAGTAAGAAAAGAGACAATACTAAGCAAGACTATCCGCCACTATTTTACTTCAATAAGTGACATTGTGATGAGAGAGACAATGGAAAAACAGAGAGGGTTATCGGTACATTGTTATGAATGCAGGATAAGCAGCGAGGGGTATCGGTACATTGTTATAAATGCAGGATAATCAGAGAGGGGTATCGGTACATTGTTATAAATGCAGGATAATCAGAGAGGGGTATCGGTACATTGTTATAAATGCAGGATAATCAGAGAGGGGTATCGGTACATTGTTATAAATGCAGGATAATCAGATAGGGGTATCGGTACATTGTTATAAATGCAGGATTAGCAGAGAGGGGTATCGGTACATTGTTATAAATGCAGGATTAGCAGAGAGGGGTATCGGTACATTGTTATAAATGCAGGATAATCAGATAGGGGTATCGGTACATTGTTATAAATGCAGGATTAGCAGAGAGGGGTATCGGTACATTGTTATAAATGCAGGATTTATACAGAGAGGGGTATCGGTACATTGTTATAAATGCAGGATAATCAGAGAGGGGTATCGGTACATTGTTATAAATGCAGGATTAGCAGAGAGGGGTATCGGTACATTGTTATAAATGCAGGATAATCAGAGAGGGGTATCGGTACATTGTTATAAATGCAGGATTAGCAGAGGGGGTATCGGTACATTGTTATAAATGTAGGATTAGCAGAGACGGGTATCGGTACATTGTTATAAATGCAGGATATTGTTATAGATTCAGACGAGACGCCAGAAGTGCGACAAGCGAGAGCAGGATCTCGGGCTACAGCTGCGTATTGCCGGGATCAAGGACTGTCTACCCAACTTAGGGGAGAAGAGGTGTGTATTACTGGTCCGTGGTACAGGAGCAACCATCTTGAATTGATCCCAACTACTTACATACCCTGGAACGACCCGACTAGTGTAGGGTCAATAGATCGAGAAATACACCTGACTTCAGGTCAGCAGAACGCATGTCAAGTGAAGTAGTAGCAAGAACAATGGCACAAGAGAATAATGCTAAAGCAGGTAACACACAGTCTACACAAATAAATGAATGACCAAAGAATACGTACCAAGGTAAGACTCCAGAGATCGCCAAGGTGGGAGAAGAGCACGCAGAACGGTGTGTGAGGGTCCGAGCTGACCGGAAACTGCAGCGTGTCTGAACGCGACCAGCCTTTAACAAGGTAGGACCGAGCCTGCGCGCTGCAAAGTCACCGTGTAAGAGCCGTATAGACCTCTGAGCACAGGTGTGATCAATGAAGCGTGAGGGCCGTGTTCGCGGCCGTCACGGGGGGAACTAGAGATGGATTGTGGGGAGGCGGTATTGATATTATTATATACCTATGAGCGAATGAGACGTCTATACTACCCGCTGAAAGGCATCTATTAATCATGTAATTCGACACACTGCACGAAAAGCACTATTTTACATATATATATATACGCCATCGCGATAACGCACGTATCGGCTGTATCGTGGCTTGTTTGTACTTGTATACACCTCTTATACGCGTCTACGTTTCGGGCGTCTACAAGACAGTTTCCACCCCCTACCACCCCCCCCCCCCCCCCCACCACCCCACCACCCCACGCCACCCCCAGCCAGCCTCAGTGAGAAGTCCTCCACCCCCAGCACCCGCTGCTGCTGTGGATTATCAGTGTGTTGTTTTAGCACTTTGGGCGGGAGCTCTCTGTGAAGCCCTGTTCCCCTATTGTCTCAGGGCAGGCGGGCGCATGGCTGTGTGCAGACGGGTGTCAAAGCGGCGGGTGTCAAAGCGGCAGGTGTCAAAGCGGCGTCGGCAGCAGATGTGTGGAGGCACTTGGGTCGGTAGGTTGATAACTGACCATGTATATGTATATATACGCCACTAGATAAGGCGTCTACGAGACGTCTAATAGGTCGAACTTCTAGACGCAAAATCCTACTGTTAGACGCGTTTCGTAAAATAGTGGTTTTCGTGCAGTGGCAAGGGTGGAGCGTATCCGTGCGTACGCTCACAGTGTGAACGTATTACATCGCATGCGCAGTGGGTAGGGTACTCACCGGCAAAAACAAAATGGCGGACGGAGTACATCGATTCGGTCATCAGTATATTGCGCCGCGAGTTAATGTGAAAGGAGGCGTACACAACAGAGAAAAGCAGAATACAGGCATGGATGATGAAATTAAAGGCATATCGGACTAACCCATGTCAATTGTATATGATGATCTCCAAGTGTTGTGGAAAACATATCTAACTTAAAAATCGGGGGTCACCGTGCTAGTTTTTGATTTGTAGATCAATATAAGCATAATTTTATATAAGAATATATAGAAATTCTAAAAAAGTATTTTTTCACATAGTAAAACCCATGTCATTTTCCTCAAATTTTTACAGAGTTTAATACATATGTACTATTTATTCATGCTTTAAGAATCATAAGTCACCGTCCTTGTTTTTGAATGAATTGAAGAAAACCATATTTATCAGTAGATTTCCTATGTAAATGAAACAATTGCAAATTGGCCTATTTTACCTATCGAGATTGGATAAACTGGACAAAATGTTGAATTTACTCATGTAGAGTTACAATGACTCCTAAGAAACCAGTTTGGACTAATAATTGACAATATTCAAAAATCACCAGGTTTTACCACTTTTAGTCCGACTCCCAACCCCGACTCCGACTCTGCCTTGTGAACACGGCCGCCACCCTCACAGCCACCCGCTCAGCCGCCCGCCCTGTGCGCCTCCGACTCAGGACTGAAAACATCCTACATATGGAAACTGTCTTGTAGACGCCCGAGACGTAGACGCGTATAAGAGGTGTATACAAGTATAAACCAGCCACGATACAGCCGATATGTGCGCTATCGCGATGGCGTATATATATGTAAAATGGTAGTTTTCGTGCAGTGTCAGTCAGCTCTCACCTGGTGGACAGAGAGGGAACCTGTGTGGATCTGTGTTCGCCCCCTACTGTAAGCGGAGGGAGTTATTCTGTGCATTCAACTACGGGAATCCGTATTGGATTCTTTTCATTCTTGCTCAATAGTTTCGACTATCTAGTCTCATCAGGCGATTGTAGCATACCTTAATGGTCTTTTATCAATCCTTGAGGGGTTTCTCCTCTCATAGGCCCGCTTTTTCGATTTTTAATCGATTTTCTTAGAATAAAAGTTTCATCCTTCCTGTGGTCAGTCACTCGGTTTGAGTCGCTGGGTAAAGAGAATAAGGTTGATACATTTGTGGAAAATCTTTTTCCAAATGGAAAGTGGCATGTAGGGCCTGCAAGGTCCAACTCGAGTGCCTCCGGGTCACAGCTGCATCATAGCTGAAGTGAGATAAGCTTTCGAAGAAGCCTTTTCGGCAATGAAGCTGTTATGAGCGAGCATTCCCGAGATATCTTTCCCTTTTTTATACATCTCTTGCATCAACTTGCTATGACAAAACCATAACTTTTTGGCTGATAATGGTTTGTCCCTGTCCTCTTTAGGTACAAAACGTTTGATATTATACATACGTTTTTTCTCTCGGCTTGATTGTCTCTTGCGACTATGAGCACTCCTTCTGCGATGACGACGATGTCTAGATTCTGATCTGTGTCGTCTAGTTCCGGAGCTGGACGAGTCAGAGGAATGTGATCTGTGTCGTCTCGTTCCGGAGCTGGACGAGTCAGATGAAGGTGTTCTGTGTCGTCTCGTTCCGGAGCTGGACGAGTCAGATGAATGTGATCTGTGTCGTCTCGTTCCGGAGCTGGACGAGTCAGAGGAATGTGATCTGTGTCGTCTCGTTCCGGAGCTGGACGAGTCAGATGAATGTGATCTGTGTCGTCTCGTTCCGGAGCTGGACGAGTCAGAGGAATGTGATCTGTGTCGTCTCGTTCCGGAGCTGGACGAGTCAGATGAATGTGATCTGTGTCGTCTCGTTCCGGAGCTGGACGAGTCAGAGGAATGTGACCTGCGACGATGCCGCCTATCACGTTTCTTGGTGTTTTTTGATCCACTACTTGAAGATGATGATAATCCCAAACTGGACTCCGATAATAAGTCTGAAGATTCAGTCGACGATCGTGATGACTGCCGGTGATCCCGTGATGACCGTGACAATCGGCCATGTTGCCCGTGATGACCGTGACGATCGGCCATGTTGCCCGGTGATCCCGTGATGACCGTGACGATCAGCCATGTTGCCGGTGATCCCGTGATGACCGTGACGATCAGCCATGTTGCCCGGTGATCCCGTGATGACCGTGATGACCGTGACGATCGGCCATGTTGCCTGTGATCCCGTGATGACTGTGACGATCGGCCATGTTGCCCGGTGTTCCCGTGATGACCGTGACGATCGGCCATGTTGCCCTGTGATCCCGTGATGACCGTGACGATCGGCCATGTTGCCCGGTGATCCCGTGATGACCGTGACGATCGGCCATGTTGCCAGTGATGACTGTGACGATCGGCCATGTTGCCCGTGATGACCGTGATGACTGTGACGATCGGCCATGTTGCCCGTGATGACCGTGATGACCGTGACGATCGGCCATGTTGCCCGTGATGACCGTGATGACCGTGACGATCGGCCATGTTGCCCTGTGATCCCGTGATGACCGTGACGATCGGCCATGTTGCCCGGTGATCCCGTGATGACCGTGACGATCGGCCATGTTGCCAGTGATGACTGTGACGATCGGCCATGTTGCCCGTGATGACCGTGATGACCGTGACGATCGGCCATGTTGCCCTGTGATCCCGTGATGACCGTGACGATCAGCCATGTTGCCCGGTGATCCCGTGATGACCGTGATGACTGTGACGATCGGCCATGTTGCCTGTGATCCCGTGATGACCGTGACGATCGGCCATGTTGCCCATGATGACCGTGACGATCGGCCATGTTGCCCGGTAATCCCGTGATGACCGTGACGATCAGCCATGTTGCCCGTGATCCCGTGATGACCGTGACGATCGGCCATGTTGCCCTGTGATCCCGTGATGACCATGACGATCGGCCATGTTGCCCGTGATGACCGTGACGATCGGCCATGTTGCCCTGTGATCCCGTGATGACCGTGACGATCGGCCATGTTGCCCGGTGATCCCGTGATGACCGTGACGATCGGCCATGTTGCCTGTGATCCCGTGATGACCGTGACGATCGGCCATGTTGCCCATGATGACCGTGACGATCGGCCATGTTGCCCGGTGATCCCGTGATGACCGTGACGATCGGCCATGTTGCCCGGTGATCCCGTGATGACCGTGACGATCGGCCATGTTGCCCGTGATGACCGTGACGATCGGCCATGTTGCCCGTGATGACCGTGATGACTGTGATGATCGGCCATGTTGCCCGTGATGACCGTGACGATCGGCCATGTTGCCCGTGATGACCGTGACGATCGGCCATGTTGCCCGGTGATCCCGTGATGACCGTGACGATCGGCCATGTTGCCCGGTAATCCCGTGATGACCGTGACGATCGGCCATGTTGCCCGGTAATCCCGTGATGACCGGCCATGTTGCCCGTGATGACCGTGATGACCGTGACGATCGGCCATGTTGCCCGGTGATCCCGTGATGACTGTGACGATCGGCCATGTTGCCCGGTGATCCCGTGATGACTGTGACGATCGGCCATGTTGCCCGTGATGACCGTGACGATCGGCCATGTTGCCCATGAAGACCGTGATGACCGTGAAGATCGGCCATGTTGCCCGGTGATCCCGTGATGACCGTGATGACCGTGATGACCGGCCATGTTGCCCGGTGATCCTGTGATGACCGTGACGATCGACCATGTTGCCCGGTGATCCCGTGATGACCGTGACGATCGGCCATGTTGCCCGTGATCCCGTGATGACCGTGACGATCGGCCATGTTGCCGGTGATCCCGTGATGACCGTGACGATCCGCCATGTTGCCAGTGATGACTGTGACGATCGGCCATGTTGCCCGTGATGACCGTGATGACCGTGACGATCGGCCATGTTGCCCTGTTATCCCGTGATGACCGTGACGATCGGCCATGTTGCCCGGTGATCCCGTGATGACCGTGACGATCGGCCATGTTGCCGGTGATCCCGTGATGACCGTGACGATCAGCCATGTTGCCCGGTGATCCCGTGATGACCGTGATGACTGTGACGATCGGCCATGTTGCCTGTGATCCCGTGATGACCGTGACGATCGGCCATGTTGCCCATGATGACCGTGACGATCGGCCATGTTGCCCGGTGATCCCGTGATGACCGTGACGATCGGCCATGTTGCCCGTGATCCCGTGATGACCGTGACGATCGGCCATGTTGCCCGGTGATCCCGTGATGACCGTGACGATCGGCCATGTTGCCCTGTGATCCCGTGATGACCGTGACGATCGGCCATGTTGCCCATGATGACCGTGACGATCGGCCATGTTGCCCGGTGATCCCGTGATGACCGTGACGATCGGCCATGTTGCCCGGTGATCCCGTGATGACCGTGACGATCGGCCATGTTGCCCGTGATGACCGTGACGATCGGCCATGTTGCCCGTGATGACCGTGATGACTGTGATGATCGGCCATGTTGCCCGTGATGACCGTGACGATCGGCCATGTTGCCCGTGATGACCGTGACGATCGGCCATGTTGCCCGGTGATCCCGTGATGACCGTGACGATCGGCCATGTTGCCCGGTAATCCCGTGATGACCGTGACGATCGGCCATGTTGCCCGGTAATCCCGTGATGACCGGCCATGTTGCCCGTGATGACCGTGATGACCGTGACGATCGGCCATGTTGCCCGGTGATCCCGTGATGACTGTGACGATCGGCCATGTTGCCCGGTGATCCCGTGATGACTGTGACGATCGGCCATGTTGCCCGTGATGACCGTGACGATCGGCCATGTTGCCCATGAAGACCGTGATGACCGTGAAGATCGGCCATGTTGCCCGGTGATCCCGTGATGACCGTGATGACCGTGATGACCGGCCATGTTGCCCGGTGATCCTGTGATGACCGTGACGATCGACCATGTTGCCCGGTGATCCCTTGATGACCGTGACGATTGGCGATGTTGCCCGTGATGACCGTGACGATCGGCCATGTTGCCCGTGATGACCGTGATGACCGTGACGATCGGCCATGTTGCCCGGTGATCCCGTGATGACTGTGACGATCGGCCATGTTGCCCTGTGATCCCGTGATGACCGTGATGATCGGCCATGTTGCCCGGTGATCCCGTAATGACCGTGACGATCGGCCATGTTGCCCGTGATGACCGTGACGATCGGCCATGTTGCCCGGTGATCCCGTGATGACCGTGACGATTGGCGATGTTGCCCGTGATGACCGTGACGATCGGCCATGTTGCCCGTGATGACCGTGATGACCGTGACGATCGGCCATGTTGCCCGGTGATCCCGTGATGACTGTGACGATCGGCCATGTTGCCCTGTGATCCCGTGATGACCGTGATGATCGGCCATGTTGCCCGGTGATCCCGTAATGACCGTGACGATCGGCCATGTTGCCCGTGATGACCGTGACGATCGGCCATGTTGCCCGGTGATCCCGTGATGACCGTGACGATATGCCATGTTGCCCGTGATGACCATGACGATCGGCCATGTTGCCCGTGATGACCGTGACGATCGGCCATGTTGCCCGTGATGACCGTGATGACCGTGACGATCGGCCATGTTGCCCGTGATGACCGTGACGATCGGCCATGTTGCCAGTGATGACTGTGACGATCGGCCATGTTGCCCTGTGATCCCGTGATGACCGTGACGATCAGCCATGTTGTCCGTGATCCCGTGATGAATGACGATCGGCCATGTTGCCCGGTGATCCCGTGATGACCGTGACGATCGGCCATGTTGCCCGGTGTTCCCGTGATGACTGTGATGATCGGCCATGTTGCCCGTGATGACCGTGACGATCGGCCATGTTGCCCGTGATGACCGTGACGATCGGCCATGTTGCCCGGTGATCTCGTGATGACTGTGACGATCGGCCATGTTGCCCGGTGATCCCGTGATGACCGTGACGATCGGCCATGTTGCCCGTGATGACCATGACGATCGGCCATGTTGCCCGGTGATCCCGTGATAACCGTGACGATCGGCCATGTTGCCCTGTGATCCCGTGATGACTGTGACGATCAGCCATGTTGCCTGGTGATCCCATGATCCCGTGACAATCGGCCATGTTGCCCGTGATGACCGTGATGACCGTGACGATCGGCCATGTTGCCCTGTGATCCCGTGATGACTGTGACGATCAGCCATGTTGCCTGGTGATCCCATGATCCCGTGACAATCGGCCATGTTGCCCGTGATGACCGTGACGATCGGCCATGTCGCCTGTGATGACCGTGACGATCGGCCATGTTGCCCGGTGATCCCGTGATGACCGTGACGATCGGCCATGTTGCCCGGTGATCCCGTGATAACCGTGACGATCGGCCACGTTGCCCATGATGACCGTGACGATCGGCCATGTTGCCCGGTGATCCCGTGATAACCGTGACGATCGGCCATGTTGCCCGTGATCCCGTGATGACCGTGACGATCGGCCATGTTGCCCGGTGATCCCGTGATGACCGTGACGATCGGCCATGTTGCCCTGTGATCCCGTGATGACCGTGACGATATGCCATGTTGCCCGTGATGACCATGACGATCGGCCATGTTGCCCGTGATGACCGTGACGATCGGCCATGTTGCCCGTGATGACCGTGATGACCGTGACGATCGGCCATATTGCCCGGTGATCGGCCATGGGGATCACAGGGCAACGATCGGCCATGTTGCCCGGTGATCCCGTGATGACTGTGACGATCGGCCATGTTGCCCGTGATGACCGTGACGATCGGCCATGTTGCCTGTGATGACCGTGACGATCGGCCATGTTGCCCGTGATGACCGTGACGATCGGCCATGTTGCCCGGTGATCCCGTGATGACCGTGACGATCGGCCATGTTGCCCGGTGATCCCGTGATAACCGTGACGATCGGCCATGTTGCCCGTGATAACCGTGACGATCGGCCATGTTGCCCGTGATCCCGTGATGACTGTGACGATCGGCCATGTTGCCCGGTGATCCCGTGATAACCGTGACGATCGGCCATGTTGCCCATGATGACCGTGACGATCGGCCATGTTGCCCGGTGATCCCGTGATAACCGTGACGATCGGCCATGTTGCCCGTGATCCCGTGATGACCGTGACGATCGGCCATGTTGCCTGTGATGACCGTGACGATCGGCCATGTTGCCTGTGATGACCGTGACGATCGGCCATGTTGCCCGTGATCCCGTGATGACCGTGACGATCGGCCATGTTGCCCATGATGACCGTGACGATCGGCCATGTTGCCCGGTGATCCCGTGATGACTGTGACGATCGGCCATGTTGCCCGTGATCCCGTGATGACCGTGACGATCGGCCATGTTGCCCGGTGATCCCGTGATAACCGTGACGATCGGCCATGTTGCCCGGTGATCCCGTGATGACCGTGTCGATCGGCCATGTTGCCCGTGATGACCGTGACGATCAGCCATGTTGCCAGTGATGACTGTGACGATCGGCCATGTTGCCCGTGATGACCGTGACGATCGGCCATGTTGCCCGGTGATCCCGTGATGACCGTGACGATCGGCCATGTTGCCCGTGATGACCGTGACGATCAGCCATGTTGCCAGTGATGACTGTGACGATTGGCGATGTTGCCCGTGATGACCGTGACGATCGGCCATGTTGCCTGTGATGACCGTGACGATCGGCCATGTTGCCCGGTGATCCCGTGATGACTGTGACGATCGGCCATGTTGCCCGGTGATCCCGTGATGACCGTGACGATCGGCCATGTTGCCCGTGATGACCGTGATGACCGTGACGATCGGCCATGTTGCCCGGTGATCCCGTGATGACCGTGACGATCGGCCATGTTGCCCGGTGATCCCGTAATGACCGTGACGATCGGCCATGTTGCCCGTGATGACCGTGACGATCGGCCATGTTGCCCGGTGATCCCGTGATGACCGTGACGATCGGCCATGTTGCCGGTGATCCCGTGATGACCGTGACGATCGGCCATGTTGCCCGTGATGACCGTGACGATCCGCCATGTTGCCCGTGATCCTCCCTTTACGCCATTTCCTAGATCTTCTCGGAGATGGTAAATCGCTTGTAGAGTGATGAGGATGCTGGATCACTTCCATTAGTAGTGATTCAATGTGAGTGAGCCTGTCTTCAGAAGTGTTCACTTTAGTGGTAAATCCCTGCATCGAATGGTCTAGCTCCGCCATGTTGGATTTCAGGTGAGCGTCCTCCTCTTTTCCCACCTGTGCTTCCATGGTCATGGAAGCACGACGACTCTTCGATTTCCCCCGTTTCTTCCGTGGAGTGAACCACGGGTTATGTCCACATCACCGTAATAGTCCTCATATGCATTTTGAAAGGAGTCGAATCCTTGATTCTCAATACTGGTTTGGACTGCGTGGTCATGGGTGATTTCACTTGGCCCGCTGGACTATTTTCGTTCTTCTCAGGTGAGTTATGGCTCAAACCACACTTTTTTCCTGTCGGTGCCTCATGTTTTGTGTTACATTTAGCACAAAAACGGACTTGACCCATACCTCTGTAATAAACATGATTTTCCGTGAAAGGTTTCAGACAAGACAAATACACAGGTGGTGGTGTGTGTGGTTGGAGTGTGACCGGTGGTGACGTGGTGGTGTGTACGCGTGTCCGCTTCCTGTAGGTGGCGCCACCCTATGGTGGTAGGTGGCGCCACCTGCCGTCCCGCTGAGGGAGTATAAGCCACTCATCCCTTTGCGTTGAGTCCACTAGAAAAACATAAAACAAAACGGTCAGGATCTGGGGTCGAACACGCGATCTGGAGATGGGGAGTCGCTGGACTCAGCACGACACCACCACGCCGGAATCGTCACCGGGCTCAAAGGTGTGTCTAGATATCAAACGCGATCAAGTTGGATATGTGTTCCACAATATCAAGACAGAAAACACGAGAGGTAATACATCTCTACTACGCGCAGTAGTTATTATATACGACACCACCACGCCAGAATCGTCATCGGGCTCAAAGGTGTGTCTAGATATCAAACGCGATCAAGTTGGATATGTGTTCCACAATATCGAGACAGAAAACACGAGAGGTAATACATCTCTACTACGCGCAGTAGTTATTATATACGACACCACCACGCCGGAATCGTCATCGGGCTCAAAGGTGTGTCTAGATATCAAACGCGATCAAGTTGGATATGTGTTCCACAATATCGAGACAGAAAACACGAGAGGTAATACATCTCTACTACGCGCAGTAGTTATTATATACGACACCACCACGCCGGAATCGTCATCGGGCTCAAAGGTGTGTCTAGATATCAAACGCGATCAAGTTGGATATGTGTTCCACAATATCGAGACAGAAAACACGAGAGGTAATACATCTCTACTACGCGCAGTAGTTATTATATACGACACCACCACGCCGGAATCGTCATCGGGCTCAAAGGTGTGTCTAGATATCAAACGCGATCAAGTTGGATATGTGTTCCACAATATCGAGACAGAAAACACGAGAGGTAATACATCTCTACTACGCGCAGTAGTTATTATATACGACACCACCACGCCAGAATCGTCATCGGGCTCAAAGGTGTGTCTAGATATCAAACGCGACCAAGTTGGATATGTGTTCCACAATATCGAGACAGAAAACACGAGAGGTAATACATCTCTACTACGCGCAGTAGTTATTATATACGACACCACCACGCCGGAATCGTCATCGGGCTCAAAGGTGTGTCTAGATATCAAACGCGATCAAGTTGGATATGTGTTCCACAATATCGAGACAGAAAACACGAGAGGTAATACATCTCTACTACGCGCAGTAGTTATTATATACGACACCACCACGCCAGAATCGTCATCGGGCTCAAAGGTGTGTCTAGATATCAAACGCGATCAAGTTGGATATGTGTTCCACAATATCGAGACAGAAAACACGAGAGGTAATACATCTCTACTACGCGCAGTAGTTATTATATACGACACCACCACGCCAGAATCGTCATCGGGCTCAAAGGTGTGTCTAGATATCAAACGCGACCAAGTTGGATATGTGTTCCACAATATCGAGACAGAAAACACGAGAGGTAATACATCTCTACTACGCGCAGTAGTTATTATATACGACACCACCACGCCAGAATCGTCATCGGGCTCAAAGGTGTGTCTAGATATCAAACGCGACCAAGTTGGATATGTGTTCCACAATATCGAGACAGAAAACACGAGAGGTAATACATCTCTACTACGCGCAGTAGTTATTATATACGACACCACCACGCCAGAATCGTCATCGGGCTCAAAGGTGTGTCTAGATATCAAACGCGACCAAGTTGGATATGTGTTCCACAATATCGAGACAGAAAACACGAGAGGTAATACATCTCTACTACGTGCAGTAGTTATTATATACGACACCACCACGCCAGAATCGTCATCGGGCTCAAAGGTGTGTCTAGATATCAAACGCGACCAAGTTGGATATGTGTTCCACAATATCGAGACAGAAAACACGAGAGGTAATACATCTCTACTACGCGCAGTAGTTATTATATACGACACCACCACGCCAGAATCGTCATCGGGCTCAAAGGTGTGTCTAGATATCAAACGCGACCAAGTTGGATATGTGTTCCACAATATCGAGACAGAAAACACGAGAGGTAATACATCTCTACTACGCGCAGTAGTTATTATATACGACACCACCACGCCAGAATCGTCATCGGGCTCAAAGGTGTGTCTAGATATCAAACGCGACCAAGTTGGATATGTGTTCCACAATATCGAGACAGAAAACACGAGAGGTAATACATCTCTACTACGCCCAGTAGTTATTATATACGACACCACCACGCCGGAATCGTCATCGGGCTCAAAGGTGTGTCTAGATATCAAACGCGATCAAGTTGGATATGTGTTCCACAATATCAAGACAGAAAACACGAGAGGTAATACTTTGCCCGAGACACGATATAAATAATGATTCTCCAGTCCAATCTCGCCGGGAGAGACCTTGATAGTTTCGATGATCAGGACGACTGTGGACTGCTCGATGAGCGTTCTTGACATCAGTAAGGCTGGAGAAAGCATCCTTGTACTGAAGGTTTGCAGCCATATCAACATGTTTATACTTGTCCATGTTATTCTTCGTGCTAAGACCTATTGGCCTCTCACAGTCAGTGAGCACAGAGTGATCCATCGCCTGACGACACGCTGGTTCCTCAACGACCTTCGATATTCTCCCTTCTTTGAGTTCAGAGTCCACTTTCTCGCACATTTCCCAGAAAAAAGGTTCAGTTCTGATCGACGCATCATTGTCAGACACATTAGAATCCCGGTCTCCATGGTCTACTCTATAAAAACCGGGGCAAATACCCGATAATACAAACAGTCTGGTGGACAATCCAAGTTCATATACTTACAGGCAAACCTACATGGTTTAGTTGGACCTTAACTCCGGCGAGAATATACACAATCACAAGTTCAATCTCTGCCATAATCAAAAACCGGGGAATGATGAGATCCACCTACATCTACACAACAAAGATAATGCTCAACATTGAAAACACTGTTGCAAGTTTGACTAGTACAAGAATACACCATATCTACCTTTTCCCAATCTGTAGCCTCTTTTCAATACAGATTGGCCTCGACCCTGACACCATTGTCTTCCAAAGTTATTAGCATAGAACTGGCCTCACTGTATTTCCAATCTCCATAACAGGTACCGTAGCAGCCAATTGATGTGCCCAGCTTTCTACTCGAGATTCTACACCAACCTTTTCCTGGGTTAAACTGGTGACCCCTGTACTACTCACACCCTCAGTGCCGCCAGTCTCAACATCGTCTAACCTATGAGGCAATATACAATTATCAAAAGTATTGATATTCCCCAACACAACCGTATGTGGAATCCAATTTCCTCATCCTATTTGGAACTCTTAATTTTCATTATCACTTCACACTCTATCCTTGGGTGATCCCCCTCACAAACATTACAACGATGCTCATACCGACAGATGGAGATTACACAAATTCTCTTGGAAATTAATACAAGTAAGGGATTAACCATCTTTTACTTTTACTTTCCCCGAAACCTTCTTAGAACCTTGGGGTGTTTTCTTTTTAGCTATTTCCCTCTTAGCGTCCGCACCAAGGAAACGTGTCGCTAGACCCTGATCACCATTAGAAAAATAATGATAACCCTCTTTTGCGGCCTTAGCTCGAACTTCCGCGTCATAGCGGATCAAAGAGTTAGTCGTATAGGCTTTGTGTCTGCCTTCTCACAAATGAAGGTCATGTGTTCAACAATGCCCTTAACGTCTTTACCGTCTGCGCAGCTCTCAACGACTAGGCAGCACAGCGAGTACAACAGTCCTTCAATTGACACAGATTTTGACCTTTCCTCCTTTGGTAGAAATCCTCAACTGACGTCGCCTGTGTTTGGGACGCCGCCTTGCGTGACGTGACTTGCTCGAGCTCCCGCCACCTGACCGTTTCCTATGACGCCCCTTTTCGCCTGACGATTGAGAGTGGGATGAGGAGTCTGGATGTGCTGATTGAGAATGGGATGAGGAGTCTGGATGTGCTGATTGAGAATGGGATGAGGAGTCTGGATGTGCTGATTGAGAGTGGGATGAGGAGTCTGGATGTGCTGATTGAGAGTGGGATGAGGAGTCTGGATGTGCTGATTGAGAATGGGATGAGGAGTCTGGATGTGCTGATTGAGAGTGGGATGAGGAGTCTGGATGTGCTGATTGAGAGTGGGATGAGGAGTCTCTGCTGGATGTGCTGATTGAGAATGGGATGAGGAGTCTGGATGTGCTGATTGAGAGTGGGATGAGGAGTCTGGATGTGCTGATTGAGAGTGGGATGAGGAGTCTCTGCTGGATGTGCTGATTGAGAGTGGGATGAGGAGTCTGGATGTGCTGATTGAGAATGGGATGAGGAGTCTCTGCTGGATGTGCTGATTGAGAGTGGGATGAGGAGTCTGGATGTGCTGATTGAGAATGGGTTGAGGAGTCTGGATGTGCTGATTGAGAATGGGATGAGGAGTCTGGATGTGCTGATTGAGAATGGGATGAGGAGTCTGGATGTGCTGATTGAGAATGGGATGAGGAGTCTCTGCTGGATGTGCTGATTGAGAATGGGATGAGGAGTCTGGATGTGCTGATTGAGAATGGGATGAGGAGTCTGGATGTGCTGATTGAGAATGGGATGAGGAGTCTGGATGTGCTGATTGAGAATGGGATGAGGAGTCTGGATGTGCTGATTGAGAATGGGATGAGGAGTCTGGATGTGCTGATTGAGAATGGGATGAGGAGTCTGGATGTGCTGATTGAGAATGGGATGAGGAGTCTGGATATGCTGATTGAGAATGGGATGAGGAGTCTGGATGTGCTGATTGAGAGTGGGATGAGGAGTCTGGATGTGCTGATTGAGGAAGACGAAGATGACGACCCTCTGTCGCCTCTTCTTCACCGTCTTATCTCGATGGAGACTTTCTCAAGACCCTTTGGGATTGCCCCGCGACTGGTGCCTGACGACTCCGTCGCGGCTCCCTCGTCTCTTCTGGTCGACCCACTTGCTTGCAGGCCTTTAGAGGTAGATTTCGCCTCACTTTTCACCGACTTCTTCCACACTCCTTTTTTCTCCGGCGTCATTCTCTGCGCTACACCAAATCTTCTAGCAATGCCATCCTAGCAGCTACATTATGGTAAACTTGCTGCCTTTCCAACTTCAGGTGCGGGGATTCTTTAGTGCCTGTTGACTTAGTGATCCCTCCAGATTCACGGTTTGAGTCTGTATCCTGCCACAAGTTGGTGTGTAGTGGCGGGTACTGCACGCATTGAGATATCTAAGCCGCAGCGACCTATTTCTTTGTACAACGCGGATGGCCCCCGGTAAATCTGCCAAGATATAGCAGTGTCTGTGAAGATGCGAATGGCGAACGAGACAGGATGAATGGTTAGATCGCTACCAGGGGGCACCAGCGGGTGGCTTCAAGTCTGCCGACACCCCCTCTAGCGGCATTCCTGAGTAATATGTACACAACAGCCTTCACAAACTTGGATTATAAGATCGAGGCAGCGAATGGCAGAATTCTAAGGCTTCATTATTGTAATTACTAATGTTCTGGTAGTTGTAGTTAATTATATTCGTTAATTACATAAATACTTAAAGATGGGAGAGGACAGATAGTAAGTCTACACGTATACGTCTCATAACCTTACATGAGAACGTGGGGACGTCTGGTGAGGAATTCCTAAACTTTATTATACTTGATATAATACCTTACGCCACCTAGTGGCAATGCAGAGAATTACTGAAATAGGCTTAGATGATAATTACGGCACGTAGTGGCCAAGAAGTGAAATACAAAAGTAACTTAATTATCTTTAGCAACAGTGGCGACACCTAGCGGTGAACGTAATAGAAATGGATGTGAATTCGCCTTATACGTTCCCAAAGAATCAACCAACAAATGCCCGCAACTTAATCATTAATTAATTGCGTTCATTTGTGAATCATATCCAATTTACTAAATGTATATACGTGGAAGAGATGGATATTACGCCTATCTCAATAGTCCACAATAACCTTATGATGTCTTACGTATTCACTATTAATATTGATAAATTAAGATGACATAAGTTGATAATAATTAATACTTTAATTATATTCTATTTTGTTACGTAACGTTGGGGAGGTAAAGACAACTCTAGGCAGTGTGTACGCAAGGCTACCAGACTCTATTAACCCGTGTGAGGATACCTTAATGAGATCTTTGACTAAGGTGATAATTAACTAATATCAATACTAGATGATTCTTAGATACTATCAGATTCGTGTCTTATATATATCATGGATGAGAACAAGGATTGAAGTAAGTTTGATAATCTTTAATGAAGCTTTCAAACGTTTCACAAGTGTATCAGAGCATGGCAAAGGTATCAGAGTATTTCATGTAATCAACAAGCCTAGTAATATTACAGTGATAAGAAGTCAGATCTAAAGTCGAACACCAAAGTCAGAATTGTTGTTGCCGGCTCGCTCAGAACGAATTTCTCCGAAACAACGAGTAAATCTACCCCGTACTGTCACCATCACTATGGTTTCATATTATTATATACCTTAAATCGGTCTTAATTCGCTAAAACTGACCGTAATTCGATGTCGAAATGACTTGGCACAACTCTCAAACACGATGTGTACGTTTGCAGACACGCCGGATGTTGTTTAACGGAAGTGATCACCGCGCATGTCTTCCAAGTCCGTGGTTATATGGTGATAGACCCGTGACCCGTAACCCAGAATTAATGCAGTTTAACGGTTTTCAGAAATCCTCAAATTGAAATTCTGATGCCAGAAATGGAAATTTCAGCTATTTCTACATAGAAATCCGAAATTATATTCAGTTTCTCCAGTTATAAGCCAGAAAACTGTGGTTCATTTTGTCGTAGTGTGCCAAGTCTATCGGGAGCGGAACTTTGCTTTACCCGGGCGATAATCGGGAGTTTAGTAACCTCTGGAGGCTCTATGAACGTTATGAACGCTATGAACGCTATGAAATTCGTTCTGAACTCGCCGTGCCGGCTCGTTCAGAACGAATTTCTCCGAAACAACTCATAAATCTACCCCGTACTGTCACCATAACTATGGTTTCACATAATAATAGACTTTGCAGAGTGTCTGATGTGAACCACGTAATAGACCCTATGCCAGTACTCGCGCATGCGCGGAAACTCGGGAGTTCCGGTTTGCTCGCCTGATGTAAACAACACGGCCGCGAGTACGATCAGTTGCTTGCCGTTTTATACTTCGATCGTTTGTTGAGGGTGAAATACGCATATTAAAGTGAAGTTTGAACTGGGATAAGTTACCATACATGGCAAATTAGAGAATTATGAAAGATAATGGCTTATAATCAGTACAGCTGCTTTGAAATATGTTTTGTCAAGACTGACAGTGGTTGCCACTGCTCTGACTAGATTTTAGATCATTTCTGTTGTTTTTTAAAGACTGTAATACAGTGCACTACTTATACTAACATCTTGAATATTTCTGAAATTGTACTTACAATAATGTTTAGTGATAGTGGATTGAACATATCTACTGGAATAAATTATCCCTGGCAAAGTGTGAAACACCTATCAAATCTGACAGTTGTTTCTGCCATGTGGGAGATACTGCTACTGCATTGACAAAACTAGATCTTCAAGTACTTCTTTTAATTGTTCCTACAGTGCCGTATTCATATTCTCATATTGAATCATAGCTCTCAACTATTGTTTTATCCACATAATGTGGGATATACCTTTATATTATAAAATGTTTGATTTTAAAATTAAAATTAGGTAATTATAGTCAGGTGCCAATAATACAAGACTACACAAGAAAATGGAGTGTATTGTAGTGCCTTTACAAGGGACACAAGCCCCGACGAACAAATCTGGTTATATAGGTAGTAGTTTAATATGCAGGAGTTATACACTCTGTGATCCCGTCTCAGGTGCCACCTATCTACAAGCTAGACGTCTCGGGGGTAATCAGTGGGCAGATCAGGGGAAGTGTCCTCCCTCGAGAATAGGAAATCATATGAAATGAGTGACAGAAAATTATGACATTATCAAAATACCTGGAATATATAATGATAATGCCGCTCTGCAAATATGGTGAAATTTGAGATTAGATAAAGGTCTCAAATCTATAATTTTATATACAACAGAAAATAATGCTAAAAATTGTAATAATTTTGACAGGGAAAATCTTAACACAGATTTCACAGCCACCGAAATCGAGAGATGTATTAAAGAACTCAAAAATAGCAAGGTGGCAGGCATTGATGGGATAATCAATGAATACATGAAAGCCAGCTACAAAGTACTAATGCCCACATATCTGACACTTTTCAATAGAATCCTTAACTCAGGAACATTACCAAAAGAATGGGTAACTGGTATGATAGCTTCCATATACAAAATGAAAGGCAAAAAAAAAAGACCCAGGAAACTATCGTGGTATTACCCTCCTGAGCTGCATGGGTAAACTGTTTACATCTCTACTGAATAGAAGGCTCACAGAATTCTGTGAATCAAATCACATATTGAATGAAAACCAGACTGGGTTTAGGAAAGGTTACTCAACCATAGATCACATGTATCTACTTCACATGATTATTGAAATAATGAAGACTAGCAAGAAGAAACTATATTGTGCTTTCATTGACTATCGAAAGGCATTTGATTGTGTCTGGAGAAATGCTCTATGGGTCAAATTGCTGAAATCTGGTATTGACGGTAAAGTCCTCAAAGTAATACAAGGAATGTACAAAGAGGTAAAGTCATGTATCTTTATGAATGGGGAAAGGTCCGAGTACTTCATGAGCCTGAATGGAGTCAGGCAAGGAGAAAACCTCTCCCCATTATTATTCTCTCTCTTTGTAAATGACATTGAAGACTACTTATTGGAAAATGGATGTGAGTACCCGTATCTAAAATTTCAGGATGATACCATAAACAATTATCTCAAATTGTTTGTGCTAATGTATGTAGATGACACCCTAATTATGTCAAACACACCTCAGCAACTACAAAAATTACTGGACGAAGTTGATAAATATTGTAAAATCTGGAAACTAGATATTAATTGTTCAAAAACAAAGGTTACAGTTTTACACAAATTATTGCATAGTGTAAGCCAATTCCTTAGGAGGACACTACCCCTACTTTAAGTTAAGATCTGAGTTGTATCTTCATGTATTTACATGTTACATTGTAGTTATATAATGCATTGTAGTTATATATTGTATTTTCATGTAGGCCTATTTACACATTGCATTGTAGTTGACAAGGACAACTATAGCTTTATATTGAACTATTCTTTTACTATCATTACTATTATTTCATTCAAATAAGGAAATTTTCCTAGGATTTGTAACTTGAAACAAATACCAATGGAGTTGTTAAATCAATGCTGTCCTTTGTTGAACCTGTCAGTGTCACTCAGCCTTGTCAAGTTCGAGATTTGTTGTTTTCGAACAAAGCAGTAGATTTTAACGCCATGAAAAGCTCAAAATCGGAAACTACACATATTATTTACCCCAGTAGAAAGTAATTTACAAATATATGAACAGTATTAACTTTGTGATTGCTTGCAATCTAGATCTAGATCTAGTCCGAATGTTGCTTTGTCTTTGAGTTTGACTGTCCCACTTGTCAAATCACAGATTTTTTCAAAACGCCTCACAAAAAGTGTTTTTCTTATAAACACGAAAAGTCAAGGACCAGTTTTTATCCTATCAACTATACATCTTATGTGGAGACATAAGTAAGGTATTTCAGCAGATAACTGCGATGAAAGTGAAGCGGGTCACTGGTTTGTTTACATGTTACAGCACTCGCCGCTCTGACCGGAACTCCCGAGTGGCCGCGCATGCGCGAGTACTGGCAATCCCTCTATATGTGGAATAGATGTCAAGTCAAAGTTTATGATCTTCTTCTAAAATGTTTGTTGTTCATGATATTAGTCCGTGATCTCTCACATGAAGTGATCAGAGATAGTTATACGGTACCAACAATCATTAAAACAATGCAAGGTATTATGCAGTATAACTCACCCAATGTTAGAGTGTCCGGAGTGAACTCACAAGATTCCAATAAACACTGATCCAGTTTCGATAGAAGTTGGATGTAATATAAGTGAAGTCCTATCACTTAATTAAGTGAAGATATTCAATAATGAACGTTAGTAGTTCAGAAGATTCCAATTCAGAGGGCGTGTCCTTGGAGAGTCCCAATCCAAGTCACTTTCTGCTGTCCAACATGTCTTGACAGCAGGAGATGGTGGTGGAGACTGACGATACGGTCAGCTCGGGAGCAGAGCGAAAATGAGCATTTACTAAAGGATCATGGGAAATTTGGAATGAATCTCGTTTAAGTTCGCGCAGGTGCGAGACACGTGTGGTTATGTTAATACTGCGGGAATTCGGGAATACCCTGAGAGGGGACTACCTCAGGGAACTCCAGAGGCGACCCCTAGTCATCATAGCGACGTCACAGGGTCTATTCCCAGAAGCGCGGTGTTCCCCAAAGACTAGCTAGTAGTATAAGGAGCATCGCTTCTATCACGGCTATCTACCTCTTAGGATGTTCAGCCTATAATGTGGCTTAGTAGACAACTATGATCAATACCTTGCTATATAATACTTAACACCAATACTCAATACCGATGCGTGATGTTTAACACCAATACTTAATATCAACACTAATGCGCAATAATAACACCTGATACTTAATACGCAATGACAATACTTGATACCTAATATCAATGTTCAATACTAACACTCAATGGTAACACACAATACTAATACTTAATAATAACACTTGACTTAATAATAACACTTGACACACAATAAAGGGTATACGTATCGCTAGGAGAAAAATAAAAACATCCTTATTTGCAGATGACCTCCTATGTTTTGCAGGGAACCCTGTTTCCACCTTTGAGATTCTGGACACCATCAAGCAGCTGGGTAGTTTCACAGGCCTGAGAATTAACACCAGAAAATCTAAAATCCTATTAATAGGGGAGCATCCGAAAAACAGTTCTTACCTACTCCCCTTGGGGGTGGTGGATGACACAGAAATCTTAGGTATTAGAGTCAAGAATAGTATGTCGGACGATGAGAACTATTTGCTCAATTTCAAGACAAGATTAAAGAAAGTAGAGGCACTCTGCGGCCAATGGTCCAATAAGCATTTATCATTGAAAGGGAAGGTCACACTTGTTAATGGTCTAATGATACCGATTCTACTCTACCCGGTCTCGGTCACGCATACCCCCAAGAGAGTCTTCACAGAATTCAGAAGAATGATGGATGCTTTTATCTGGCAAAGCCGGGTTAATAAAGTGGCACACCAGACTGTTTGCCAAGATATTGCTGAAGGGGGGTTGAGGTTGCTTGACCTCCTCACGATGTACAGAGCTTCGAGATTGAAATGGGTTTCAAGGCTGTGTGAGGAAGATTTTAAGCTCTGGACCCTGTTTTTCAGGGAACAGTTTCAGGTGGAGGAGTCCATTTTTGAATTTTTCTTGGAAAAATCTCCACTCAAAAGATCAAGGGCAACTTCTTCATTTTACAATGAACTAGTCAGGATTTGGAAATCAGTCTACAACAATCCACCTCTAGGCGAGAAGGAAAGACAGAATGAGAGTTTCCATAACAACATGTTTATCAGGGAAACAGCAAGTTATATAGCCTTAATGTCAAGATGGCGTGGGGCCGGGATTTTACAGGTGAAGGATATTGTTGCTGATAAGAAATTGATGACTCCTCTCCAGATAGAGGAAAGATTTGGTGTCAAGTGTACTGGAGAGAATATGACTATGGTAAAGAAGATTGTTCCTTGGCTTGAAGATTTGACTTTTGAGAGCCTGCAGACTGCACAGAGGAAATTATGGATTAGAGATTTGGATGGAGGGTGTTATAACGCCATAGGTTGTGTAAATAAGAAGATCTACAGCCACCTCATTCACCAAAAGAAAGTAGTCTCTCGGGGTTTTGTGACTTGGCAGGAAAACCTGCATGAGCTCACATACTCAGAAAAGGAATGGAAGCTTATATTCGGAAACATTTATAGGGCAACTAGGGTCACAAAGCTACAATCTCTCCACTTCCGTATTATTAATAGAGTAATACCAACTAATAACTTCCTATTTAAGAGAAAAATCTGTGATACACCAGTGTGCTCGTTTTGCGAGTGCATTGATACTCTGGAACATTTCTTTTTAGAGTGTGAACGAACGAAGGCTTTTTGGGAGCATATTCGGAATTGGCTAAAGAGGATAGCGGGATGGACTTTAGATTTAAGAGACAGCTATCTCATGATTGGTACCATTGACAAAGGCAACGAAGCGGAGAGATACAATTATATTGTTGCCCATGCCAAATTTTACATTTATAGGCAGAAACTTTTTGGGAACAACTTTCTGGACTTACACAATTGGAGCCTAGAGTTTAGAAATAGTCTTCTATTAGAAAAGCATATTTGCAGGCTAGAAAACAAAGATTACAAGTTCAAGAAATGGGATAGGCTCTTAACTGCGATGGGATAGGGTGGTTTTCTCTTCCAAGTCTCTTCTTTTCCTCTGCTTATTGTTTTATGTTTTCTCACATGGCTTGGTCTGTCTAATGTGGTATTGTTTTGTCCTAGTCGCTGATGTATTTGTTGGTGTATTGTCAATGTATTGTCAATGTCTTCATAGGATGGGTTCGCCCTGTTATGTCCTCATATCTTTGAAGGGGAGACACATATGCATTTAAAACCAACTGGGGTGAAGGGTGGGTAAGGTCTCCATATCTTTGGATTATGACAAAATGGGGAAGAGTAATAAAAGGGGTTGTGGTCCACCAAGAAATCTGGGTTGGATCGAATGTGAAGACCTCAAACAAAGGGGGTTATATGGTATGTCTTCTAGTTTTAACTGTTAATTGATCATGTAGCAATGGTTTGCTTTTAAATCCAAGGTTGTTTGTTAAAGATAAGGCTTCGAGGACAGAATTGTCCTCTTTGATTTTTCTGGACTATATTACGATGAAAGAAAGCAGCTTGAGCCTTGGGGGTGGGGGGGGGGGGGGGGCATATTATATACCAGGGAAAGGATTAGCTTAGACCGCTCTGTATAAGAGGGCTTTCTGATTAACATTTACATATGCCTCAGGACATATTGGACACTTGCCTAAACAATGATAAGAAATGGATTAATACCTGTCTAAAATCATAATAAAAAGTAAACTTTATCAGACTGGTTTAACGATGAAACAGCAGATGGTATAAAGGGTAAAAATCTGGAGCTGCAATATACTTTTCTTAATAATTGATGTATTGTTCTTAGTTATCAATGCCATGTACTTCCCTTGAATTTAAGGTTGCCTTTTAGAGATAAGACTTCAGGGACATTATGGTCCTCTTTTCTTTTTCTTTGGGACTGTTTATCACAAGGAAAGATGATTGTTTGGTTCTTTATCTGGGGGGAAAGGGAGGGATGCGTCACATACCAGAGGAAGGATTTAGCTTAGACCGCCCTGTATTAAGGAGGTTTTCTGACAACATTTGCTTATACTCTAGTACATTCTAGAGTGGAGGGAAAGGGGAAGGGATAGCAAAGATGGAAGAAAAAGGAAGGAAAAGTGCAAAAAGAAGAGCTACCACAAATTTTCTGATCTCAAAGTAAATCACCTGTCATTGATTGGATTATATGAACTGACTGGCTTGCAAGATGATTAAATGATTTAGGAACAATTTGGGAACTTAGAATTTTAGAATCGATTTAATAGGTTGATCAGGTTTAGGACTCTACTCACTCGCTAATAAATGTGTATAATTTACAGTAAAAGAAACTTTCAGGGATATTCTTTACTAAATACATAAAATGCTGATTCGTCTTTCTTTTTTCAGAAATTATGCAACGATGGAAAGTACACATGTTGCCTAAGGGATACACCATTATGCTACGTTGGAGTGTTCACATGTCTAAAATAAAAAATTTAAGATTTAAGATTCATACCATCAGTTAATTGAAACTGTTTTCCACTTTGTGATCAATAAAGAGAGCGTAGCTCATATATATAAAAAAAAAAAAATAACACTTGATATCATATACAAACACTTGATATCATAGTTTCTTCCACTGCACGAAAAGTACCGCTTTACATATGTATCCGAAACGCGTCTAACAGTAGGATTTTGCGTCTAGAAGTTAGACCTGTTATTCGTCTCGTAGACGCCTTATCTAGTGGCGTATATACATGTCCATGGTGCGGTCTTATATACGTCATATATACGCCTGATTCCGTTGTATATACACCACCATCCAAAGGTTCCGATCTTTGCAACTGGTAGCATATTTCATTTGCCATTAACCATATAAGTCTGTATTATATGAAAATTGCAATCTTAAATTACCAATTTATTTCATAAAACCTTCATAGAACCTTATTGAATATAAATTGATTAATTACATATAATAAACCCTACATTCTTTGGGATTTTTACCGTTTTTCTAACAGATTTTTCCTTGAAAACACCATATTTCTGTAGTATTCTGGGTATTCCCATATATAAGCCTTTAACAAGTTAACACTATAGAGATGGAGTCCCTAAGAACGAGCGGCGGGTAGCGGCGGGCACAGGCGGGCGGCGGAGCGCGACGACTGTAATCGGCGGGCGGCGGGGGGCGGGGGAGGGTATCTCACTGAGGCAACCTGTACAAACGCGGCTGGCGGCGGGCGGTGGGCGGTGGGCGGTGGGCAGTGGGCGGCGGGCAGCGGGGGGCTTCTCACTGAGGCTGGCGGCGGGCGGTGGGCGGTGGGCGGTGGGCAGTGGGCGGCGGGCAGCGGGGGGCTTCTCACTGAGGCTGGCGGCGGGCGGTGGGCGGTGGGCAGTGGGCGGCGGGCAGCGGGGGGCTTCTCACTGAGGCTGGCTGCGGGTGGCGTGGGTAGAGTGAGCGTAGGGTGGTGGGGTGGTGGGGTACAGCACACTAATTCAGCTTATCTAGATATTTTTCTAACTTATTTTATACTGATTCCCTCTACACACTAACGTTTTTCTTTTTATACAAAAAGTAAACCAGAAAAAACAGAGTGGGTAACTAAAGCAATATACCACTGACTGAATACTTTACACCATAAGGTACTTTACATGGGGATTTGAAGGCTGTATAACATGGGGCAAAGACAGAATTTGAAGGGTGCAGCGTATTGCGTATTTCGGTTCATCCGTGGTGTGCCCAAATGGGTCTAGAAACGGCTGCTACAGCTTAATTATTGACATCGGTTATAATGGCCGGGAACAGGGGTTCAGTAAGGTAATAATTTGGCCACAGGAATAGAGTTTCCTCATATTAGCGCAGATGGATTCCCTGTACAATCACTAACAGGACTGAACAGGCTATAGAAGATCCTCATGAGGTCGAGGGAAGAGGTTCGTAGAGAAATGCAAGTAGATATCCTAAAGAAAGAAGAATGACAGAAAATGATAATGAATAAATAAGATTGTAATTACAGGGTATTTGGATTGTAAAAGACATATATGCTTGTAAGAAATGTATATTATAAAGTGAAAATCTCTCTTCTGTTGGTAGGATGTCTCTTGTAGAAAAGTGAGAGGTACAGACGAACTTCCCTTGTGAAAATGGCGATATCGCGGCCGAGTTACTCGTCGTAGGAGAGTCGAGGCGCCAAATACACGAGGTGTCCTCGACAAAATACCGAACTACGATAGGAACTGGAGTACTACCAGAGTGAAGCAAGTACAGACCAGATTACAGTCGTCGCGCTCAACGAGATGAGAAGGGTCAAGTAATTAGCAGAGTGAAGCAAGTACAGACCAGATTACAGTCGTCGCGCTCAACGAGATGAGAAGGGTCAAGTAATTAGCAGAGTGAAGCAAGTACAGACCAGATTACAGTCGTCGCGCTCAACGAGATGAGAAGGGTCAAGTAATTAGCAGAGTGAAGCAAGTACAGACCAGATTACAGTCGTCGCGCTCAACGAGATGAGAAGGGTCAAGTAATTAGCAGAGTGAAGCAAGTACAGACCAGATTACAGTCGTCGCGCTCAACGAGATGAGAAGGGTCAAGTAATTAGCAGAGTGAAGCAAGTACAGACCAGATTACAGTCGTCGCGCTCAACGAGATGAGAAGGGTCAAGTAATTAGCAGAGTGAAGCAAGTACAGACCAGATTACAGTCGTCGCGCTCAACGAGATGAGAAGGGTCAAGTAATTAGCAGAGTGAAGCAAGTACAGACCAGATTACAGTCGTCGCGCTCAACGAGATGAGAAGGGTCAAGTAATTAGCAGAGTGAAGCAAGTACAGACCAGATTACAGTCGTCGCGCTCAACGAGATGAGAAGGGTCAAGTCATTAGCAGAGTGAAGCAAGTACAGACCAGATTACAGTCGTCGCGCTCAACGAGATGAGAAGGGTCAAGTAATTAGCAGAGTGAAGCAAGTACAGACCAGATTACAGTCGTCGCGCTCAACGAGATGAGAAGGGTCAAGTCATTAGCAGAGTGAAGCAAGTACAGACCAGATTACAGTCGTCGCGCTCAACGAGATGAGAAGGGTCAAGTCATTAGCAGAGTGAAGCAAGTACAGACCAGATTACAGTCGTCGCGCTCAACGAGATGAGAAGGGTCAAGTCATTAGCAGAGTGAAGCAAGTACAGACCAGATTACAGTCGTCGCGCTCAACGAGATGAGGAGGGTCAAGTCATTAGGCCACCCTTCAAGGCCACCCATCAAGTGCAGATGCGCAGTATAAAATGATCGAGTCGCTAAGCCAATGTATAAACAAAAATGTAACTCAAGGCTTGCACTTGTAATCTGTGGTAATGGTTAAATCCAATGTCGAGATTATTGATGGAAATATAAATGTGTAATACGAATGTTAGTAAACATATATTTGGATATGTTATGTATACTTTTGACTGTAGATAACAAGGAAATATGATAATAAATCATGATAACTAAGTAAACCGATATATAAATGAAATATCCACGTGAATCTTTATTGAATCTTTCACTCACTTATTTCTTTCCACTGACTACTTATAAGGTAATGATTATTAAATTTTTTGGTTGTTGCCGCTGAAGCTTTGTTCATAAGAAGGGTTTCGGTAGTATACTATTCTATTTACATTTATACAAAAAAAATTGAAAAAGATCATCTTGTCAAATTTCTTCAGCGGGCACGTTAACTATGCCAGGAAAGGAGTATTTGCCTCTGACCTGGCTCTGTTGGATAGCGAAGATAATTCTATTCAACAGTGTTTTTGCACCTCCCGCCCTGGTGATATTAGTGTTAAGTGTGGTTTATGTGTATGAATTTGAGGACGTCTGTGGTAATAGTATGAGGATGTTTTTGGGATTACAATGTTTATAACACCAAAATGTCTAAGCAATGCTAAAGGGATGAAGTTTATTGCAGCAAATGTGAGAAGTTTATATTCAAAATTGGCGGACTTTAAATAAAATTTTACTGATGTTGATTTCATAGCCTTGAGCGAGACATGGTTAAATGAGAAATTTTCACAATATAGGCCCCCGGCGGACTATGTAGAAGGCTTTTATGACTTCGTATCAGATGTGATCAAAAATAGAAAATTAAAAAAAACATGAGATTTGGATTATGGGGAATATGAATATTAATTTAAATACCAAGAAATGTAATAAATATAATGTAATGAGAAGATTTCTAATGGATAATAAGCTAGAAGTACTTGTAACAAGAAATACCTTTATTTTTCAAGGGGGAGCTAGTAAAATAGATCATATACATACTAACAGTAAATATGTAAATACGTCTGGTAATGTAAATGAATACCTATCTGACCATATAATGATTTATGCTATAAGAAAGAAGAAAAAGACTAGGAAAGAAAGAAGAACCATTGAATATCGTGAAGTTAAGAAATTGAAAAATGAAGTGAAGGGTAAAATAATGAATGACTTTAATTTTGATGGAGCCGCAGTAGATGGTGAAGCATGTGAATGTATATACAGGAACAACTTGATAAAGACTGTCTGGTAAAAAGACTTCTCATTACTAATATAGCTCAGCTATATTGGCTGAGAAAGGGTATTTGGATCGGGTATGTATTATGGTTTATTATATACCTGTGCCAGTATGTTACACAAATACCAACCTCTGCTAGGGTATTGGTATTAAATATATACCGGCACAGTATGTGGTATAAAATGACGTACCACCCTACTTTGAATACAAATTCTGATTGGCTGAAAAAAATTGCATTGACCTACTTATGAAATGCTGGCAGTGACTTGCAGCACTCCGCTAATTTATGTGTGCAAAGGATCACAGGAGTTGAAGGGAAAAAAAGAGTAAAAAATGTGCTAAGAGCATATTCTGTGCTTGACTTTCACTAAGATGTCAACAGATATACCAGCACACTTTGAATCCAGCTTGGACAGCAGATTTCCTTCTGTAATTCATCAAATACTTATACTTGAAGGTATATAATAAAATAAAAATGTATTACCTTACTGGTACATACTCACATACCTTGTTTCTTTTGATAAAAATATTCCACTCGCTCTGCGAGCTCGTAGAATATTTTTATCAAAAGAAACGCGGTATGTGAGTATGTACCAGTAAGGTATATACATTTTATCTTAATACATAACATGTTCAAAGGCACGTCACTCTCTAACTACTTCTACACATTGGCAAACTTCACACGGTTACGATTCATCTAAAAATCCAAATACCGCTCAGTGATGTGCAATAGGTACCTTTAACATATAGCAATTATATCAAACCTACACCTAACAAAAACACACAGTCCGTGACATAGTACAACAGCAACTAGTTGATGGTGGGGACGTGTGTGGGATTCACGCGGTGAGGGGTCATACAGACCAGTAGAGATCATACAATGACACTACCTCAGCAAGCCCTGCAAACTTTCCATCGGCTCCATTGTTTTTATTACCTTTTCAAAAGCATCTCGGCTCTGAATCTGCTGAACCTCGCAGGGTAACTTATCCCACAGTTAAGTTCCATAATATAGGGGCGAGTGTACGAAATGATCTGTACGAGGCCTTTTTATTTGGAATTTAATCTTACTATTATTTCTAGTGTTTACATTACGATCGCCAATCAGATGGTCCGGGTCGGTTGCCCACCAGTGTATCATTGCCAGAACATGGCATGAGCGACGTACCATTAGACTTTCCAGTTTTGCCCGTTCAAGTAATGTTTCTACGCTGATATAATCAGGGGGTCTGACTCGAAAACAACATCGGTACCGAACACGTTTCGCCTGAGGTTTCAACCGAGTTCTTTTGAATGAGGTATAAAGCTCCGGAGAAACATGTGAGGTTCCAGAAGATTGCTTCCACAGGTATACTGTTTCTGTATTACTATAAACCTCAAAAATGATGAGTTATATAGCTAATTTACGCTATTGCAGTCATTTGTAATCCAATTTGGGCACGCAACGGTTTTGACTAAACTCCCCGACACCCACAGTTTAAATAGAATGAACGGGAAGTGTTTTCACTAAACTCTACGACACCCACAGTTTAAATAGAATGAACGTGAAATGTTTTCACTAAACTCTACGACACCCACAGTTTAAATAGAATGAACGTGAAGTGTTTTCACTAAACTCTACGATACCCACAGTTTAAATAGAATGAACGTGAAGTGTTTTCACTAAACTCTACGATACCCACAGTTTAAATAGAATGAACGTGAAGTGTTTTCACTAAACTCTACGACACCCACAGTTTAAATAGAATGAACGTGAAGTGTTTTCACTAAACTCTACGATACCCACAGTTTAAATAGAATGAACGTGAAGTGTTTTCACTAAACTCTACGATACCCACAGTTTAAATAGAAAGAACGTGAAGTGTTTTCACTAAACTCTACGACACCCACAGTTTAATTAGAAAGAACGTGAAGTGTTTTCACTAAACTCTACGATACCCACAGTTTAAATAGAAAGAACGTGAAGTGTTTTCACTAAACTCTACGACACCCACAGTTTAAATAGAAAGAACGTGAAGTGTTTTCACTAAACTCTACGACACCCACAGTTTAAATAAAATGAACGTGAAGTGTTTTCACTAAACTCTACGATACCCACAATGTTAGACTGTATAGGCAGATTCAGTCATTCAAGTCGCTGATCACGGGTAAAAGAAATGGTCGATAATTGGAAACCTCCCCCTCCTTACAGAACACAGAATTTGGTACATAAAAAAAGGTTGTCACCCTCCCAGATTGATAGATCTTAAAATTGGTGCTTCATGGAAATACCTAAAAAGTTGGCCGGCCCACTCAGAAGTAATGAAGCCATTTCCCGCACCCCCCCACCCAAAAAAAAAGGGAAAAAGAAAAAGGGGTGGGCCACCAACACAAATACAAAAAACGGAAGAATGTTCCCCTGTATAAGAGTTTTGCTCCCAAGGAAATCAAAAAAAGGTTTCCCCACATCAGACCCCCTCAGAATAACTGAAGCCCTCTCTCGACCCTCAGAATTACTGAATCTTTCCCCCAGCCTGTTAGCATCAAGATATACAATACAACCAGTCAATCGCCTGTTAGCGTCACTATATACAATACAACCAGTCAGTCGCCTGTTAGCGTCAGTATATACAATACAACCAGTCAGTCGCCTGTTAGTGTCAAGATATACAATACAACCAGTCAGTCGCCTGTTAGCGTCACTATAAACAATACAACCAGTCAGTCGCCTGTTAGTGTCAAGATATACAATACAACCAGTCCGTCGCCTGTTAGCGTCAGTATATACAATACAACCAGTCAGTCGCCTGTTAGTGTCAAGATATACAATACAACCAGTCCGTCGCCTGTTAGCGTCAGTATATACAATACAACCAGTCAGTCGCCTGTTAGTGTCAAGATATACAATACAACCAGTCAGTCGCCTGTTAGCGTCAGTATATACAATACAACCAGTCAGTCGCCTGTTAGCGTCAAGATATACAATACAACCAGTCAGTTGCCTGTTAGCGTCACTATTTACAATACAACCAGTCAGTCGCCTGTTAGCGTCACTATATACAATACAACCAGTCAGTCCCCTGTTAGCGTCAAGATATACAATACAACCAGTCAGTCGCCTGTTAGCGTCACTTTATACAATACAACCAGTCAGTTGCCTGTTAGGGTCAAGATATACAATACAACCAGTTAGTCGCCTGTTAGCGTCAAGATATACAAGAAAGGGCAGTCAGTGTTCTTTTTCCTTTTATTCAACAGCATCGACCTGCAGTGATTTTTACCAGAGACTGTGGACAAGAAATTATTAGAAAGGGTTTCTTCAGCCAATTGAGGTCCTAAAATCATTTACAACTTCTTTCATCTAATTTGAATATGATACAATTTCGAACACTACAATTTAGTGTCTTGGTTATCATATACTATAGAAGACATTACGTATTTGTTTAGTATTGGAATGGTTTGTCAGTGTGATCCTGATTCTGTAAGTGTTAAAGGCATATCGGACAATTTGCCATGAAAATTAAAACTCATATCATTTTCCTGAAAATTGAATATGGTGAGCTTTACATGTTCTAGAGCACATATCTAACTTAAGATATCTAAACATCACCAGGTGGCGCCACTTTGATTTGTCCAATATGTCTTCAATTTTGGAAATGAGTATATGACCATCCTACGTTCTATCACAGAATACTAGAGATTAAAGCGGCAAGCTAAACCCAAGTACTAAACCCTAACATCCCATTCATTGGCCAGGTTTTAGAAGACCACCTGGTGTTATGTTATGATCCATTGATATACGCAATACCACCTGGCGTTATGATTTAATACATCGATATACGCAACACCACCTGGTGTTATGATCCATCGATACAAGCAACACCACCTGGCGTTATGATTTAATACATCGATATACGCAACACCACCTGGTGTTATAATCCATCGATATACGCAATACCATCTGGCGTTATGATTTAATACATCGATATACGCAACACCACCTGGTGTTATGATTTAATACATCGATATACGCAACACCACCTGGTGTTATAATCCATCGATATACGCAACACCACCTGGTGTTATGTTATGATCCATTGATATACACAATACCACCTGGTGTTATGATTTAATACATCGATATACGCAACACCACCTGGTGTTATAATCCATCGATATACGCAATACCATCTGGCGTTATGATTTAATACATCGATATACGCAACACCACCTGGTGTTATGATTTAATACATCGATATACGCAACACCACCTGGCGTTATGATTTAATACATCGATACAAGCAACACCACCTGGTGTTATGATCCATCGATACAAGCAACACCACCTGGTGTTATAATCCATCGATATACGCAACACCTGGTCATTAGGGGAGAAGATGGTCGTCGCATAACACAATAGCTATGTGCCCTGTATACATTTAGTACTTGACAGGATCACACAATAAGAGTTCCATCATAACATGGAGTGTAATAATCATTTAAACATATAAGTACATGTATACATCTATATAAGCAGGTATATCTCTGTTTATCTCTGTATATACATGTATATGTTTGTATATATATATATATATAAGCAGGTATATCTCTGTTTATCTCTGTATATACATGTATATGTTTGTATATATATATATATATATATATATATATATATATATATATATCTATATATGCATGTATATGTTTTTATATATACAACTTCAACTCAAATCAGCAGATATTACTAAACAGGGAAACATACACATTTCACATGATACTAACTTAGATCTCACTAATCTTTCACTTTCCTCTTTAACAAATCATGTTGTTTCAACTGTTTCTGGCAAGTGATGTTTATTTTGTGCCCAAGTTACTTGGCGATAGGACTAAAAGTGTAGAGTGATTTTCATTATTTGTAGTTCTTTTCACGAGTCCTGTGATAAATGTACAATACACAGCATTGATATCACTTACTGGAAGTCGTACATTGACGATCATAATCTGACCGAGGAGATCACATACAACAGTGAGACAACAGCAGCAGCCAACCTGCTCTATCCCTGAAAGTAAAACTCACAGAGCATCATTGATATCACTTACTGGAAGTCGTACATTGACGATCATAATCTGACCGAGGAGATCACATACAACAGTAAGACAACAGCAGCAGCCAACCTGCTCTATCCCCGAAAATAAAACTCACATAGCATCATTGATATGACAATCAACCTCACAACAAACATAGTGCAGGGTATGCTATCACACGAAGGCGTCATTTTGACATTAATATGGCCTGTAATGACATATATCATAATGGTATGACAGTATCGGGGATGACCTCACAGAGCATGTGTGCAAATCTGAAGTATTCTAAATCAACAATAATTCAACATCCTACTGCAGGATACAAATACAACTAATGGAAGATGAAGATCCTTTTTCTATGTCAATTCTTAACTTCATTTGGTTCTTTACTTCATGGTCAAATGTGTCTACACTCCACAACTACTATTATAAGAATAGTGCGTATTGGGACAAAAAGCCGAGGTCCTTCGTTATCAAGCTGGAAATATAACTCATGCAGTAATCAGGGGCAAAGTTAGTGTTATTACTGGTCTAGAAATGAGTGGCCCTTCACAGAATTAGAATAAGAGTCTCTCTACTGAGGTTTAATCTAGAGAAATAAGTGGCCCTTCACAGAATTAGAATAGGAGTCACTCTACTGAGGTTTAATCTAGAGAAATAAGTGGCACTTCACAGAATTAGAATAAGAGTCTCTCTACTGAGGTTTAATGTAGAGAAATGAGTGGCCCTTCACAGAATTAGAATAAGAGTCTCTCTACTGAGGTTTAATGTAGAGAAATAAGTGGCACTTCACAGAATTAGAATAAGAGTCTCTCTACTGAGGTTTAATGTAGAGAAATGAGTGGCCCTTCACATGATTAGAATAAGAGTCTCTCTACTGAGGTTTAATGTAGAGAAATGAGTGGCCCTTCACATGATTAGAATAGGAGTCACTCTACTGAGGTTTATATTTCCTGATTTTCCTGTAATTACTCCCTCTGGGCACGTGTTGTCTTTACTTTGTCACTAAGAAAACTAACAATAATTACAGACAGTAGAAAAAGCCACCATCGCAGAACATCTCGGCCTGGGAGGGAATTTATTGCATCTCACAATTAACTTTGTCAAGTTTGACCTCAAATCTGACATCAAGTTTTCTCCAAAGACCGAATGCACATATAAGGTAAACAATATTGAATAGTTTCAGATACTTGTGGTTGTATTCTCCAAGTAGTTGACACATAGTAAGAAACAGGTAAATGTGAAAATATTGTATAGAATCAACACCAAGGAGAATATGTCCACTCGAGTCAGAAACCAGTCAATATCATATCTATTATCCAATGTAATGAGCCATTTCCAATTATCAGAAAACTGACATTGGCACTGTCTATATCTGCAGTTCTCTAACTTCCCGTGAGAGGGTGTATGTGTATGTGTACTCTGTACTCTCCCCTGTCGGTGATACACACTCCCTGTGTGTTTTCTGTCAGACACTTTATCAGGTGGATATATCTCTACTCTGCCCACTCTGTGTGTGATTACTATGGAGAGTCTGTGTCAGGTGGATATATCTGTACTCTGCCCACTCTGTGTGATTACTATGGAGAGTCTGTGTCAGGTGGATATATCTGTACTCTGCCTACTCTGTGTGATTACTATGGAGAGTCTGTGTCAGGTGGATATATCTGTACTCTGCCCACTCTGTGTGTGATTACTATGGAGAGTCTGTGTCAGGTGGATATATCTGTACTCTCTACACTCTCTGTGTGATTACTATGGAGAGTCTGTGTCAGGTGGATATATCTGTACTCTGCCCACTCTGTGTGATTACTATGGAGAGTCTGTGTCAGGTGGATATATCTGTACTCTGCCCACTCTGTGTGTGATTACTATGGAGAGTCTGTGTCAGGTGGATATATCTGTACTCTGCCCACTCTGTGTGATTACTATGGAGAGTCTGTGTCAGGTGGATATATCTGTACTCTGCCCACTCTTTGTGTGATTACTATGGAGAGTCTGTATCAGGTGGATATATCTGTACTCTGCCCACTCTCTGTGTGATTACTATGGAGAGTCTGTGTCAGGTGGATATATCTGTACTCTGCCCACTCTGTGTGATTACTATGGAGAGTCTGTGTCAGGTGGATATATCTGTACTCTGCCCACTCTGTGTGATTACTATGGAGAGTCTGTGTCAGGTGGATATATCTGTACTCTGCCCACTCTTTGTGTGATTACTATGGAGAGTCTGTATCAGGTGGATATATCTGTACTCTGCCCACTCTCTGTGTGATTACTATGGAGAGTCTGTGTCAGGTGGATATATCTGTACTCTGCCCACTCTGTGTGATTACTATGGAGAGTCTGTGTCAGGTGGATATATCTGTACTCTGCCCGCTCTGTGTGTGATTACTATGGAGTTTGAATAAGGTGAATAATACATACAATGATTCTCTTATAAAGTTGAAGAAACTTGGTGGACAATTCACTGATGCATTAAATTCCGGCTGAAACATAGACTACTTTGTAACAGGAAGTTCCGAGTGTAGCCGCTTCCACACATATATCGGCTCTCTAGAAACCCACTGTTGTTTGAGGAGGAGAGAAGACATATGAGAAGTTAAGATACTACTTGTACCCGTCTCCAAGACCAGCCTGTTACAAAAGTGAACACATACCTCAGAGTATTTCTAATATGACTCTACCAACATTTAGTGTGAACATTATTTACATGTTAAATGTCTGTCGACGCCAACGTGAAAGACCACCTGACAAATGGGTAGATGCTTGTAACCTTGTTAGACATACTATGAGAATTATCGTTACATCACTGTCCATAAATGTTCAACTGAACTACAAACTTGTAAAAACTAATGTAAATACTTGACGACAGTGTCCTGCTCATACAGCGGCACAACAGCTTCATGCAGAACTCGCTATAATGTAAAAAAAGAGAAGGAAGAGGGAAAAAAGGTAGACAGCGTAATGTAAAATGGCACCCTGGGGCATCGCTATACTTTGAAACAGGTGATAACTTCCATCAGTTGGTCATCACAGCTCGAATAATCAGGTTCAAGAGATTTATACAAGATTTGAAGTTGAACAGCAACACTGCTATTTGAGGCGGTCTATGTGACACTAATAAGTGTAGCCTCTATTCATGTATAATACACGCGGTCTATATAACACTAATTAGTGTAATTATTATACATGTATGATACATGCGGTCTATAGAAGACTAATTAGTGTAGCCTCTATTCATGCATAATACATGCGGCCTGGTTAACACTAATTAGTGTAGCCTCTATTCACGTATAATACATGCGGCCTGGTTAACACTAATTAGTGTAGCCTCTATTCATGTATGATACACGCAGCCTGGTTAACACTAACTAGTGTAGCCACTATTCACGTATAATACACGCGGCCTGGCTAACACTAATTAGTGTAGCCTCTATTCACGTATAATACATGCGGCCTGGTTAACACTAACTAGTGTAGCCTCTATTCACGTATAATACACGCGGCCTGGCTAACACTAATTAGTGTAGCCTCTATTCATGTATGATACACACGGCCTGGTTAACACTAATTAGTGTAGCCTCTATTCATGTATGATACACGCAGCCTGGTTAACACTAACTAGTGTAGCCACTATTCACGTATAATACACGCGGCCTGGCTAACACTAATTAGTGTAGCCTCTATTCACGTATAATACATGCGGCCTGGTTAACACTAACTAGTGTAGCCTCTATTCACGTATAATACACGCGGCCTGGCTAACACTAATTAGTGTAGCCTCTATTCATGTATGATACACACGGCCTGGTTAACACTAATTAGTGTAGCCTCTATTCACGTATAATACACGCGGCCTGGTTAACACTAACTAGTGTAGCCTCTATTCATGTATAATACACGCGGCCTGGTTAACACTAATTAGTGTAGCCTCTATTCACGTATAATACACGCGGCCTGGTTAACACTAACTAGTGTAGCCTCTATTCATGTGACATACACGCGGCCTGGCTAACACTAATTAGTGTAGCCTCTATTCATGTATGATACACACGGCCTGGTTAACACTAACTAGTGTAGCCTCTATTCATGTGACATACACGCGGCCTGGTTAACACTAACTAGTGTAGCCTCTATTCATGTATGATACACACGGCCTGGTTAACACTAATTAGTGTAGCCTCTATTCATGTGACATACACGCGGCCTGGTTAACACTAACTAGTGTAGCCTCTATTCATGTATGATACACACGGCCTGGTTAACACTAATTAGTGTAGCCTCTATTCATGTGACATACACGCGGCCTGGTTAACACTAACTAGTGTAGCCTCTATTCATGTATAATACACGCAGCCTGGTTAACACTAACTAGTGTAGCCACTATTCACGTATAATACACGCGGCCTGGTTAACACTAACTAGTGTAGCCTCTATTCATGTGACATACACGCGGCCTGGCTAACACTAATTAGTGTAGCCTCTATTCATGTATGATACACACGGCCTGGTTAACACTAACTAGTGTAGCCTCTATTCATGTGACATACACGCGGCCTGGCTAACACTAATTAGTGTAGCCTCTATTCATGTATGATACACACGGCCTGGTTAACACTAACTAGTGTAGCCTCTATTCATGTGACATACACGCGGCCTGGTTAACACTAATTAGTGTAGCCTCTATTCACGTATAATACATGCGGCCTGGCTAACACTAATTAGTGTAGCCTCTATTCATGTATGATACACGCGGCCTAGTTAACACTAACTAGTGTAGCCTCTATACACGTATAATACACGCGGCCTGGCTAACACTAATTAGTGTAGCCTCTATTCACGTATAATACACGCGGCCTGGTTAACACTAACTAGTGTAGCCTCTATTCATGTGACATACACGCGGTCTATATAACACTAATCAGTGTAGTGTCTATATTCATGTATTATACATGCGGTCTATAAAACACTAATTAGTGTAGTCTCTTTTCATGTGACATACACGCGGTCTATATAACACTTCTGTATAACACTAGTTAGTGTAGTCCCTATTCATATAGGGGACAATCACAAGCGTAAACAGAACAGTCAGAAACATAGCTGTGGTAAAGATGAAAAAGAGAGTCTTGTCGATCGTCGACGCTACAAAGTACCACTCAAGGCGCAAGTCTCGTTGCTGCTTCCGCCTGCGCGTCTGAACCCCGCGCCGGTACAGTCTGCGCATCTCCGATCTGCGCGTGCGTCCCAGGTACCTGTTCCGGTTCCGGCGGTGCATCATGATGCCCTCTGAACTCATCGTCTCCAGAAACTCGTCCTGCCGGCAGATGTGTGAACTACTTGTTATATTACATGAGTTATATTACGTGTTATACATGCACTTATATGATAGGATCAGTGGTAGAATGCTCGCCTGCCACAAACAAGTCACTAGGAGTTCCCAAGATCAACAGCGAAGGAACTAAGATGTGTCAATAAATCATACAGAAAAGGAGAGTGGTGAAGAGGAAACCTATGAAAGTTTAGGGTCGTAGCTGGTATTCCATGGAGTTTAATCACGTATTATTTCACAGGGCAAAGCGGTCTGAATTATGCAGCAATCCAAACGAGATGGGATCAAGCTCTGACACTAAGCTTGAATGGGTTTCTGAATTATCTCACCCTTAACATGGATTAATGTGTTAATATTTGTGTCATAATCCTGCATTGAATATTTTTCTGATTACTCTTTGGGCATTGGATTCGATTTCCCAATGTTTAGTCTATGGGGTGAAAATACCAAGATAATTAATAATTTCCGTATATCTCCTCTTTAGTCGATGCAGACCATGTAGTTGAGTGCTAATCTACTTAACAATCATTTCATTACTCCCATTATTGTTATTATTCTATATCCTAACTATTTTTTATTATCTATTCTTATTGAACTGTGGACATGTTTAACTTATTAACACATTAGTAACACAGGAGTATGTTAGTGTGTCGTACCTCAGTGGACATGTTTAACTTAGTAACACAGGAGTATGTTAGTGTGTTGTACCTCAGTGGACATGTTTAACTTAGTAACACAGGAGTATGTTAGTGTGTTGTACCTCAGTAGACATATTTAACTTATTAACACAGGAGTATGTTAGTGTGGTGTACCTCAGTGGACATATTTAACTTAGTAACAAAGGAGTGTGTTAGTGTGTTGTACCTCAGTGGACATGTTTAACTTAGTAACACAGGAGTATGTTAGTGTGTTGTACCTCAGTGTACATGTTTAACTTAGTAACACAGGAGTATGTTAGTGTGGTGTACCTCAGTGGACATGTTTAACTCATTAACACAGGAGTGTGTTAGTGTGGTGTACCTCAGTGGACATGTTTAACTTAGTAACACAGGAGTGTGTTAGTGTGGTGTACCTCAGTGGACATGTTTAACTTAGTAACACAGGAGTATGTTAGTGTGGTGTACCTCAGTGGACATGTTTAACTTATTAACACAGGAGTATGTTAGTGTGTCGTACCTCAGTAGAGGTTATGTCTTCCTCCTCCGTCGTTGTCAGGGCGGCGGCCTCTTCCTGCTGCACATGCCTCATGGCGGCTTCGGCCTCGGCACACATGTCGTAGACGTCATAGTGCGTCACCAGCGTCGTGCACGTCACCTTTGCCAGGAAGTTCTGACACAGCTTCATGAGCATGCGCGGCACCTCAGGGCACGGGTTACGCTCTCCTTTCTTCTTGATGTTAATGATGAGTGTGGAGAAGAGCAGTGAGATGGAGTTCAAGGTCATCACCAAGGTCAGGAATAAACCTGCAAGTAAAAAGACATGTTTACAATATGTACAACAGAGGAGTCGTGTGAACGTGACACGTTTACAATACGTACAGTAGGGAGTCCCCTGAACGTGACATGTTTACAATACGTACAGTAGAGGAGTCCCCTGAATGTGACATGTTTACAATACGTACAGTAGAGGAGTCGTGTGAACGTGACACGTTTACAATACGTACAGTAGAGGAGTCCCCTGAATGTGACATGTTTACAATACGTACAGTAGGGAGTCCCCTGAATGTGACATGTTTACAATACGTACAGTAGGGAGTCCCCTGAACGTGACATGTTTACAATACGTACAGTAGAGGAGTCCCCTGAATGTGACATGTTTACAATACGTACAGTAGAGGAGTCGTGTGAACGTGACACGTTTACAATACGTACAGTAGAGGAGTCCCCTGAATGTGACATGTTTACAATACGTACAGTAGGGAGTCCCCTGAATGTGACATGTTTACAATACGTACAGTAGGGAGTCCCCTGAACGTGACATGTTTACAATACGTACAGTAGAGGAGTCCCCTGAATGTGACATGTTTACAATACGTACAGTAGAGGAGTCGTGTGAACGTGACACGTTTACAATACGTACAGTAGAGGAGTCCCCTGAATGTGACATGTTTACAATACGTACAGTAGGGAGTCCCCTGAATGTGACACGTTTACAATACGTACAGTAGGGAGTCCCCTGAACGTGACATGTTTACAATACGTACAGTAGAGGAGTCGTGTGAACGTGACACGTTTACAATACGTACAGTAGAGGAGTCGTGTGAATGTGACACGTTTACAATACGTACAGTAGGGAGTCCCCTGAACGTGACACGTTTACAATACGTACAGTAGGGAGTCCCCTGAACGTGACATGTTTACAATACGTACAGTAGGGAGTCCCCTGAACGTGACATGTTTACAATACGTACAGTAGAGGAGTCGTGTGAACGTGACACGTTTACAATACGTACAGTAGAGGAGTCGTGTGAATGTGACACGTTTACAATACGTACAGTAGGGAGTCCCCTGAACGTGACACGTTTACAATACGTACAGTAGGGAGTCCCCTGAATGTGACACGTTTACAATACGTACAGTAGGGAGTCCCCTGAACGTGACATGTTTACAATACGTACAGTAGAGGAGTCGTGTGAACGTGACACGTTTACAATACGTACAGTAGAGGAGTCGTGTGAACGTGACACGTTTACAATACGTACAGTAGTGGAGTCGTGTGAACGTGACACGTTTACAATACGTACAGTAGGGAGTCCCCTGAACGTGACACGTTTACAATACGTACAGTAGTGGAGTCGTGTGAACGTGACACGTTTACAATACGTACAGTAGGGAGTCCCCTGAACGTGACACGTTTACAATACGTACAGTAGTGGAGTCGTGTGAACGTGACACGTTTACAATACGTACAGTAGAGGAGTCGTGTGAACGTGACACGTTTACAATACGTACAGTAGAGGAGTCGTGTGAATGTGACACGTTTACAATACGTACAGTAGGGAGTCCCCTGAACGTGACACGTTTACAATACGTACAGTAGGGAGTCCCCTGAACGTGACACGTTTACAATACGTACAATAGGGAGTCCCCTGAATGTGACACGTTTACAATACGTACAGTAGGGAGTCCCCTGAACGTGACATGTTTACAATACGTACAGTAGAGGAGTCGTGTGAACGTGACACGTTTACAATACGTACAGTAGAGGAGTCGTGTGAACGTGACACGTTTACAATACGTACAGTAGTGGAGTCGTGTGAACGTGACACGTTTACAATACGTACAGTAGGGAGTCCCCTGAACGTGACACGTTTACAATACGTACAGTAGTGGAGTCGTGTGAACGTGACACGTTTACAATACGTACAGTAGAGGAGTCGTGTGAACGTGACATGTTTACAATACGTACAGTAGAGGAGTCGTGTGAACGTGACACGTTTACAATACGTACAGTAGAGGAGTCCCCTGAACGTGACACGTTTACAATACGTACAGTAGAGGAGACTGTGAACGTGACACGTTTACAGTACGTACAGTAGAGGAGTCGTGTGAACGTGACACGTTTACAATACGTACAGTAGGGAGTCCCCTGAACGTGACACGTTTACAATACGTACAGTAGGGAGTCCCCTGAACGTGACATGTTTACAATACGTACAGTAGGGAGTCCCCTGAACGTGACACGCTTACAATACGTACAGTAGGGAGTCCCCTGAACGTGACACGTTTACAATACGTACAGTAGGGAGTCCCCTGAACGTGACACGTTTACAATACGTACAGTAGGGAGTCCCCTGAACGTGACACGTTTACAGTACGTACAGTAGGGAGTCCCCTGAATGTGACACGTTTACAATACGTACAGTAGAGGAGTCGTGTGAACGTGACACGTTTACAATACGTACAGTAGGGAGTCCCCTGAACGTGACACGTTTACAATACGTACAGTAGGGGAGTCCCCTGAACGTGACACGTTTACAATACGTACAGTAGGGGAGTCCCCTGAACGTGACACGTTTACAATACGTACAGTAGGGGAGTCCCCTGAACGTGACATGTTTACAATACGTACAGTAGGGAGTCCCCTGAACGTGACACGTTTACAATACGTACAGTAGGGAGTCCCCTGAACGTGACATGTTTACAATACGTACAGTAGGGAGTCCCCTGAACGTGACACGTTTACAATACGTACAGTAGGGAGTCCCCTGAATGTGACATGTTTACAATACGTACAGTAGGGAGTCCCCTGAACGTGACATGTTTACAATACGTACAGTAGGGAGTCCCCTGAACGTGACACGTTTACAATACGTACAGTAGAGGAGTCGTGTGAACGTGACACGTTTACAATACGTACAGTAGAGGAGTCGTGTGAACGTGACACGTTTACAATACGTACAGTAGGGAGTCCCCTGAACGTGACACGTTTACAATACGTACAGTAGGGAGTCCCCTGAACGTGACACGTTTACAATACGTACAGTAGGGAGTCCCCTGAATGTGACATGTTTACAATACGTACAGTAGAGGAGTCCCCTGAATGTGACATGTTTACAATACGTACAGTAGAGGAGTCGTGTGAATGTGACACGTTTACAATACGTACAGTAGGGAGTCCCCTGAACGTGACACGTTTACAATACGTACAGTAGGGAGTCCCCTGAACGTGACACGTTTACAATACGTACAGTAGAGGAGTCCCCTGAACGTGACACGTTTACAATACGTACAGTAGAGGAGACTGTGAACGTGACACGTTTACAATACGTACAGTAGAGGAGTCGTGTGAATGTGACACGTTTACAATACGTACAGTAGGGAGTCCCCTGAACGTGACACGTTTACAATACGTACAGTAGGGAGTCCCCTGAACGTGACACGCTTACAATACGTACAGTAGAGGAGTCGTGTGAACGTGACATGTTTACAATACGTACAGTAGGGAGTCCCCTGAACGTGACACGTTTACAATACGTACAGTAGGGAGTCCCCTGAACGTGACACGTTTACAATACGTACAGTAGGGAGTCCCCTGAACGTGACATGTTTACAATACGTACAGTAGGGAGTCCCCTGAACGTGACACGTTTACAATACGTACAGTAGGGAGTCCCCTGAATGTGACACGTTTACAATACGTACAGTAGTGGAGACTGTGAACGTGACACGTTTACAATACGTACAGTAGGGAGTCCCCTGAATGTGACACGTTTACAATACGTACAGTAGGGAGTCCCCTGAACGTGACACGTTTACAATACGTACAGTAGAGGAGTCGTGTGAACGTGACACGTTTACAATACGTACAGTAGGGAGTCCCCTGAATGTGACATGTTTACAATACGTACAGTAGGGAGTCCCCTGAACGTGACACGTTTACAATACGTACAGTAGGGAGTCCCCTGAACGTGACATGTTTACAATACGTACAGTAGGGAGTCCCCTGAACGTGACACGTTTACAATACGTACAGTAGGGAGTCCCCTGAACGTGACACGTTTACAATACGTACAGTAGAGGAGTCGTGTGAACGTGACACGTTTACAATACGTACAGTAGGGAGTCCCCTGAACGTGACACGTTTACAATACGTACAGTAGGGAGTCCCCTGAATGTGACATGTTTACAATACGTACAGTAGGGAGTCCCCTGAACGTGACACGTTTACAATACGTACAGTAGGGAGTCCCCTGAACGTGACACGTTTACAATACGTACAGTAGGGAGTCCCCTGAATGTGACATGTTTACAATACGTACAGTAGGGAGTCCCCTGAACGTGACACGTTTACAATACGTACAGTAGGGAGTCCCCTGAACGTGACACGTTTACAATACGTACAGTAGGGAGTCCCCTGAATGTGACACGTTTACAATACGTACAGTAGAGGAGACTGTGAACGTGACATGTTTACAATACGTACAGTAGAGGAGTCGTGTGAACGTGACACGCTTACAATACGTACAGTAGGGAGTCTCCTGAATGTGACATGTTTACAATACGTACAGTAGAGGAGTCCCCTGAACGTGACATGTTTACAATACGTACAGTAGGGAGTCCCCTGAACGTGACACGTTTACAATACGTACAGTAGAGGAGTCGTGTGAACGTGACACGTTTACAATACGTACAGTAGAGGAGTCGTGTGAACGTGACACGTTTACAATACGTACAGTAGGGAGTCCCCTGAATGTGACACGTTTACAATACGTACAGTAGGGAGTCCCCTGAATGTGACATGTTTACAATACGTACAGTAGAGGAGTCCCCTGAACGTGACACGTTTACAATACGTACAGTAGAGGAGTCGTGTGAACGTGACACGTTTACAATACGTACAGTAGGGAGTCCCCTGAACGTGACATGTTTACAATACGTACAGTAGAGGAGTCCCCTGAATGTGACACGTTTACAATACGTACAGTAGAGGAGTCGTGTGAACGTGACATGTTTACAATACGTACAGTAGGGAGTCCCCTGAACGTGACATGTTTACAATACGTACAGTAGGGAGTCCCCTGAACGTGACATGTTTACAATACGTACAGTAGGGAGTCCCCTGAACGTGACACGTTTACAATACGTACAGTAGAGGAGTCCCCTGAATGTGACATGTTTACAATACGTACAGTAGGGAGTCCCCTGAACGTGACACGTTTACAATACGTACAGTAGGGAGTCCCCTGAATGTGACATGTTTACAATACGTACAGTAGGGAGTCCCCTGAATGTGACATGTTTACAATACGTACAGTAGGGAGTCCCCTGAACGTGACATGTTTACAATACGTACAGTAGGGAGTCCCCTGAACGTGACATAGAGGGGACCTATAAAAGTTTAGGGTCAGGGCTCGTACCCATCGAGTTTCAATCACATGGTAATTCACATGACGAAGCCTTGTGAATTACGTAGCAGTTCAGACGGGATGGGATCGAGCTCTGACCCTACACTTGAATCTGTGTTTCTGAATTTATTACCCACCTGATACAGAGTCTCCATACTAAGCCTATGGATATTACAGATCGCTACTGAGGAGGATACGGAGCTCCATACCCTCCTAGGAGGATACGGATTTTTGTGATGAAAGTAGTCCCAAACATAACTTCTCAATTACGTTGAAAAGTTTTCTAACGATCATATTTATTGCTTAAATCTAAAAAGTTGACGCTACGCAATACTACGCGTCAACTACGCGGAGAATACGGCCACTCAGATCGAAATCATGGTAATATTGTGTATTTATCTCACCCCTCACATTGACTAATGGGCTAAACATTTGTGACATAAACCCCTTTTGAGTGTTTTTTGAATATCAATGGGCATTGGATACGAGTGCCCAATGCTAAGTCGGGGAAATATACCAGGGATAATGGAGAGTAAAGATGCAGGCATGAAGTGATCATGTGCATTTTACAAGGATGCTGGATCTTTCTAAGAATAATGAAGGCACTTAAAGGCATATCCTACAATTCCCAGTGGTGCCACTGGGTCATTTTCAATTTCTTAAAAAAGAATGTGTGCAATCCAGAACTTATCCATGTTGTTCAAAACAAAATAACCGTTTTCATAGGCAGCTTTTCAATGCAAGTATCACGAGTACAAACAAGAACCACCATGACATGAACACCTAACGCCAGACAAGACACGGCATGAACACTGAAAATTCTGAAAATGGCACAACCAAGATTGCGATTAGTTCGCGATCTAAAGATGGCCAACCAGCTGAGCTCACCTCGCCCAGGGGACTGTCGCGCAACGTTTACTATACCTTTGTGGATCGCAGAAAAGCAACTACAGGGCCTTACCATTACTCCTGACCTTCACTGCAGCGACCTTCACTGCACTATGTGCTTGTACAAAAATAAATTAGGTATTCGTAATTAATATGTATTAGTTAATATGTGCATGGTAACTTAGAAAAGTACGAACAAAGTAAGAGACGGTGATAGGATATTGTGGTGGTAGAAAGGTATATGTACCACAGGTGTTCTTTATAGGGAGAGTGGCTGATCACGTGGTGCTCTGACATTGAAACGGAGGTGTAAACCTCGGTGCCTCTACTGAGCGGCAGAGAGTAGGAAGGTGATATCTGAACGAGGTGTAGGTGAGCGATACTCGCTGCTCCGCAGTGCAGAATCTGCTCAGTAGGCACCTGGAGCCCAGTCTACATGGAGTGAGGTCGCCTTGTGATAGAGACGCTGCGTGAATCTAGTTCTGCTCTGCGATGAGTCTGCTCAGTAGGCACCCGGAGGTCAGTCTAGATGGAGTGAGGTCGCCTTGTGATAGAGACGCTGCATGAATCTAGTTCTGCTCCATGGCGCGATGAGTCTGCTCAGTAGGCACCCGGAGCCCAGTCTAGATGGAGTGAGGTCGCCTTGTGATAGAGACGCTGCATGAATCTAGTTCTGCTCCATGGCGCGATGAGTCTGCTCAGTAGGCACCCGGAGGTCAGTCTAGATGGAGTGAGGTCGCCTTGTGATAGAGACGCTGCATGAATCTAGTTCTGCTCCATGGCGCGATGAGTCTGGTCAGTAGGCACCCGGAGGTCAGTCTAGATGGAGTGAGGTCGCCTTGTGATAGAGACGCTGCATGAATCTAGTTCTGCTCCATGGCGCGATGAGTCTGGTCAGTAGGCACCCGGAGGTCAGTCTAGATGGAGTGAGGTCGCCTTGTGATAGAGACGCTGCGTGAATCTAGTTCTGCTCCATGGCGCGATGAGTCTGCTCAGTAGGCACCCGGAGCCCAGTCTAGATGGAGTGAGGTTGCCTTGTGATAGAGACGCTGTGTGAATCTAGTTCTGCTCCGTGACTGACTAGAAAACCGACATTCAGAAAATGGCTCTCATAGGGAGAGCACACGGAGTGAACTTACTGGACCTCAAGACACTGTGAACAGAGACAGGATTTCCATCAGATTGGACTATGAGTGAGAGGACCTGTGAAAGTATATCTGAACTGGAGACTCAAATACAGGAATGATGGAACAATGAAACGATAATGTGATGGAAGTGTTATGATCAGATAGGTGAGTAAGAGGTGCGATGAAACTATAGACCGATGAGTGAGTTATTGTTTGTTAGAACAGATTTATTTGGATGATGTGAAGATTAGGTCAATAGAAAGAAGCAAACCTTTAGTGTATAAATATCATGGATGTCTATTATTATTGAAGGCGGTTTGTATTTGAATTGTTATTGATCTATGTGCACCATTGATCATTGCTTTGTGGATCGATTCAGTTCTATCAAATTTAATTGATAAGATGTCATGATTTGTCCTAAGAACCTGTGTTCTTAGATGTGTGTGGTTAGGTGCATCTGAGGCTACTTCACAGCAAGCAGAGCTACGACAATGATATGAGGAATAAGATACTTTGCTGAGTAATACATGTCTAGCGATCTTCAATAATCTTAAGAGCATTTCGCAGGTCTTATACAACATCTAATAAAGCCCTTCAACGGTACATCACACCATGACAGATTGTCCTTGGAGCGCATCACGTCAGGTTATTTGATTAAAAAGTCAGAAATTCTCAATAACTATAAGTGGTTGACGCTCGATCTCACTCTCTCCCAAGGAAGACGGTCAATACGTACCTATGAGTGGGAGGGAGTCAGACTCGGGCATCGTCTCGGCTATGGCCAGTTGCAGCACGTAGAGTTACAGGAAGACGGTCAATACGTACCTATGAGTGGGAGGGAGTCAGACTCGGGCATCGTCTCGGCTATGGCCAGTTGCAGCACGTAGAGTGACAGGAAGACGGTCAATACGTACCTATGAGTGGGAGGGAGTCGGACTCGGGCATCGTCTCGGCTATGGCCAGTTGCAGCACGTAGAGTGACAGGAAGACATTCAATACGTACCTATGAGTGGGAGGGAGTCGGACTCGGGCATCGTCTCGGCTATGGCCAGTTGCAGCACGTAGAGTGACAGGAAGACGGTCAATACGTACCTATGAGTGGGAGGGAGTCGGACTCGGGCATTGTCTCGGCTATGGCCAGTTGCAGCACGTAGAGTGACAGGAAGACGGTCAATACGTACCTATGAGTGGGAGGGAGTCGGACTCGGGCATTGTCTCAGCTATGGCCAGTTGCAGCACGTAGAGTGACAGGAAGACGGTCAATACGTACCTATGAGTGGGAGGGAGTCAGACTCGGGCATCGTCTCGGCTATGGCCAGTTGTAGCACGTAGAGTGACGGGAAGCGGTCAATACGTACCTATGAGTGGGAGGGAGTCGGACTCGGGCATCGTCTCGGCTATGGACAGTTGCAGCACGTAGAGTGACAGGAAGACGGTCAATACGTACCTATGAGTGGGAGGGAGTCGGACTCGGGCATCGTCTCGGCTATGGCTAGTTGCAGCACGTAGAGTGACAGGAAGACGGTCAATACGTACCTATGAGTGGGAGGGAGTCGGACTCGGGCATCGTCTCGGCTATGGCCAGTTGCAGCACGTAGAGTGACAGGAAGACATTCAATACGTACCTATGAGTGGGAGGGAGTCAGACTCGGGCATCGTCTCGGCTATGGCCAGTTGCAGCACGTAGAGTGACAGGAAGACATTCAATACGTACCTATGAGTGGGAGGGAGTCAGACTCGGGCATCGTCTCGGCTATGGCCAGTTGCAGCACGTAGAGTGACAGGAAGACGGTCAATACGTACCTATGAGTGGGAGGGAGTCAGACTCGGGCATCGTCTCGGCTATGGCCAGTTGCAGCACGTAGAGTGACAGGAAGACGGTCAATACGTACCTATGAGTGGGAGGGAGTCGGACTCGGGCATCGTCTCGGCTATGGCCAGTTGCAGCACGTAGAGTGACAGGAAGACGGTCAATACGTACCTATGAGTGGGAGGGAGTCAGACTCGGGCATCGTCTCGGCTATGGCCAGTTGCAGCACGTAGAGTGACAGGAAGACAGTCAATACGTACCTATGAGTGGGAGGGAGTTGGACTCGGGCATCGTCTCGGCTATGGCTAGTTGCAGCACGTAGAGTGACAGGAAGACGGTCAATACGTACCTATGAGTGGGAGGGAGTCAGACTCGGGCATCGTCTCGGCTATGGCCAGTTGCAGCACGTAGAGTGACAGGAAGACATTCAATACGTACCTATGAGTGGGAGGGAGTCAGACTCGGGCATCGTCTCGGCTATGGCCAGTTGCAGCACGTAGAGTGACAGGAAGACGGTCAATACGTACCTATGAGTGGGAGGGAGTCGGACTCAGGCATCGTCTCGGCTATGGCCAGTTGCAGCACGTACAGTGACAGGAAGACATTCAATACATACCTATGAGTGGGAGGGAGTCAGACTCGGGCATCGTCTCGGCTATGGCCAGTTGTAGCACGTAGAGTGACAGGAAGACGGTCAATACGTACCTATGAGTGGGAGGGAGTTGGACTCGGGCATCGTCTCGGCTATGGACAGTTGCAGCACGTAGAGTGACAGGAAGACGGTCAATACGTACCTATGAGTGGGAGGGAGTCAGACTCGGGCATCGTCTCGGCTATGGCAAGTTGCAGCACGTAGAGTGACAGGAAGACGGTCAATACGTACCTATGAGTGGGAGGGAGTCAGACTCGGGCATCGTCTCGGCTATGGCCAGTTGCAGCACGTAGAGTTACAGGAAGACGGTCAATACGTACCTATGAGTGGGAGGGAGTCAGACTCGGGCATCGTCTCGGCTATGGCCAGTTGCAGCACGTAGAGTGACAGGAAGACGGTCAATACGTACCTATGAGTGGGAGGGAGTCAGACTCGGGCATCGTCTCGGCTATGGCCAGTTGCAGCACGTAGAGTGACAGGAAGACGGTGAGGCCGATGCCCACTTTGTTGCCGTCGTCACAGGGCAGGAAGTAGGAGAAGAGAGTCAGGAAGCAGAGCACCAGAACCGGCGCCAGCACCGTGTACGAGTAGTACAGCGGCTTCCGCCGGAAGTGCAAGTGAAGCGTGATTTGTGGAAAACTACCAGAAAATTTCTGTAAGGAAAAAGAGATGATAAAGTTTAGTTATCACTCAAACATCTCTAGTTTCTAATCTCATAGTTTACATACAGGCATTACACAGGAGCCCACTGAAAGATACGCCTGAGCTAGAAGCTTCATTTCCGGATGCTATGAATTAGAAAGCTTAGTGCTTAAACTGGTGAATTCAGGCTACAATTTCAGCTTTGGTCTCATTTGCTACTATGAGGCGCGTACCTCACAGGACATGGTCTCCCACTCAGACCTATGTTAGTAAGTATAAGGGTTAAACAATCTAAGATAGGCGCGTACCTCATAGGACATGGTCTCTGTCTCAGACCTATGTTAGTAAGTATAAGGGTTAAACAATCTAAGAGAGGCGCGTACCTCATAGGACATGGTCTCCCACTCAGACCTATGTTAGTAAGTATAAGGGTTAAACAATCTAAGATAGGCGCGTACCTCATAGGACATGGTCTCTGTCTCAGACCTATGTTAGTAAGTATAAGGGTTAAACAATCTAAGAGAGGCGTGTACCTCATAGGACATGGTCTCTCGCTGCAGACCTATGTTAGTTAGTATAAGGGTTAAACAATCTAAGAGAGGCGCGTACCTCATAGGACATGGTCTCCCACTCAGACCTATGTTAGTAAGTATTCGGGTTAAACAATATAAGAGAGGCGCGTACCTCATAGGACATGGTCTCTCACTCAGACCTATGTTAGTAAGTATAAGGGTTAAACAATCTAAGAGAGGCGCGTACCTCATAGGACATGGTCTCTCACTCAGACCTATGTTAGTTAGTATAAGGGTTGAACAATCTAAGAGAGGCACGTACCTCATAGGACATGGTCTCCCACTCAGACCTATGTTAGTTAGTATTCGGGTTAAACAATCTAAGAGAGGCGCGTACCTCATAGGACATGGTCTCTCGCTCGGACCTATGTTAGTTAGTATAAGGGTTTAACAATCTCAGAGAGGCGCGTACCTCATAGGACATGGTCTCTCGCTGCAGACCTATGTTGATGAGTTGGTACTCATTGTTAGAGATGTACTCAGACATGTCGACATTCTCCATTTTCTTCTGCAGGTCCAGCTGCACTCCGTCGTAGATCCACGACCCGAAGCGCACGAAGCAGCGCTGGTTGTCGAAGGGGAAGTAGGTGATGTCGACGGCGCATGACGACTTGATCATGAGGGGCACCACCCACTCCACGCGCCCATCGTGGTGCACAGTGGCACGACTGTCGTTCACCAGCACGAAGCCGTCGTCGCCATCATCCGCGCTGCAGTGAACAATGAGCCATTCGTTATACTGCCTGCATGTAGCCTGCATTCTGTATAATGCCTGCATGCAGCCTGCATTCTGTACACTGCCTGCATGTAGCCTGCATTCTGTATACTGCCTGCATGTAGCCTGCATTCTGTATACTGCCTGCATGCAGCCTGCATTCTGTATACTGCCTGCATGCAGCCTGCATTCTGTATACTGCCTGCATGTAGCCTGCATTCTGTATACTGCCTGCATGCAGCCTGCATTCTGTATACTGCCTGCATGCAGCCTGCATTCTGTATACTGCCTGCATGCAGCCTGCATTCTGTATACTGCCTGCATGCAGCCTGCATTCTGTATACTGCCTGCATGTAACCTGCATTCTGTATACTGCCTGCATGCAGCCTGCATTCTGTATACTGCCTGCATGCAGCCTGCATTCTGTATACTGCCTGCATGTAGCCTGCATTCTGTATTCTGCCTGCATGTAGCCTGCATTCTGTACACTGCCTGCATGCAGCCTGCTTTCTGTATACTGCCTGCATGTAGCCTGCATTCTGTATACTGCCTGCATGCAGCCTGCATTCTGTATACTGCCTGCATGCAGCCTGTGAGGCATTCTGTATACTGCCTGCATGTAGCCTGTGAGGCTTTCTGTACACTGCCTGCATGCAGCCTGACTACCTTTTTGAGTATGTTGAGATCAGGAACCCAGATGGCCCGGGAAGGTAGATAATTATTTGACTAACTTGTTAAATATGTAGATGATTATTTGACTAACTTGTTAAATATGTAGATTATGTTTTTACTAACTTGTTAAATATGTAGATTATTTCTTTACTAACTTGTTAAATATGTAGATTATGTTTTTACTAACTTGTTAAATATGTAGATTATGTTTTTACTAACTTGTTAAATATGTAGATTTTTTTTTTCTAACTTGTTAAATATGTAGATTATGTTTTTACTAACTTGTTAAATATGTAGATTATTTCTTTACTAACTTGTTAAATATGTAGATTATTATTTGACTAACTTGTTAAATATTTAGATTATGTTTTTACTAACTTGTTAAATATGTAGATTATGTTTTTACTAACTTGTTAAATATGTAGATTATGTTTTTACTAACTTGTTAAATATGTAGATTATTTCTTTACTAACTTGTTAAATATGTAGATTATTTCTTTACTAACTTGTTAAATATGTAGATTATTATTTGACTAACTTGTTAAATATGTAGATTATGTTTTTACTAACTTGTTAAATATGTAGATTATGTTTTTACTAACTTGTTAAATATGTAGATTAATTTTTTACTAACTTGTTAAATATGTAGATTATGTTTTTACTAACTTGTTAAATATGTAGATTATGTTTTTACTAACTTGTTAAATATGTAGATTATGTTTTTACTAACTTGTTAAATATGTAGATTATGTTTTTACTAACTTGTTAAATATGTAGATTATGTGTTTACTAACTTGTTAGATATGTAGATTATGTTTTTACTAACTTGTTAAATATGTAGATTATTTCTTTACTAACTTGTTAAATATGTAGAGGTCGGGAACCCAGATGGCCCAGGAGGGCACGATGATGAACTCCAGGCCGTCGTAGTCCTCAGGGTCCCAGTGCAGGATCTCATTGGTCCACTCCTGCAGAATTAAATCTAGTATTATCACTTCCCTAGAGATGTATCACCGGAGTATAGACTGTGTGAAAACCACCAGTTTATTCCTGTATACGCCATCATGGAAGTGCATGTATCGGCTGTAAATCGACTTGTTTTCATATATATATGCTCATATTTCACGCCAGTGTATGAGGCGTATACAACCACCCTCACAGCCACCCTCTCTGTGCACCAGCACCAACACTGAAGTCCCCTCCCTACACAGTGTGAATGCGGCAGCGGTGTGTCCGTCTCAATGTCTATGATCTCAACTTCTTAAAGGCTTATAAAGGCTTACATCCAGAACTCTACAGAAGAGTGGTGTTTTAAAGCCACATCTATCAAAAAACAGTGTGGTGGTCGCCGCCTGTCTAGCAGGTTGGATGACCCCAATCCGGAACGGATCCCACCCTACGCACTCTCCGTCGGGTTGGTTCGGCTTTCAGTGAGTTTGCACAGACCTAGTCACACACAACACAACACACACGTTTAATAAACAGGAATGTTTATTAACAACTACTTCCCGGAAAGATCTGGAAGATCTTTCCCACAAGTACAGTACCCCAGCACAGATGTGCCAGGTAACGCTGGAGAGGCTAATCTAAAAGACTCGCCTAACCACCAGGAAGGTTACGAGAACCCGCCTGTAAAGTGAGGGCCCAAGGGTCTGTTCCATAGAAGAGACGCGCGAGGACAGCCTGTCGACCTACTGTGAACGCTGAGTATATATACCCAGCGTTACGTAATCCCGGTCTCCGCCGCGCCACTCTCGTGTGTGGCGTTGCCCGGAATCACTACACAGTAAGGATCGGCACGTCGGGCCACCTTCCGTAGAACACACGAACACTGCTGGATTCCCGCCCCACTACAACAGCAAAAAACAAAAGAATGCTGGATTTATTATTTGTATTTCATCAACTGATACCTTATCAGGTTTTATAAAGGTTATATAAAATAAAATTCTTAATATAAGATTGCATTTTTTTATATAATATGGACTTGGATGGTTATGGCACTAGATTGGTGTCCCCAAGTGACAGAAATAGGAACTATTCGATAGTGGCGTAAATACAACAAATCAGGCGTATATATGATGTAGATATCACCACAACATGGACGCTTATATACGCCTACAGATGAGGCCTATACACACGGGAAAGAGGACAACTTTGTATACGCAAAAGCCTACCTATATACACCAGGTGCATTCATATGTAAAATGGTGTTTTTCGTGCAGTGATACTGCCTGCTCCTTCCTATTTAAATCGCAATACTAAGGAATAGAATAATTTGAAAAGCGGCTGACTGTAGATCTATTTAGGACATATTTGGTGAAGTTGTCAATAAGAAGAATCCAGAGGCCAAGGGCGGAGGGACATATAATTATAAGAATTATGTTTGGCGTAGAACTGGAGTAATTTTGGTTCAATACAATACCTATTTCTGTTAGTTATTGAGCCTCGTGGGCCCTGTATGTATTGTCATCTGTCAAATTAATACTACAAAGCAGTAAATGGACGCTGCTGTGAGGAAATGTATGAATTCAACTATACCTCTGTCCCTTTTACTACAATTAAAACTACGAAGCAGTAAATGGACACTGCTGTGAGGAAAAGTAGGAATTCAACTATACCTCTGTCCCTTTTACTACATTTAAAACCACGAAGCAGTAAATGGACACTGCTGTGAGGAAAAGTAATACCTCTGCCCCTTTTGAGTTTGAATCTTGTGTTGAAAAACTTCGTAGGATTGAGATTCCTTCTAAATAATGATGGACTTCATAAAGAGTAATTATTTTGCATCTAGACAAATCAAAACTTATAATTTCTTTATTACATTATACCTTATAAACTATTGAACAAAAAGCTCGTTCCAACAGCATCGCCTGCACTGCTAAAATGTTAGATGATTATGTTTCAAATAAAGACAATCGAAAAGTTGTGACTTCAAAGAAAAGCTCTCAGACAATTTCTTCTTTGTAATAAAAACAGATGGGTGCGTTTACAGGAGACAATCCGGTATTGACCTACCTCGTAAATCCAGGCATGTGTGATGAGCGTTTGGTTTTTCTCATCCTGAAAAAGGAATCATTGAGTTAGACTGAGGCCACACGGAGTGACGTCACACAGGGACTTTATAGACAATAACAGATGTTTCACACATTTCACAGATATTACCGCAGCGACCTCTTGTATTATCTGTGAGGGGAACGAAGACAACAAATAGTATTTACCACGACTTGTACTGACTTTGATGGGGCTCTGACCTTGAGACCAGCTAACGTTTTATTCTGACCTTGAGACCAGCTAACGTTTTATTCTGACCTTTAGACCAGGGCCCGGTTCACAAACAAAGTCAAGTCAGTTAGAAATGAAGTCAATTATAATTGACTTGGCGAAGTCAATTTCCGAAATTGACTTGATTTGGGTTCACAAACAAAGTTCAAGTCAATTCCCTAATTGACTTAGCGAAGTCAAATAAATCTGGAGCTCTTCACCATTGGAGGTGAAGATATCGCCTATTTAACGTGTATTTTACATCTGATTTCCACATCCGGTTTGGATAACAACAAGCGTCCTTGTCGGATTCGAAATCCACAATCCATGTTAACTGTTGTAGATTATGGAAATTATGTGCCTTATTTACTAATCATGATATTCCAAAAAAATAATGTGATTAGAACAGTATTATTGATTGTATTTCTCTCCTGTGGCATCGGAATTAATTGACTTGACGTCTCAAGTCTACTGTCTATTAGACTTGGGATTTCGAATGACTTTTAAGCTTGACTTGCAATTGACTTTGCTTGTGAACCCAAACTCGGCGGAATTTACTTGGACTTGAAGTCAATTAGGCTGTAAGTCAATTTTAATTAACTTAGACTTCGCTTGTGAACCGGGCCCAGGTAACGTTTTATTCTGACCTTGAGACCAGCTAACGTTTTATTCTGACCTTGAGGCCAGCTAACGTTTTATTCTGACCTTGAGACCAGCTAACGTTTTATTCTGACCTTGAGACCAGCTAACGTTTTATTCTGACCTTGAGACCAGCTAACGTTTTATTCTGACCTTTTGAGATGATTTCGAGGTATATACATATCATTACAATATAAATAGGCATATTTTACAAATTTAGTAAGGTCAAAGTATACAAAACATATTTCAGCCATTTGTTTTAGAATCAGCCACAAAGAACCAGTTTGAACCGAGAGTTATAGGATATGCCTTTAAAGACGTCACTGCTCTGACTGATATGTGTCACTATTTGATAGTCAGTAGGTGGCGCCACTGTCAGTTACAGGATATGCCTTTAAAGACGTCACTGTTCTGACTGATATGTGTCACTATTTGATAGTCAGTAGGTGGCGCCACTGTCAGTTATAGGATATGCCTTTAAAGACGTCACTGCTCTGACTGATCCTTGTCACTATTTGATAGTCAGTAGGTGGCGCCACTGTCAGTTACAGGATATGTCTTTAAAGACGTTACTGCTCTGACTGATATGTGTCACTATTTGATAGTCAGTAGGTGGCGCCACTGTCAGTTACAGGATATGCCTTTAAAGACGTCACTGTTCTGACTGATATGTGTCACTATTTGATAGTCAGTAGGTGGCGCCACTGTCAGTTACAGGATATGCCTTTAAAGACGTCACTGCTTTGACTGATCCTTGTCACTATTTGATAGTCAGTAGGTGGCGCCACTGTCAGTTATAGGATATGCCTTTAAAGACGTCACTGCTGTGACTGATATGTGTCACTATTTGATAGTCAGTAGGTGGCGCCACTGTCAGTTACAGGATATGCCTTTAAAGACGTCACTGCTCTGACTGATCCTTGTCACTATTTGATAGTCAGTAGGTGGCGCCACTGTCAGTTATAGGATATGCCTTTAAAGACGTCACTGCTCTGACTGATATGTGTCACTATTTGATAGTCAGTAGGTGGCGCCACTGTCAGTTACAGGATATGCCTTTAAAGACGTCACTGCTCTGACTGATCCTTGTCACTATTTGATAGTCAGTAGGTGGCGCCACTGTCAGTTACAGGATATGTCTTTAAAGACGTCACTGCTCTGACTGATATGTGTCACTATTTGATAGTCAGTAGGTGGCGCCACTGTCAGTTACAGGATATGCCTTTAAAGACGTCACTACTCTGACTGATCCTTGTCACTATTTGATAGTCAGTAGGTGGCGCTACTGTCAGTTACAGGATATGCCTTTAAAGACGTCACTGTTCTGACTGATATGTGTCACTATTTGATAGTCAGTAGGTGGCGCCACTGTCAGTTACAGGATATGCCTTTAAAGATGTCACTGCTCTTACTGATCCTTGTCACTATTTGATAGTCAGTAGGTGGCGCCACTGTCAGTTACAGGATATGCCTTTAAAGACGTCACTGCTCTGACTGATATGTGTCAATATTTGATAGTCAGTAGGTGGCGCCACTGTCAGTTACAGGATATGACTTTAAAGACGTCACTGCTCTGACTGATATGTGTCACTATTTGATAGTCAGTAGATGGCGCCACTGTCAGTTACAGGATATGCCTTTAAAGACGTCACTGCTCTGACTGATCCTTGTCACTATTTGATAGTCAGTAGGTGGCGCCACTGTCAGTTACAGGATATGCCTTTAAAGACGTCACTGTTCTGACTGATATGTGTCACTATTTGATAGTCAGTAGGTGGCGCCACTGTCAGTTATAGGATATGCCTTTAAAGACGTCACTGCTCTGACTGATATGTGTCACTATTTGAAAGTCAGTAGGTGGCGCCACTGTCAGTTACAGGATATGCCTTTAAAGACGTCACTGCTCTGACTGATATGTGTCTCTATTTGATAGTCAGTAGGTGGCGCCACTGTCAGTTACAGGATATGCCTTTAAAGACGTCACTACTCTGACTGATATGTGTCTCTATTTGATAGTCAGTAGGTGGCGCCACTGTCAGTTACAGGATATGCCTTTAAAGATGTCACTACTCTGACTGATATGTGTCTCTATTTGATAGTCAGTAGGTGGCGCCACTGTCAGTTACAGGATATGTCTTTAAAGACGTCACTGCTCTGACTGATATGTGTCACTATTTGATAGTCAGTAGGTGGCGCCACTGTCAGTTATAGGATATGCCTTTAAAGACGTCACTGTTCTGACTGATATGTGTCTCTATTTGATAGTCAGTAGGTGGCCCCACTGTCAGTTACAGGATATGCCTTTAAAGACGTCACTGCTCTGACTGATCCTTGTCACTATTTGATAGTCACTAGGTGGCGCCACTGTCAGTTACAGGATATGCCTTTAAAGACGTCACTGCTCTGACTGATCCTTGTCACTATTTGATAGTCAGTAGATGGCGCCACTGTCAGTTACAGGATATGCCTTTAAAGACGTCACTGCTCTGACTGATATGTGTCTCTATTTGATAGTCAGTAGGTGGCCCCACTGTCAGTTACAGGATATGCCTTTAAAGACGTCACTGTTCTGACTGATCCTTGTCACTATTTGATAGTCAGTAGGTGGCGCCACTGTCAGTTACAGGATATGCCTTTAAAGACGTCACTGCTCTGACTGATATGTGTCACTATTTGATAGTCAGTAGGTGGCGCCACTGTCAGTTACAGGATATGCCTTTAAAGACGTCACTGCTCTGACTGATATGTGTCACTATTTGATAGTCAGTAGGTGGCGCCACTGTCAGTTATAGGATATGCCTTTAAAGACGTCACTGCTCTGACTGATATGTGTCAATATTTGATAGTCAGTAGGTGGCGCCACTGTCAGTTACAGGATATGCCTTTAAAGACGTCACTGCTCTGACTGATCCTTGTCACTATTTGATAGTCAGTAGGTGGCGCCACTGTCAGTTACAGGATATGCCTTTAAAGACGTCACTGCTCTGACTGATATGTGTCAATATTTGATAGTCAGTAGGTGGCGCCACTGTCAGTTACAGGATATGCCTTTAACTCTTTCTGTCCGAGCCTGATTGGAGAGCACACACACTATAGGACGAGGCGTAATACAGCTATAAACCCCAAGGGGACGAGCCTATTGCCCGCAATGGTGTCTGTTTGTTGTATGGGCGTCACTTAGCAACCTTTAGATACAAGTTACTATAGTTACTTATCGAATGCCCACAAAGTATAATGATGAACATGGTATTTTTTAATTAATTGTGAAAAAATGGTGTAAATCTATTCATTATTTCTCATAAAATATAACGTTTGTGATGATGACACATAAACATAAATATATTTTTAAACAATGCCTGGAGGCATTGCTCGTCCCCTGGGTGGGAATGCCTGGAGGCATTGCTCGTCCCCTGGGTGGGAATGCCTCCAGGCATTGCTCGGACTGAAAGAGTTAAAGACGTCACTACTCTGACTGATCCTTGTCACTATTTGATAGTCACTAGGTGGCGCCACTGTCAGTTACAGGATATGCCTTTAAAGACGTCACTACTCTGACTGATCCTTGTCACTATTTGATAGTCAGTAGGTGGCGCCACTGTCAGTTACAGGATATGCCTTTAAAGACGTCACTGCTCTGACTGATATGTGTCTCTATTTGATAGTCAGTAGGTTGCGCCACTGTCAGTTACAGGATATGCCTTTAAAGACGTCACTGCTCTGACTGATATGTGTCACTATTTGATAGTCAGTAGGTGGCGCCACTGTCAGTTACAGGATATGCCTTTAAAGACGTCACTGCTCTGACTGATATGTGTCACTATTTGAAAGTCAGTAGGTGGCGCCACTGTCAGTTACAGGATATGCCTTTAAAGACGTCACTGTTCTGACTGATATGTGTCTCTATTTGATAGTCAGTAGGTGGCGCTACTGTCAGTTATAAGATATGCCTTTAAAGACGTCACTACTCTGACTGATCCTTGTCACTATTTGATAGTCAGTAGGTGGCGCCACTGTCAGTTACAGGATATGCCTTTAAAGACGTCACTGCTCTGACTGATATGTGTCACTATTTGATAGTCAGTAGGTGGCGCCACTGTCAGTTACAGGATATGCCTTTAAAGACGTCACTGCTCTGACTGATATGTGTCACTATTTGATAGTCAGTAGGTGGCGCCACTGTCAGTTACAGGATATGCCTTTAAAGACGTCACTGCTCTGACTGATATGTGTCACTATTTGAAAGTCAGTAGGTGGCGCCACTGTCAGTTACAGGATATGCCTTTAAAGACGTCACTGCTCTGACTGATATGTGTCTCTATTTGATAGTCAGTAGGTGGCGCCACTGTCAGTTACAGGATATGCCTTTAAAGACGTCACTACTCTGACTGATATGTGTCTCTATTTGATAGTCAGTAGGTGGCGCCACTGTCAGTTACAGGATATGCCTTTAAAGATGTCACTACTCTGACTGATATGTGTCTCTATTTGATAGTCAGTAGGTGGCGCCACTGTCAGTTACAGGATATGTCTTTAAAGACGTCACTGCTCTGACTGATATGTGTCACTATTTGATAGTCAGTAGGTGGCGCCACTGTCAGTTATAGGATATGCCTTTAAAGACGTCACTGTTCTGACTGATATGTGTCTCTATTTGATAGTCAGTAGGTGGCCCCACTGTCAGTTACAGGATATGCCTTTAAAGACGTCACTGCTCTGACTGATCCTTGTCACTATTTGATAGTCACTAGGTGGCGCCACTGTCAGTTACAGGATATGCCTTTAAAGACGTCACTGCTCTGACTGATCCTTGTCACTATTTGATAGTCAGTAGATGGCGCCACTGTCAGTTACAGGATATGCCTTTAAAGACGTCACTGCTCTGACTGATATGTGTCTCTATTTGATAGTCAGTAGGTGGCCCCACTGTCAGTTACAGGATATGCCTTTAAAGACGTCACTGTTCTGACTGATCCTTGTCACTATTTGATAGTCAGTAGGTGGCGCCACTGTCAGTTACAGGATATGCCTTTAAAGACGTCACTGCTCTGACTGATATGTGTCACTATTTGATAGTCAGTAGGTGGCGCCACTGTCAGTTACAGGATATGCCTTTAAAGACGTCACTGCTCTGACTGATATGTGTCACTATTTGATAGTCAGTAGGTGGCGCCACTGTCAGTTATAGGATATGCCTTTAAAGACGTCACTGCTCTGACTGATATGTGTCAATATTTGATAGTCAGTAGGTGGCGCCACTGTCAGTTACAGGATATGCCTTTAAAGACGTCACTGCTCTGACTGATCCTTGTCACTATTTGATAGTCAGTAGGTGGCGCCACTGTCAGTTACAGGATATGCCTTTAAAGACGTCACTGCTCTGACTGATATGTGTCAATATTTGATAGTCAGTAGGTGGCGCCACTGTCAGTTACAGGATATGCCTTTAAAGACGTCACTACTCTGACTGATCCTTGTCACTATTTGATAGTCACTAGGTGGCGCCACTGTCAGTTACAGGATATGCCTTTAAAGACGTCACTACTCTGACTGATCCTTGTCACTATTTGATAGTCAGTAGGTGGCGCCACTGTCAGTTACAGGATATGCCTTTAAAGACGTCACTGCTCTGACTGATATGTGTCTCTATTTGATAGTCAGTAGGTTGCGCCACTGTCAGTTACAGGATATGCCTTTAAAGACGTCACTGCTCTGACTGATATGTGTCACTATTTGATAGTCAGTAGGTGGCGCCACTGTCAGTTACAGGATATGCCTTTAAAGACGTCACTGCTCTGACTGATATGTGTCACTATTTGAAAGTCAGTAGGTGGCGCCACTGTCAGTTACAGGATATGCCTTTAAAGACGTCACTGTTCTGACTGATATGTGTCTCTATTTGATAGTCAGTAGGTGGCGCTACTGTCAGTTATAAGATATGCCTTTAAAGACGTCACTACTCTGACTGATCCTTGTCACTATTTGATAGTCAGTAGGTGGCGCCACTGTCAGTTACAGGATATGCCTTTAAAGACGTCACTGCTCTGACTGATATGTGTCACTATTTGATAGTCAGTAGGTGGCGCCACTGTCAGTTACAGGATATGCCTTTAAAGACGTCACTGCTCTGACTGATATGTGTCACTATTTGATAGTCAGTAGGTGGCGCCACTGTCAGTTACAGGATATGCCTTTAAAGACGTCACTGCTCTGACTGATCCTTGTCACTATTTGATAGTCAGTAGGTGGCGCCACTGTCAGTTACAGGATATGCCTTTAAAGACGTCACTGCTCTGACTGATATGTGTCACTATTTGATAGTCAGTAGGTGGCGCCACTGTCAGTTACAGGATATGACTTTAAAGACGTCACTGCTCTGACTGATATGTGTCACTATTTGATAGTCAGTAGGTGGCGCCACTGTCAGTTACAGGATATGCCTTTAAAGACGTCACTGCTCTGACTGATCCTTGTCACTATTTGATAGTCAGTAGGTGGCGCCACTGTCAGTTACAGGATATGCCTTTAAAGACGTCACTGCTCTGACTGATATGTGTCACTATTTGATAGTCAGTAGGTGGCGCCACTGTCAGTTACAGGATATGCCTTTAAAGACGTCACTGCTCTGACTGATCCTTGTCACTATTTGATAGTCAGTAGGTGGCGCTACTTACGAGATCCATGATCTGGTGGAGGGACATGGAGAAGTTGACCCGCAGCGTCATGCTGGCGTTGAGCACTGGACGAGTTCCGGGGTCATAGTTCAAGGTCAGGTCATCAAAGAGCATTCTCTCCACCGAGAGACGCTCCTGTAGGTCCCAGCCACCTGCCGGAGAAAAAGTGAACTGTAAGACTGAGACCAGGGTAAAGTTAAACATGTACTACAGTCACACGAGGACCAGGGTAAAGTTAAACATGTACAATATACATGTCAGTGTATAGAGAACAGTAAACAGTAAGACTGAGACCAGGGTAAAGTTAAACATGTACTACAGTCACACGAGGACCAGGGTAAAGTTAAACATGTACAATATACATGTCAGTGTATAGAGAACAGTAAACAGTAAGACTGAGACCAGGGTAAAGTTTAACATGTACTACAGTCACACGAGGACCAGGGTAAAGTTAAACATGTACAATATACATGTCAGTGTATGGAGAACAGTAAACAGTAAGACTGAGACCAGGGTAAAGTTAAACATGTACTACAGTCACACGAGGACCAGGGTAAAGTTAAACATGTACAATATACATGTCAGTGTATAGAGAACAGTAAACAGTAAGACTGAGACCAGGGTAAAGTTAAACATGTACTACAGTCACACGAGGACCAGGGTAAAGTTAAACATGTACTACAGTCACACGAGGACCAGGGTAAAGTTAAACATGTACAATATACATGTCAGTGTATGGAGAACAGTAAACAGTAAGACTGAGACCAGGGTAAAGTTAAACATGTACTACAGTCACAAGAGGACCAGGGTAAAGTTAAACATGTACTACAGTCACACGAGGACCAGGGTAAAGTTAAACATGTACAATATACATGTCAGTGTATGGAGAACAGTAAACAGTAAGACTGAGACCAGGGTAAAGTTAAACATGTACTACAGTCACACGAGGACCAGGGTAAAGTTAAACATGTACTACAGTCACACGAGGACCAGGGTAAAGTTAAACATGTACAATATACATGTCAGTGTATAGAGAACAGTAAACAGTAAGACTGAGACCAGGGTAAAGTTTAACATGTACTACAGTCACACGAGGACCAGGGTAAAGTTAAATATGTACAATATACATGTCAGTGTATGGAGAACAGTAAACAGTAAGACTGAGACCAGGGTAAAGTTAAACATGTACTACAGTCACAAGAGGACCAGGGTAAAGTTAAACATGTACAATATACATGTCAGTGTACGGAGAACAGTAAACAGTAAGACTGAGACCAGGGTAAAGTTAAACATGTACTACAGTCACACGAGGACCAGGGTAAAGTTAAACATGTACAATATACATGTCAGTGTATGGAGAACAGTAAACAGTAAGACTGAGACCAGGGTAAAGTTAAACATGTACTACAGTCACATGAGGACCAGGGTAAAGTTAAACATGTACTACAGTCACACGAGGACCAGGGTAAAGTTAAACATGTACAATATACATGTCAGTGTATGGAGAACAGTAAACAGTAAGACTGAGACCAGGGTAAAGTTAAACATGTACTACAGTCACACGAGGACCAGGGTAAAGTTAAACATGTACAATATACATGTCAGTGTACGGAGAACAGTAAACAGTAAGACTGAGACCAGGGTAAAGTTAAACATGTACAACAGTCACACGAGGACCAGGGTAAAGTTAAACATGTACTACAGTCACACGAGGACCAGGGTAAAGTTAAACGCGTACTACAGTCACAAGGGGACCACGGTAAAGTTAAACATGTACAATATACATGTCAGTGTATGGAGAACAGTAAACAGTAAGACTGAGACCAGGGTAAAGTTAAACATGTACAACAGTCACACGAGGACCAGGGTAAAGTTAAACATATACTACAGTCACATGAGGTCCAGGGTAAAGTTAAACATGTACAATATACATGTCAGTGTATGGAGAACAGTAAACAGTAAGACTGAGACCAGGGTGAAGTTAAACATGTACTACAGTCACACGAGGACCAGGGTAAAGTTAAACATGTACTACAGTCACACGAGGACCAAGGTAAAGTTAAACATGTACAATATACATGTCAGTGTATGGAGAACAGTAAACAGTAAGACTGAGACCAGGGTAAAGTTAAACATGTACTATATACATGTCAGTGTATGGAGAACAGTAAACAGTAAGACTGAGACCAGGGTAAAGTTAAACATGTACTATATACATGTCAGTGTATAGAGAACAGTAAACAGTAAGACTGAGACCAGGGTAAGTTTAAACATGTACTACAGTCACACGAGGACCAGGGTAAAGTTAAACATGTACAATATACATGTCAGTGTATGGAGAACAGTAAACAGTAAGACTGAGACCAGGGTAAAGTTAAACATGTACTACAGTCACACGAGGATCAGGGTAAAGTTAAACATGTACAATATACATGTCAGTGTATGGAGAACAGTAAACAGTAAGACTGAGACCAGGGTAAAGTTAAACATGTACTACAGTCACACGAGGACCAGGGTAAAGTTAAACATGTACAATATACATGTCAGTGTATACAGAACAGTAAACAGTAAGACTGAGACCAGGGTAAAGTTAAACATGTACTACAGTCACACGAGGATCAGGGTAAAGTTAAACATGTACTACAGTCACACGAGGACCAGGGTAAAGTTAAACATGTACTACAGTCACACGGGGACCAGGGTAAAGTTAAACATGTACAATATACATGTCAGTGTATGGAGAACAGTAAACAGTAAGACTGAGACCAGGGTAAAGTTAAACATGTACTACAGTCACACGAGGACCAGGGTAAAGTTAAACATGTACTACAGTCACACGAGCTCCAGGGTAAAGTTAAACATGTACTACAGTCACACGAGGACCAGGGTAAAGTTTAACATGTACTACAGTCACACGAGGACCAGGGTAAAGTTAAACATGTACAACATACATGTCAGTGTATGGAGAACAGTAAACAGTAAGACTGAGGCCAGGGTAAAGTTTAACATGTACTACAGTCACACGAGGACCAGGGTAAAGCTAAACATGTACTAGAGTCACACGAGGACCAGGGTAAAGTTAAACATGTACTACAGTCACACGAGGAACAGGGTAAAGTTTAACATGTACTACAGTCACACGAGGACCAGGGTAAAGTTTAACATGTACTATATACATGTCAGTGTATGGAGAACAGTAAACAGTAAGACTGAGACCAGGGTAAAGTTAAACATGTACTATATACATGTCAGTGTATGGAGAACAGTAAACAGTAAGACTGAGACCAGGGTAAAGTTAAACATGTACTACAGTCACACGAGGACCAGGGTAAAGTTTAACATGTACTACAGTCACACGAGGACCAGGGTAAAGTTAAACATGTACAATATACATGTCAGTGTATGGAGAACAGTAAACAGTAAGACTGAGACCAGGGTAAAGTTAAACATGTACTATATACATGTCAGTGTATGGAGAACAGTAAACAGTAAGACTGAGACCAGGGTAAAGTTAAACATGTACTACAGTCACACGAGGACCAGGGTAAAGTTAAACATGTACTACAGTCACACGAGGACCAGGGTAAAGTTAAACATGTACAATATACATGTCAGTGTATAGAGAACAGTAAACAGTAAGACTGAGACCAGGGTAAAGTTAAACATGTACTATATACATGTCAGTGTATGGAGAACAGTAAACAGTAAGACTGAGACCAGGGTAAAGTTAAACATGTACTAGAGTCACACGAAGATCAGGGTAAAGTTAAACATGTACTACAGTCACACGAGGACCAGGGTAAAGTTAAACATGTACAATATACATGTCAGTGTATGGAGAACAGTAAACAGTAAAACTGAGACCAGGGTAAAGTTAAACATGTACTACAGTCACACGAGGACCAGGGTAAATTTAAACATGTACAATATACATGTGTATAGAGAGCAGTAAACAGTAAGACAAGGACTAGGTTGGAGTTAAACAGTTTATTAACCACCTAATACGGAGTCTCCATAGGAATAGCATTTAGTGTGAGTATTTTTCTACCAGGAGATTACTGAGGCCCGTAACCTCCTGCAGGAGATTACTGGAAATAGTTCCCAAAACGTCATTGGGCTCCTAGCGAGCGAAACACAAACTAACACATGCACTGATGCAGTGACAGCAGCAGATAATCACACAACGTAGCAATCAATGTTAACTACAGAATAGTTCAATTTAGTGAATAGGCCTTTTTCCACTGGCGCCTTATCTGCTTGGTCACGCAATGCATGTGGCCAAACAATCTGACGGCAACGTATTCTTAAGCATTAGGGGACCGAGTGTATGAGCGTAATACGGTTATAATGCCCGTTTAGAATATCTCCAGAGAAAATATAGGGATTGCATCGTATTCTATGATATTCAATCTACAATATGGTGGGTTTAACATACACATCGCCTGACTGATACTTATTTTAGCATGCATACCATCGCCATTGCATATATAATCCAGCTATCATATCGGACTTGTGACCACCTTACGAATATCAAAATCACTTATTTGTAACATATACACAATGTTTGGCCGAACGGCCGCGTTGCCATGCAACATGACCGCATGGCGGCGCTGAACGGAAAAACTGCTATTAATCTGTCGCAGTGTCTCCCAAACTTCATAATCGGTCACATTTGTCTTTAAAACTACAGCTGTATATTTTCACTAAGATGGGAGGCGCATCGGTCAAGTTTCAGAAAAGCATCGTAATTATTAGCAAGGAACGGTAGTTGATAAATACAATATAAACTGGTTTCAGATAAAAACGGCAGTAATCTCCTCGGACTAGACTCTAGTCACTATCGTTCGGAGTTTTCTGCCGCTTGTATCTGAAACCAGATGATATTGTGTATGTACCATATACATCAGAGCAGACTTCTGGCGATTCAGCGATAGAAACAATCATAGCCTTGGTACCATTAAACCATTTGGCAAAATTTGTCCACCATTCCAGGTGGAGAAATAATTCAGTGGCGCCCAATAAATTATGCAGTCTCATTCCGCAACTTCAGCATCTTGTTGTATGGTAGACTAAGTTCCGTTTTTGAGAATGAAGTACAATCCCTAAATACCACATACCAACCCAACCAAGCCAGCATCGGCAACATCGTGGACAAAAACTGGGAACTGTTAGCCCGGTCAATAACAACCAAAAAAATCCACAAGAAAAAAGTCATCAAAGGATACCGACGACCCAAAAACATCAGAGACATCCTGGTAAAAGTCAGAACCAACTACCATCCAGACAATGACAAGGACACGATCGACGAATACCAAGGAGAAACCAGAAACGAAACCCCCAAAAAGGACAAAGAGAGAAACGACAATGAAGACCGCAACGAATGCAAGAAGAAAAACTGCAAGTACTGCAAGCTGTTAGATACAGGAGGCAAAATCAAATCAAGGTCCACGCAGAGAACTCACGATACAAAATGGAACGTATCGTGCAACAGCTCCAACGTCATCTACTGCATAGAATGCAAGACATGCAAAGCCCAGTATGTAGGCCAAATGAAAAGAAAAATCAAAGAAAGAATACGAGAACACCTCAACTGCATCAAGAAACACGAAAGCAAGAACAAAGTACCAAACCACTTCAACGAGAAAACACACAACGGGACCCAGGATGTCAAAGTATATATACTGGACTATATATAGACACCCCGAGTCAAAAGAAGCTTCGAGACTAAGGAACAAAATTGAGTTCAACTGGATCCACAGACTCAAAACCCACGCGCCAGAAGGCCTCAACACGCTCGACAATAGATACGGCTAATCATCACAAACACGATCATTTCGGGGTCTAATGCCACGTCAAAATTTATTTTTCCAACCACAGCCCCATCTAGGGGCTAACAGAACGAAAAAAGTTAAACCAAAATGATCACCCAAGAACCCTGAAGTAAGTGAAGATTAGAACGACGAAACAATAGAGAGAACGATTCGACTATTTTTTCTTTAAATTAGGAAAAATACCGGAACTGCATACTCCGCTGCCAGAATGAAATTCTAGCAGAAAGACCACAGAAGAACACCTACCGCACCTTGCCTGATGAGACTGGTTAGTAGTCGAAACCACAAGAATAAATATCCTCGCTACATGCGGAGATATCCTCTATATGGTATGAAATACCATATAGAGCCAAACAACAGGATGGCGACAGATTGGAATGGGGCAGGCAGCACGAAAAAATCTGCCACTGGGACTGGAATCTCTCCCGGTACAAGATCTCTTGATAACAGTGATCTTATTCCAGTTGTGAAACATCTGGCTCCCCATAGAACCAACCAGCGACGGTCGAGTCGAAGCACTCGCACGCCGCACAGTTCTATTCACCGACGTGAGACCTGAAAATCAACATAAACAGCTCTCAACCAATCAAAACGCCGCATTCGGGATATGCAGATGCGACAGTGGCATCGTCCGCTGATCCATTTCCCGCTTCTCTCTATTCCGTGGTCGCAAAGCGTTGGGTGAAGAAGGGTATCACAACTTGTTACGCCTCGTCTACCTGCTACAATCCCTAAATATCGTTGTATTTGAGAGGGAGACTGTTATATGCAATATAAAACCCCGATTGTCTGAGGGTTTGGTGAAGAAAAGGCTGGGCTTCTCTACATGAACCCTAGTCACGACCGATCATCAAGGTCCGTGAAACTGTTATATGCAATATAAAACCCCGATTGTCTGAGGGTATGGTGAAGAAAAGGCTGGGCTTCTCTACTTGAACCCTAGTCACGACCGATCATCAAGGTCCGTCAAACTGTTATATGCAATATAAAACCCCGATTGTCTGAGGGTAAGGTGAAGAAAAGGCTGGGCTTTTCTACATGAACCCTAGTCACGACCGATCATCAAGGTCCGTGAAACTGTTATATGCAATATAAAACCCCGATTGTCTGAGGGTATGGTGAAGAAAAGGCTGGGCTTCTCTACATGAACCCTAGTCACGACCGATCATCAAGGTCCGTCAAACTGTTATATGCAATATAAAACCCCGATTGGCTGAGGGTTTGGTGAAGAAAAGGCTGGGCTTTTCTACATGAACCCTAGTCACGACCGATCATCAAGGTCCGTCAAACGGGACATGAGGCAGAGCTACATGCAGAATCCGTTCGATGACCAAACATGAATGGAGATGCTTTCCTTCCAAAAGAGATCACATGAAATTTCGTGATGTTTCATGAGATTGTTCATATGGCGTGAGTTGTCTTCGCGGCATGATATCACGAAGGGGAGCTGAGTGATATCTGTAGCAGAAGACAATGAACGCCATGTAAACAATTATATGAAATTGAGTGATGTTTAGATTTTATCCTACCCCATCATGTATTTCTAACTGCGTGAAGACAGTGAGCTGGACTGTCCGGCGACAAGTTACCATGTTTCACTAGTATCGCCGTAAATTGATGAATAATTCTCCACACGATGATTGAAAACCAGAGAACCTGGACCAATAATGTGAAATCTGTAAAACATACAATATAGTATCACGTGATCCTCCAGAGTCCATGAAGAGTCTCTAGAAGTAACGGAGCAGGGTGGAGGCAGAACAAATGGCAACAAAAAACATTCAGAATTATCAAAATAAAAGATCTCCTAATGATGTAAACAATATGGGCGTACACATGTCAGAACATAATAAAACACGGTCTTTAGCGGTATTTACGCTGGGATATGTTCTTTACCTTGATCTCCTAATCCTGTAAACAATATGGGCGTACACATGTCAGAACATTATAAAACACGGTCTTTAGCGGTATTTACGCTGGGATATGTTCTTTAGCTTGATCGCCTAATCCTGTAAACGATATGGGCATACACATGTCAGAACATTATAAAACACGGTCTTTAGCGGTATTTACGCTGGGATATGTTCTTTACCTTGATCTCCTAATCCTGTAAACGATATGGGCGTACACATGTCAGAACATTATAAAACACGGTCTTTAGCGGTATTTACACTGGGATATGTTCTTTAGCTTGATCTCCTAATCCTGTAAACGATATGGGCGTACACATGTCAGAACATTATAAAACACGGTCTTTAGCGGTATTTAAGCTGGGATATGTTCTTTAGCTTGATCTCCTAATCCTGTAAACGATATGGGCGTACACATGTCAGAACATTATAAAACACGGTCTTTAGCAGTATTTACGCTGGGATATGTTCTTTAGCTTGATCTCCTAATCCTGTAAACAATATGGGCGTACACATGTCAGAACATTATAAAACACGGTCTTTAGCGGTATTTACGCTGGGATATGTTCTTTAGCTTGATCGCCTAATCTTGTAAACGATATGGGCGTACACATGTCAGAACATTATAAAACACGGTCTTTAGCGGTATTTACGCTGGGATATGTTCTTTACCTTGATCTCCTAATCCTGTAAACGATATGGACGTACACATGTCAGAACATTATAAAACACGGTCTTTAGCGGTATTTACGCTGGGATATGTTCTTTAGAACTTCTGTGTCGTAGTGTGTCGGTAGGTTCTGTCTCAGACATGGTGGCGCCGCTCTGCGACACTGCTGGGTACCCCAAAGTAGCGATCATAAGTTCTGACACACTACAACAAAAGAACCGCAGAAAACAGTAAGTCGGTGCCTAATCGTAGAGTATTCTGCCGGGAAAGTCTCTTGTGACAGATACTCAACAGAAAATTATGAAATTTTGGAATTTGATAGCGGATATAAAGGGCCTTATACACTAAATTTGATTATTTTTTATAAAGTCTGAATTTCTCAAATCAATGATTCCTTTATCTAACATCGAAATGAGTTTTTTTGTAGCCTAAAATATATATGTGTATATCCCAGACCCATTGACACTATCGGACAGCCCTAATAAAGTGAATGCCTTCTATTTCTCCCATGTGAATGGATATATACAGGCTGCGACACGCTGCGACACGGATTGTGTCGTAGCAAATATCATGGCGCAAAACATTGCTGTCAGACTAGTGTCCGTTCCCCTCTTACTGTGTGGAGTGGTCCAGCGGGGGACCAGTTTGAGTGGTGCTGCCATCTGGTGTTGTGGTGGTGCATTATGTCTCCACCCTGCTGTGCTGCCCTCTGTGGGCTGTTTGGTGTACTGGTGAGGGGAGGGTGTGTCTGACCCTGCCCGCCCTGTCTGTCCAGGCCGTTCTGTACAGTAGTTTCGGTCATGTTACCTCATCAGGCTTTGATTGGCTATCAAGGTATCTTCTACGCCCTCCTCCGCCTGTTTTGGGGAATGGAGTAGGGGAGTAGGTCGCGCTGGATGGTTTTGTGGTGTAGTACTTAGTTCTCCACCGGGGTTCATTCAGATAAAGTAATTTGTACTCTAACATCATGGAGGCCCAGAAAACCTAAACCTAACCCATGTCCACATCTGGAACTGGGCAGGAGGTTGACAGTGACAAAGTTTTGATCCCTATGTGTGTCGGAATGTTCATGTCGTCACATGCGTAGATACTATGGTTATCTTTTTATTTATTTCCGCAAAACCCGTTCCGACGCACTCCCAGAGAGCCCTTCCGATGGTTCTATAATGATAATAAGATTTGAAAATTAGTGTGTTCATAGTGTGTCGGGACAGAGGGAGCCGGCCTCTAAGGTGGTGTCAGCCTACCGCGATCGTAGAACATTTCATGGTGTGTCGGGACAGAGGGAGCCGGCCTAAAAGGTAGTGACTGCCTACCGCGATCGTAGAACATTTCATGGTGTGTCGGGACAGAGGGAGCCGGCCTAAAGGGTGGTGTCAGCCTACCGCGATCGTAGAACATTTCATGGTGTGTCGGGACAGAGGGAGCCGGCCTAAAAGGTAGTGTCAGCCTACCGCGATCGTAGAACATTTCATGGTGTGTCGGGACAGAGGGAGCCGGCCTAAAGGGTGGTGTCAGCCTACCGCGATCGTAGAACATTTCATGGTGTGTCGGGACAGAGGGAGCCGGCCTAAAAGGTAGTGACTGCCTACCGCGATCGTAGAACATTTCATGGTGTGTCGGGACAGAGGGAGCCGGCCTAAAGGGTGGTGTCAGCCTACCGCGATCGTAGAACATTTCATGGTGTGTCGGGACAGAGGGAGCCGGCCTAAAAGGTAGTGTCAGCCTACCGCGATCGTAGAACATTTCATGGTGTGTCGGGACAGAGGGAGCCGGCCTAAAGGGTGGTGTCAGCCTACCGCGATCGTAGAACATTTCATGGTGTGTCGGGACAGAGGGAGCCGGCCTAAAAGGTAGTGACAGCCTACCGCGATCGTAGAACATTTCATGGTGTGTCGGGACAGAGGGAGCCGGCCTAAAGGGTGGTGTCAGCCTACCGTGTAGAACATTTCATGGTGTGTCGGGACAGAGGGAGCCGGCCTAAAGGGTGGTGACTGCCTACCGCGATCGTAGAACATTTCATGGTGTGTCGGGACAGAGGGAGCCGGCCTAAAGGGTGGTGTCAACCTACCGCGATCGTAGAACATTTCATGGTGTGTCGGGACAGAGGGAGCCGGCCTAAAGGGTGGTGTCAGCCTACCGCGATCGTAGAACATTTCATGGTGTGTCGGGACAGAGGGAGCCGGCCTAAAGGGTGGTGTCAGCCTACCGCGATCGTAGAACATTTCATGGTGTGTCGGGACAGAGGGAGCCGGCCTAAAAGGTGGTGTCAGCCTACCCAGTCGTAGAACATTTCATGGTGTGTCGGGACAGAGGGAGCCGGCCTAAAGGGTGGTGTCAGCCTACCGCGATCGTAGAACATTTCATGGTGTGTCGGGACAGAGGGAGCCGGCCTAAAGGGTGGTGTCAGCCTACCGTGATCGTAGAACATTTCATGGTATGGCGGGACAGAGGGAGCCGGCCTAAAAGGTGGTGTCAGCCTACCGCGATCGTAGAACATTTCATGGTGTGTCGGGACAGAGGGAGCCGGCCTAAAGGGTGGTGTCAGCCTACCGCGATCGTAGAACATTTCATGGTGTGTCGGGACAGAGGGAGCCGGCCTAAAAGGTAGTGACTGCCTACCGCGATCGTAGAACATTTCATGGTGTGTCGGGACAGAGGGAGCCGGCCTAAAGGGTGGTGTCAGCCTACCGTGTAGAACATTTCATGGTGTGTCGGGACAGAGGGAGCCGGCCTAAAGGGTGGTGTCAGCCTACCGCGATCGTAGAACATTTCATGGTGTGTCGGGACAGAGGGAGCCGGCCTAAAAGGTAGTGACTGCCTACCGCGATCGTAGAACATTTCATGGTGTGTCGGGACAGAGGGAGCCGGCCTAAAAGGTAGTGACTGCCTACCGCGATCGTAGAACATTTCATGGTGTGTCGGGACAGAGGGAGCCGGCCTAAAGGGTGGTGTCAGCCTACCGTGTAGAACATTTCATGGTATGGCGGGACAGAGGGAGCCTGGCCTAAAAGGTGGTGTCCGTGGGGGAGAAACGTGAAATCGTAGTAATGCATCAAGTTTACCTGTCTTTGTTTCTACGAAATTCAAACACACTTATATTTTCCAATATCATGTTTTTAATGTCTGAAAAATAATGATATTTGAGCTGTAGGCTGTTGGCTGGGGGCTGGGGGCTGTGGGCTTGGGGCTGGGGGCTGGGGGCTGGGGGCTGTGGGCTGTGGGCTGTGGGCTTGGGGCTTGGGGCTGGGGGCTGGGGGCTGGGGGCTGGGGGCTGGGGGCTGGGGGCTGGGGGCTGGGGGCTGGGGGCTGGGGGCTGGGGGCTGGGGGCTGTGGGCTGGGGGCTGGGGGCTGGTGGCTGGGGGCTGGGGGCTGGGGGCTGGGGGCTGTGGGCTGTGGCTGGAGGCTGGAGACTGGGGGCTGTGGGCTGGGGGCTGTGGGCTGTGGGCTGTGGGCTGTGGGCTTGGGGCTTGGGGCTTGGGGCTGGGGGCTGGGGGCTGGGGGCTGGTGGCTGGGGGCTGGGGGCTGGGGGCTGGGGGCTGGTGGCTGGGGGCTGGGGGCTGGGGGCTGGGGGCTGTGGGCTGGAAGCTGGGGGCTGTGGGCTGTAGGTTGGGGGCTGTGGGCTGCGGGCTGGGGGCTATGGGCTGTGGGCTGGGGGCTGTGGGCTGTGGGCTGTGGGGTGTGGGGTGTGGGGTGTGGGCTGTGGGCTGGTGGCTGGGGGCTGGTGGCTGGTGGCTGTGGGCTGAGGGCAGGGGGCTAGGGGCTGGAGGCTTGAGGCTGTGGGCTGGGGGCTGTGGGCTAGGGGCTGTGGGCTGTGGGCTTAGGGCTTAGGGCTGGGGGCTGGGGGCTGGGGGCCGGTGGCTGGGGGCTTGGGGCTGTGGGCTGGGGGCTGAGGGCTGTGGGCTGTGGGCTGGGGGTTTGGGAATGGGAGATATCTGATCCCAACTTGTCCTACATTGTAGCAGGCGGGGGATAATGTCTCTCGGGGGCTCCGGGGGGCTCCGGGGGGCTCTGCGGGTGTGCTCCGGGGGAGCCTTGCTCTCGTAGTTTCTCCCGGGTACGAGAGACCGTGAGAGATGACTTCACCTGCTCCCGTTAAGAAGCCGTCTCTGGGAAGGGTTCACAGTATCCGTCTCTGGGAAGGGTTCACAGTATCCGTCTCTGGGAAGGGTTCACAGTATCCGTCTCTGGGAAGGGTTCACAGTGTCCGTCTCTGGGTAGGGTTCACAGAAGCCGTCTCTGGGAAGGGTTCACTCTCGCTGGTGGCCTGGGGCAATGAGTTGGTACTGACTCCGAGCGAGCAAATTACCTAAGACTTGTATATGCAGAATGTAAACATGTAAACAGAAATGTTCACGCTGTACTGGTCCCCCTCAACTTGTATACGCGGAATGTAAACATGTAAAGACAAATGTTCACGCTGTACTGGCCCCCCTTAACTTGTATACGCGGAATGTAAACATGTAAAGACAAATGTCCACGCTGTGCTGGTCCCCCTCAACTTGTATACGCGGAATGTAAACATGTAAACAGAAATGTTTACCCTGTACTGGTCCCACTCGACTCAACCAATAGATGATGACTCCACAAACATCATCCGTACTTGTTAGATCAGAGAGATGGATCCATGAAGATCCCATACTCAGTGAGAGTGTGTGGTCTTAGACGTCAACATACTCTGTGTGAGTGTGTGGCCTTAGACGTCATCATACTCTGTGTGAGTGTGTGGCCTTAGACGAAATCTCATCATACTCTGTGTGAGTGTGTGGCCTTAGACGTCAACATACTCTGTGTGAGTGTGTGGCCTTAGACGTCATCATACTCTGTGTGAGTGTGTGGCCTTAGACGTCATCATACTCTGTGTGAGTGTGTGGCCTTAGACGTCATCATACTCTGTGTGAGTGTGTGGCCTTAGACGTCATCATACTCTGTGTGAGTGTGTGGCCTTAGACGTCATCTCAACATACTTTGTGTGAGTGTGTGGCCTTAGACGTCAACATACTCTGTGTGAGTGTGTGGCCTTAGACGTCATCATACTCTGTGTGAGTGTGTGGCCTTAGACGTCATCATACTCTGTGTGAGTGTGTGGCCTTAGACGTCATCATACTCAGTGTGAGTGTGTGGTCTTAGACGTCATCATACTCTGTGTGAGTGTGTGGCCTTAGACGTCATCATACTCTGTGTGAGTGTGTGGCCTTAGACGTCATCATACTCTGTGTGAGTGTGTGGCCTTAGACGTCAACATACTCTGTGTGAGTGTGTGGTCTTAGACGTCATCTCAACATACTCTGTGTGAGTGTGTGGCCTTAGACATCATCTCAACATACTCTGTGTGAGTGTGTGGCTTTAGACGTCATCATACTCTGTGTGAGTGTGTGGCTTTAGACGTCATCTCAACATACTCTGTGTGAGTGTGTGGCCTTAGACGTCATCATACTCTGTGTGAGTGTGTGGCCTTAGACGTCAACATACTCTGTGTGAGTGTGTGGCCTTAGACGTCATCATACTCTGTGTGAGTGTGTGGCCTTAGACGTCAACATACTCTGTGTGAGTGTGTGGCCTTAGACGTCAACATACTCTGTGTGAGTGTGTGGCCTTAGACGTCATCATACTCTGTGTGAGTGTGTGGCCTTAGACGTCATCTCAACATACTCTGTGTGAGTGTGTGGCCTTAGACGTCATCATACTCTGTGTGAGTGTGTGGCCTTAGACGTCAACATACTCTGTGTGAGTGTGTGGCTTTAGACGTCATCTCAACATACTCTGTGTGAGTGTGTGGCCTTAGACGTCATCATACTCTGTGTGAGTGTGTGGCCTTAGACGTCATCATACTCTGTGTGAGTGTGTGGCCTTAGACGTCAACATACTCTGTGTGAGTGTGTGGCCTTAGACGTCATCATACTCTGTGTGAGTGTGTGGTCTTAGACGTCATCATACTCTGTGTGAGTGTGTGGCCTTAGACGTCATCATACTCTGTGTGAGTGTGTGGCCTTAGACGTCATCATACTCTGTGTGAGTGTGTGGTCTTAGACGTCAACATACTCTGTGTGAGTGTGTGGCCTTAGACGTCATCTCATCATACTCTGTGTGAGTGTGTGGCCTTAGACGTCATCATACTCTGTGTGAGTGTGTGGCCTTAGACCTCATCATACTCTGTGTGAGTGTGTGGCCTTAGACGTCATCTCGACATACTCTGTGTGAGTGTGTGGCCTTAGACGTCAACATACTCTGTGTGAGTGTGTGGCCTTAGACGTCATCTCAACATACTCTGTGTGAGTGTGTGGCCTTAGACGTCATCATACTCTGTGTGAGTGTGTGGCCTTAGACGTCATCTCAACATACTCTGTGTGAGTGTGTGGCCTTAGACGTCATCATACTCTGTGTGAGTGTGTGGCCTTAGACGTCATCATACTCTGTGTGAGTGTGTGGCCTTAGACGTCATCTCAACATACTCTGTGTGAGTGTGTGGCCTTAGACGTCATCATACTCTGTGTGAGTGTGTGGCCTTAGACGTCATCTCAACATACTTTGTGTGAGTGTGTGGCCTTAGACGTCAACATACTCTGTGTGAGTGTGTGGCCTTAGACGTCATCATACTCTGTGTGAGTGTGTGGCCTTAGACGTCATCATACTCTGTGTGAGTGTGTGGTCTTAGACGTCATCATACTCTGTGTGAGTGTGTGGCCTTAGACGTTATCTCAACATACTCTGTGTGAGTGTGTGGCCTTAGACGTCATCATACTCTGGGTGAGTGTGTGGCCTTAGACGTCAACATACTCTGTGTGAGTGTGTGGCTTTAGACGTCATCTCAACATACTCTGTGTGAGTGTGTGGCCTTAGACGTCATCATACTCTGTGTGAGTGTGTGGCTTTAGACGTCATCTCAACATACTCTGTGTGAGTGTGTGGCCTTAGACGTCATCATACTCTGTGTGAGTGTGTGGCCTTAGACGTCACCATACTCTGTGTGAGTGTGTGGTCTTAGACGTCATCATACTCTGTGTGAGTGTGTGGCCTTAGACGTCAACATACTCTGTGTGAGTGTGTGGCCTTAGACGTCAACATACTCTGTGTGAGTGTGTGGTCTTAGACGTCATCTCAACATACTCTGTGTGAGTGTGTGGCCTTAGACATCATCTCAACATACTCTGTGTGAGTGTGTGGCTTTAGACGTCATCATACTCTGTGTGAGTGTGTGGCTTTAGACGTCATCTCAACATACTCTGTGTGAGTGTGTGGCCTTAGACGTCATCATACTCTGTGTGAGTGTGTGGCCTTAGACGTCAACATACTCTGTGTGAGTGTGTGGCCTTAGACGTCATCATACTCTGTGTGAGTGTGTGGCCTTAGACGTCAACATACTCTGTGTGAGTGTGTGGCCTTAGACGTCAACATACTCTGTGTGAGTGTGTGGCCTTAGACGTCATCATACTCTGTGTGAGTGTGTGGCCTTAGACGTCATCTCAACATACTCTGTGTGAGTGTGTGGCCTTAGACGTCATCATACTCTGTGTGAGTGTGTGGCCTTAGACGTCAACATACTCTGTGTGAGTGTGTGGCTTTAGACGTCATCTCAACATACTCTGTGTGAGTGTGTGGCCTTAGACGTCATCATACTCTGTGTGAGTGTGTGGCCTTAGACGTCATCATACTCTGTGTGAGTGTGTGGCCTTAGACGTCAACATACTCTGTGTGAGTGTGTGGCCTTAGACGTCATCATACTCTGTGTGAGTGTGTGGTCTTAGACGTCATCATACTCTGTGTGAGTGTGTGGCCTTAGACGTCATCATACTCTGTGTGAGTGTGTGGCCTTAGACGTCATCATACTCTGTGTGAGTGTGTGGTCTTAGACGTCAACATACTCTGTGTGAGTGTGTGGCCTTAGACGTCATCTCATCATACTCTGTGTGAGTGTGTGGCCTTAGACGTCATCATACTCTGTGTGAGTGTGTGGCCTTAGACCTCATCATACTCTGTGTGAGTGTGTGGCCTTAGACGTCATCTCGACATACTCTGTGTGAGTGTGTGGCCTTAGACGTCAACATACTCTGTGTGAGTGTGTGGCCTTAGACGTCATCTCAACATACTCTGTGTGAGTGTGTGGCCTTAGACGTCATCATACTCTGTGTGAGTGTGTGGCCTTAGACGTCATCTCAACATACTCTGTGTGAGTGTGTGGCCTTAGACGTCATCATACTCTGTGTGAGTGTGTGGTCTTAGACGTCATCATACTCTGTGTGAGTGTGTGGCCTTAGACGTCATCTCAACATACTCTGTGTGAGTGTGTGGCCTTAGACGTCATCATACTCTGTGTGAGTGTGTGGCCTTAGACGTCATCTCAACATACTTTGTGTGAGTGTGTGGCCTTAGACGTCAACATACTCTGTGTGAGTGTGTGGCCTTAGACGTCATCATACTCTGTGTGAGTGTGTGGCCTTAGACGTCATCATACTCTGTGTGAGTGTGTGGTCTTAGACGTCATCATACTCTGTGTGAGTGTGTGGCCTTAGACGTTATCTCAACATACTCTGTGTGAGTGTGTGGCCTTAGACGTCATCATACTCTGGGTGAGTGTGTGGCCTTAGACGTCAACATACTCTGTGTGAGTGTGTGGCTTTAGACGTCATCTCAACATACTCTGTGTGAGTGTGTGGCCTTAGACGTCATCATACTCTGTGTGAGTGTGTGGCCTTAGACGTCATCATACTCTGTGTGAGTGTGTGGCCTTAGACGTCATCATACTCTGTGTGAGTATGTGGTCTTAGACGTCATCATACTCTGTGTGAGTGTGTGGCTTTAGACGTCATCATACTCTGTGTGAGTGTGTGGCCTTAGACGTCATCATACTCTGTGTGAGTGTGTGGCCTTAGACGTCATCATACTCTGTGTGAGTGTGTGGTCTTAGACGTTATCTCAGCGAGTAGCAGCACATAACAGATCTCAGACTCTCAGCGAGTAGCACATTACACGTGTATGGAGATCCTGCGTTTACAATCTAAACACGAGTTGAGTAATCCGCCAGTCCTCCCCACTCCCCGGCCCCGCACCGCCCGCCGTCACAAGGAGAGACTAATGCAGGGTTTTCTGTGTTCGTGCATCCTTTAGGTCGAGAAAAGTTAGTACAACTTGGCCGTCAAACCTCCCTCAGAACTCTCTATGATTTTGATATCTTGTGGCATTACACATGTTGAAGTAACCAGGGATGTAGAAAAGGTAGAGAAGTTCTGTTAGGAGGAATTCACTTTAGTGATAAAGTAGGTGCTAGCCATCGGCGTATGCGGCAATTTATGGTATTCAGTCGATCTAGGGCCCACGCCCGCATTTCTCACTGTGTACTCAGAAGCATGTGTTCCCGCATGATAAGCTTGTATCACCGAATTGTTCTATAGTGTCATGATGTAGTGTTAGTATTTACATAGAGTCTGTACTACACGAATTGTTCTATAGTGTAATGATGTAGTGTTAGTATCTACATAGAGTCTGTACTACACATATTGTTCTATAGTGTAATGATGTAGTGTTAGTATTTACATAGAGTCTATACTACACATATTGTTCTATGAGGTAATGATGTAGGATTTATACATAGAGTCTGAACTACACATATTGTTCTATAGTGTAATGATGTAGGATTTATACATAGAGTCTATACTACACATATTGTTCTATAGTGTCATGATGTAGTGTTAGTATTTACATAGAGTCTGTACTACACATATTGTTCTATAGTGTCATGATGTAGTGTTAGTATTTACATAGAGTCTAGACTACACACATTGTTCTATAGTGTCATGATGTAGTGTTGGTATTTACATAGATTCTATACTACACATATTGTTCTATAGTGTAATGATGTAGTGTTAGTATCTACATAGAGTCTGTACTACACATATTGTTCTATAGTGTCATGATGTAGTGTTAGTATCTACATAGAGTCTGTACTACACATATTGTTCTATAGTGTCATGATGTAGTGTTAGTATTTACATAGAGTCTGTACTACACATATTGTTCTATAGTGTAATGATGTAGTGTTAGTATTTACATAGAGTCTATACTACACATATTGTTCTATAGTGTAATGATGTAGTGTTAGTATTTACATAGAGTCTATACTACACATATTGTTCTATGAGGTAATGATGTAGTGTTAGTATTTACATAGAGTCTATACTACACATATTGTTCTATGAGGTAATGATGTAGGATTTATACATAGAGTCTATACTTCACATATTGTTCTATAGTGTAATGATGTAGGATTTATACATAGAGTCTATACTACACGTATTGTTCTATAGAGTAATGACGTAGGATTTATACATAGTCTATACTACACATATTGTTCTATAGTGTAATGATGTAGGATTTATACATAGAGTCTATACTACACGTATTGTTCTATAGTGTAATGATATAGTGTTACTATTTACATAGAGTCTATACTACACATATTGTTCTATAGTGTAATGATGTAGTGTTAGTATTTACATAGAGTCTATACTACATGTATTGTTCTATAGTGTAATGATGTAGGATTTATACATAGAGTCTATACTACACATATTGTTCTATAGTGTAATGATATAGTGTTACTATTTACATAGAGTCTATACTACACATATTGTTCTATAAGGTAATGATGTAGGATTTATACATAGAGTCTATACTACACATATTGTTCTATAGTGTAATGGTGTAGTGTTAGTATTTACATAGAGTCTATACTACACGTATTGTTCTATAGAGTAATGATGTAGGATTTATACATAGAGTCTATACTACACATATTGTTCTATAGTGTAATGGTGTAGTGTTAGTATTTACATAGAGTCTATACTACACATATTGTTCTATAAGGTAATGATGTAGGATTTATACATAGAGTCTTTACTACACGTATTGTTCTGTGGGGTAATGATGTATTATGACAGTGTTAGTATATTTACTTATAGAGTCTATATCAGTATTAATATATAAATACCTATAGAGTCGATACAACACGTATGTACTGGAGATATAGATATCAAAATGTTGTAGAAGGCACTGGTTGTAACGGCATCAGGAGAGTCGTAGTTCTATGGGGATTAATTCACCTTGACATGACTGTAGCCACATGGACAGTACATCACCGAACAGTCTTATAAATATTCAATATTCAATACGCATCTCCCTGTACACCACACTGCATACAGGGACACCAGAGTTGACTGTAGCCACATGGACAGCACATCACCGAACAGTCTTATAAATATTCAATATTCAATACGCATCTCCCTGTACACCACACTGCATACAGGGACACCAGAGATGACTGTAGCCACATGGACAGCACATCACCGAACAGTCTTATAAATATTCAATATTCAATACGCATCTCCCTGTACACCACACTGCATACAGGGACACCAGAGATGACTGTAGCCACATGGACAGCACATCACCGAACAGTCTTATAAATATTCAATATTCAATACGCATCTCCCTGTACCCCACACTGCATACAGGGACACCAGAGATGACTGTAGCCACATGGACAGCACATCACCGAACAGTCTTATAAATATTCAATATTCAATACGCATCTCCCTGTACACCACACTGCATACAGGGACACCAGACATGACTGTAGCCACATGGACAGCACATCACCGAACAGTCTTATAAATATTCAATATTCAATACGCATCTCCCTGTACACCACACTGCATACAGGGACACCAGAGTTGACCGTAGCCACATGGACAGCACATCACCGAACAGTCTTATAAATATTCAATATTCAATACGCATCTCCCTGTACACCACACTGCATACAGGGACACCAGAGATGACTGTAGCCACATGGACAGCACATCACCGAACAGTCTTATAAATATTCAATATTCAATACGCATCTCCCTGTACCCCACACTGCATACAGGGACACCAGAGATGACTGTAGCCACATGGACAGCACATCACCGAACAGTCTTATAAATATTCAATATTCAATACGCATCTCCCTGTACCCCACACTGCATACAGGGACACCAGAGTTGACCGTAGCCACATGGACAGCACATCACCGAACAGTCTTATAAATATTCAATATTCAATACGCATCTCCCTGTACCCCACACTGCATACAGGGACACCAGAGATGACTGTAGCCACATGGACAGCACATCACCGAACAGTCTTATAAATATTCAATATTCAATACGCATCTCCCTGTACACCACACTGCATACAGGGACACCAGACATGACTGTAGCCACATGGACAGCACATCACCGAACAGTCTTATAAATATTCAATACGCATCTCCCTGTACACCACACTGCATACAGGGACACCAGAGTTGACTGTAGCCACATGGACAGCACATCACCGAACAGTCTTATAAATATTCAATATTCAATACGCATCTCCCTGTACACCACACTGCATACAGGGACACCAGAGATGACTGTAGCCACATGGACAGCACATCACCGAACAGTCTTATAAATATTCAATATTCAATACGCATCTCCCTGTACCCCACACTGCATACAGGGACACCAGAGATGACTGTAGCCACATGGACAGCACATCACCGAACAGTCTTATAAATATCTAATACGCATCTCCCTGTTCACCACAATGCTTCAGTGACACCACAATGCTTCAGTGACACCACAATGCGTACAGGGACACCACAATGCGTACAGTGACACCACAATGCGTGCAGGGACACCAAAATGAGTAAAAGGACACCACAATGCATACAATGACACCACAATGCATACAATGACACCACAATGCGTACAGGGACACCACAATGCGTACAGTGACAGCACAGTGCGTACGGTGACACCACAGTGCGTAAAGTGACACCACAATGCGTACAGGGACACCACAGTGCGTACGGTGACACCACAGTGCGTACCGTGACACCTCAGTGCGTACGGTGACACCACAATGCGTACAGTGACACCACAATGCGTACGGTGACACCACAGTGCGTACGGTGACACCACAATGCGTACAGGGGACACCACAATGCGTACGGTGACACCACAGTGCGTACGGTGACACCACAGTGCGTACGGTGACACAACAATGTGTATAGGGACACCACAATGCGTACAGTGACACCACAATGCGTACAGTGACACCACAATGCATACAGGGACACCACAATGCGTACGGTGACACCACAGTGCGTACAGTGACACCACAATGCATACAGGGACACCACAGTGCGTACAGTGACACCACAATGCGTACAGGGACACCACAATGCGTACAGGGACACCACAATGCGTACAGTGACACCACAATGCATACAGGGACACCACAATGCATACGGTGACACCACAGTGCGTACGGTGACACCTCAGTGCGTACGGTGACACCACAATGCGTACAGGGACACCACAGTGCGTACGGTGACACCACAGTGCGTACGGTGACACCACAATGCGTACGGTGACACCACAGTGCGTACGGTGACACCACAGTGCGTACGGTGACACCACAATGCGTGCAGTGACACCACAATGCGTACGGTGACACCACAGTGCGTACGGTGACACCACAATGTGTACGGTGACACCACAATGCGTACGGTGACACCACAATGCGTACGGTGACACCACAGTGCGTACAGGGACACCACAGTGCGTACGGTGACACCACAGTGCGTACGGTGACACCACAGTGCGTACAGGGACACCACAGTGCGTACGGTGACACCACAGTGCGTACGGTGACACCACAGTGCGTACAGGGACACCACAGTGCGTACGGTGACACCACAGTGCGTACGGTGACACCACAGTGCGTACGCTGACACCACAGTGCGTACGGTGACACCACAGTGCGTACGGTGACACCACAGTGCGTACGGTGACAACAGAGCCGTGCTGACGAGATACGGCTCAGAGACTGACAGCGGCTTGCGTGGTGCTGAGTTGGCCTGCTGCTCGTCGACACGATGGAGTCTGTGGTGATGCGTCTCTTAATGTATGCAGAGTGTGCAGTGAGGAGCATGTCGTGTGTAGAGTGTGACTTACCTGACACGGTCACCTGTACCCAGGTCAGGGCGAGTAGGAGCAGCCAACCAAGCATGTCGCCCGCCAGTCTGCCTCCGTCCCTCCGTCCGTAGTCCGTGCACCGCCCGTCCTCCGCCCGGCCCGGCCTACACCGTCCGCCGCCCGCCGCCCGCCGCCCGCCGTCCGCCGCCCGCCGCCCGCCGTCCGCCGCCCGCCGTCAGCCGCCCGCCGCCCGCCGTCCGCCTCCCGCCGTCCGCCGCCCGCCGTCCACCGTCCGCCGCCCGCCGCCCGCCGTCAGCCGTCCGCCGTGCGCCGTCCGCCGTCCGCCGCCCGCCGCCCGCCGTCCGCCGTGCACCGCCCGCCGTCCGCCGCCCGCCGTCCGCCGTGCACCGTCCGCCGTCCGCCGCCCGCCGCCCGCCGTCCGCCGCCCGCCGCCCGCCGTCCACCGTCCGCCGCCCGCCGCCCGCCGTCAGCCGTCCGCCGTGCGCCGTCCGCCGTCCGCCGCCCGCCGCCCGCCGTCCGCCGCCCGCCGTCCGCCGTCCGCCGTCCACCGCCCGCCGTCCGCCGCCCGCCCGAGACAGCTGACCTAGTTTGAGCTGCTCCGCTGTCTCCAGCCTCTGCTGCTGTTGTAGGATCACTCGGCAGCGCTGCTTCAACTCCAGAGAGGCAGCGGCAGCACCGTTAGAGAGGCAGCGGCAGCACCGTTAGAGAGGCAGCGGCAGCACCGTTAGAGAGGCAGCGGCAGCACCGTTAGAGAGGCAGCGGCAGCACGTTTAGAGAGGCAGCGGCAGCACCGTTAGAGAGGCAGCGGCAGCACCGTTAGAGAGGCAGCGGCAGCACCGTTAGAGAGGCAGCGGCAGCACCGTTAGAGAGGCAGCGGCAGCACCGTTAGAGAGGCAGCGGCAGCACCGCCAGAGAGGCAGCGGCAGCACCACTCACTCTAGACTTGCGCAAGTCTTCGATTATTGTGAGCATTGTCATAGCGTTTATATGCACAGCATGGCTTCAGATCATTGGTATTTCAATTCAGACACATCTCTGGCTAAGTGCCAAAATGCAATAACAGATAGAGTCTAATGCCTGTCAGACACCAAAGTGTCCAATAAATCATTACAACAAGGTTTAAGCTGGCAAGTTGCCAATGTTCAAGGTTCTTTCAAGAGAGTTCCCAACAGCGTAGTTAGCTGAGAGAAGTCAGTCATAGAACCCATAGCAAGATAATATCATTGTAATGATTTGATTTCAACCATACAACTTAACTCACCCGTTTACGGGATAACCGTAGTGAACTCACATGATTCCTTTTATTTAACTCAGGTTCATTGAAGATTCACAGTTCCATATTTGTCAGATGTAGAAATATTAGTAAAGTTTGTTCACTTATTAGTAAAGTGAGAAAGTTGGAGAAGAAACCGATGTGAGTCCAGAGATTCCTATAAGTCCGAAAACAGAGTATGTGTTCTTGGAGAGTCCAATCCAAGTCACTTTCTGTGCTCCCAGAATGTAAGGAAAGTTCCCTTAGCTAATCCTACTCGATTGAATTCACTGCTGAATCCGCGCACCTTGCTGGTTCTGGTGCCAAGCAAAACAGGAGGAGATAGTAGTGGAGACTGACGATACGGTCAGCTCCAAAGCGAATCTCTAATGAGCTTTTACTAGAGGATCATGGGAGAATTATTATTGAATCTCGTTTGAATTCACATAGGCTCGAGAGCATGTGGTTATGTTAAATAGCTCCAGGAACTCGGGAATACCCCAAGTGGGACTCCTTGGGAAACTCCAGAGACAACTCCCTAACGCGTCATAGCCACGTCAAAGAGTCTATTCCTAGAAGCATGGTGTGTTCCCCAAGTATAGTGAGTAGTATAGAGAACATCACCTTACACACGGCTACATATTTTCCAAACCTATTCAGCCTACACGCGGTTTACTCAACCTTAGTTTATTACCGTCAATACACTGACCTTTATCATAAATACCAAATAACATGTTAAAATATTATTACTAACAAATGGACAACTATTTGCACACATAACCAATAATTATTTAGTCTACAACTAGACTGCAGCAAGAAATTGAGAGACCTCCTAATACAATACTACAGCGAACACAGTATTGACCTGACTGATAAATTCAACAAACTAATGCAAATAATCAGCTCACAATGCCCCGAAACCATATTCAACACCATACAACAACTAATCAACAAAATAGAAGAAGAAGTACAGACCAACCTCCGAACACGCCGCGACCAAAAAATCGCAGGTTCAAGAAGTACCGGACGGAAGCAGAACACGACAACTCCATCTGCAACCTCTCCAACAAGCAACTAACCACCAATCAAAGAACACTCCTAAGTAAGGGCCTATCGTTTGTACCAACACCCAACAAACCAAACCACGTAAATACCATCCGCGACACCCTACTATTTAACAGAGACTCCACCTACCAACCAACAAGATCAGAGATCTTCAAGAAGGAAGCCTCAGGGTGGCCACCACCACCACCCTACAATGAGAATATTATAGCATTCAACAACCATGTCCTACACAACATGTTACAAGAACCACGAAAAGTCACCAGAAGACCCAATCTAACTCCAGACGAATTCGAAGAAATCACCCACCTACGAGACGACCTGGACATAATCATCAAACCTGCAGACAAAGGGGGTGCCATTGTAGTTATGAACACAACCGACTACATCAAAGAATGCAACAGACAACTAGCCGATACCAAATACTACAGAGAACTACCATACGACCAAACTAACATAATCACCAAACGACTCACGAATGAAATAAAAAAACTGGAAGACAAAGATGGCCTACCAAAAGGAGCCAACAAACTCCTAATTCCACCTAAAATACGTACCTCAGTATTCTATACCCTCCCCAAAATACACAAAACGGGAAACCCAGGTAGACCCATCGTATCAGGAATCAACTCCCCTACCGATCGCATATCGGCATGCCTAGACAACGCCCTCCAACCCATCCTACGACACATACCCACACTCATAAGAGACACCAAACACTTCCTGAATGTATCTACCACATAATAAGGAAAATGGACCAGCATGTAGGCTGTCACCTACTCGACAGCATGAAGTGCCACAACCTATATAACCAGAAATAAAGACTCGGACTACCAACACTCATGCTGAGCATATGAAAAATATTTTTCAATGCACAACTGCGTAAAGATTCAAATGAACTCGATAAATGATATCACTTAATTGATTAAATATCTATAAATTCCAACGGACTCATTTCTATTACCATCAAATGTTATACCATTGAACACGTTCCTTGTTACCAAGTTACCATGTTATATAATTATTCGCAAGTCAATCTAATATAGTGTGGTGCTCGCCGCCTGTCTAGCAGGTTGGATGACCCCAATCCGGAATGCTAGTTCCAGGCAGGATCCCACCCTACGCACTCTACGTAGGTTGGTTCGGTTTTCGGTTAGTTTGCACAGACCTAGTCACACATGACACAACAACGTCTTTTAATAAACAGAGATGTTTATTATTCACTACTTCCCGGAAAGATCTGGAAGATCTTTCCCACAAGTACAGTACCCTAGCACATAGGTGCCAGGTAACGCTGGAGAGGCTAATCTGAAAGACTCGCCTAACCACCAGGAAGGTTACAAGAACCCGCCTTCAAAGTGAGGGCCCAAGGGTCTGTTCCGTAGAAGAGACGCGCGAGGACAGCCTGTCGACCTACTGTGAACGCTGAGTATATATACCCAGCATTATGTAATCCCGGTCCCCGCTGCGCCACTCTCGTCTGCGGCGTTGTCCGGAATCACTACACAGTAAGGATCGGCACGTCGCGCCACCTTCCGTAAAACAAACGAACACTGCTGGATTCCCACCCCACTACAATATCATGCACTATATATTTATTCAATATGCCTCATACCAACTGGTATTTGTTTACTATATCACCATCAACACTGCCATACCACTGTTATATAAGAGACATTTATTATACCCCTGGTTACCACATCGTCAAGAATCTAATAATAGCAACAAACTACAACCTTGACCTTGGATTATCAAAAGGAAGTAATTGTGATCCCAAAATGGTACTTAAGCCTAACCTGGTAACGAATTTGTATCAATCACCTGAAGAAGCTGGTTCAACACCATGCGAAACGTCGTGAAAACTTTTTGATACCCCGTATGTAACAACCATTGTACACCTTCGTTTTAATAATAACACCATCTACAAAAACTTACTGTGTCTGTTTTTTTTGTGATTTACCACTCTGACTATTTAATAAAATAAAATAACCTTTTTAATTTTGTTTAAAATACCTTTGCACATCAATAACCTTAATATTGTGCTGTTTTTGGTTACAGCACACTGGAGGCACTGCCTTGTAGGGCTTGAAGGTGCCTGGAGGCACTGCCTTGTAGGGCTTGAAGATGTCTTGAGGCACTGCCTTGTAGGGCTTGAAGGTGCCTGGAGGCACTGCCTTGTAGGGCTTGAAGGTGCCTGGAGGCACTGCCTTGTAGGGCTTGAAGGTGCCTGGAGGCACTGCCTTGTAGGGCTTGAAGGTGCCTGGAGGCACTGCCTTGTAGGGCTTGAAGATGCCTGGAGGCACTGCCTTGTAGGGCTTGAAGGTGCCTGGAGGCACTGCCATGTAGGACCTGAAGATGCCTGAAGGCATTGCCATATAGGACCTGAAGATGCCTGAAGGCATTGCCATGTAGGGCCTGAAGATGCCTGAAGGCACTGCCATGTAGGGCCTGAAGATGCCTGCATTGTTTTGTATGTGCTGAAGATGTCACATCAGAACTCGCTCTGTAAAGATTTGACATTTTCATAGGCGACACCTCAAATGAATTTGTGAGTATAGGCGTCATGACTATGTTTTCACTTCTCATTATATAGCTATTCTACACATACGGCTCACTTCTAACCAGGCCGTATTCATATACGTACGCAATATAGGTGGCGTACAGGGCACAGTGTCACGTGACTTTTAAGTCGGCAAATTGACGAGTCTAGGGCAAAATTCAAAAGGGCCATCGCTATGGTCGAAGCGCCAACATGAAATGAAAGACCAAACCTCAAGGGGAGTGTAGAAATAAAAGACGTTCTCTGATTGGCTGACGCAAACAGACTGTCCAATCGCAATCGATCTTTTCAAAGTTGATGGTGAAACGTCTGTGATGGCCTGGACCCGTGCATAGCGGGCAGGGAGGTGAAGTCTAACAAGACGACCAACTTCAAGGGTAAAAGATGGCTGATTTAAGAAACCTAATAATAGAGAAAGAGGGTGACTGTAAAAAACACTTAATCTAAGATATGTGATTAAAGAGAGACAGTAAAAAACACTTAATGAAACGAGTGTGTTTCTCTATATTATTGTAACCAATGCTCGGGGACGAGTGTGTTTCTCTATATTATTGTAACCAATGATCGGAGACGAGTGTGTTTCTCTATATTACTGTAACCAATGCTCGGAGACGAGTGAGTTTCTCTATATTACTGTAACCAATGCTCGGAGACGAGTGTGTTTCTCTATATTACTGTAACCAATGCTCGGAGACGAGTGAGTTTCTCTATATTACTGTAACCAATGCTCGGAGACGAGTGAGTTTCTCTTTAGTACTGTAACCAATGCTCGGAGACGAGTGTGTTTCTCTATATTACTGTAACCAATGCTCGGAGACGAGTGAGTTTCTCTATATTACTGTAACCAATGCTCGGAGACGAGTGAGTTTCTCTATATTACTGTAACCAATGCTCGGAGACGAGTGTGATTCTCTATATTACTGTAACCAATGCTCGGAGACGAGTGAGTTTCTCTATATTACTGTAACCAATGCTCGGAGACGAGTGTGTTTCTCTATATTACTATAACCAATGCTCGGAGACGAGTGTGATTCTCTATATTACTGTAACCAATGCTCGGAGACGAGTGTGATTCTCTATATTACTGTAACCAATGCTCGGGGACGAGTGTGTTTCTCTATATTACTGTAACCAATGCTCGGAGACGAGTGAGTTTCTCTATATTACTGTAACCAATGCTCGGGGAAGCGTGTGTTTCTCTATATTACTGTAACCAATGCTCGGAGACGAGTGAGTGATGTAACTGCGAGGGCGGGATGCAATATGAAACCTTCCTCTGACAGGCCCTAGAATGAGACCTATATCCCGGCAGGAGGGTTGGAGTAGGCGGAGGGTAGGGATTGGATACTTTTAGGTAAGAGTCCATTTGGATTTGTGCAACAAGGCCTGTAGAAGTCGAGATGCATTAGTCCAAAGTGATTAGTCTTTATCCTACCTTGTTTCCATCACATTTAGATTGAAAAAATAATTGCGTAAAAATATTTTATGCCACGCATCATCACATCCGGTTCCCGAACGCTGGGCCTCTTGGGGGCAGGATGGTTGCTGCTGTAAGAGCGACTCCTTCTCGAGACAGCTCCCGCCAACAAGTGAACAGATACATGAAGCAAGTAACCAGCCAGTAACCAGCAACCACCAGCCAGTTACCAGCAACCACCAGCCAGTAACCAGCCACGACCAGCCAGTAACCAGCCAGTAACCAGCAACCACCTGTGCTGTAACTAATAGACAGCACGGGATTAAGGTTATTAAATAGGAAAAGGTATTTTAAAAAGTTTAAAAAGGTATTTTATTTTATTTTCAGAGTGGTGAATCACAAGTTATTGAAACCAAGGTGTAACAATGGTTGTTACATACAGGGTATCAAAAATGTTCATGATGTTTCGCATGGTGTTAAACCAGCTTCTTCAGGTGATTGATACAAATTCGTTACCAGCTTAGGCTTAAGTACTGTTTTGGGATCTTGATTGTTTACTTCCTTTTCAATGGGTCAAGGTCAAGGTTGTGGGTCATTGTTATAATTAGATTGTACATAGTATAGTAACCAGGGGCATGTTAGCTGTCTCTTGTATGGCAGTAATATGGTTGGGTATACTGTTGTGAGTTTTACAAGGTGATACAAAAATTTGGTATGAGACAAGTTAAATAAATACATGGTGTTTGATATATTGGCTTTGTTGACCAGTTTGAACAATTATATAACATGGTAACTAGGTAACAAGTAACTTGTAAAAGGGTCTAACATCTGATGACAGTAAAATTAAGTCCATTGGATTCCATTTGAGTTTGTAGTAAGTTCATTCGATTGTTTAAATAAAGGTACATGCAGTTCTGCTATGAAATTTTTTTTCATATGCTTAGCATGAGTGTTCGTTGTCTGAGTCACTATTTAGAATTGTATAAATTATGGCGCTTCATGCTGTCGAGTAGGTCGCGGCCCACATGCTGGTCCATTTTTCTTATTATGTGGTAGATATCCAACATTATTTCGGAGGTGGGTACTGTTTGGCGTGGGGTGGGTCTTCTGATTGGTGTGGGTTTGTCTGTTTGTGTTGTTGTAGTCGGTCGGCGGGATGTCGGTATATACGGGTCGTCATGATCATCTCTGTTGCTTGATCCGATGATTGGTGGTACATCCTTATTTGGTTGGTCATTTCTGTCTTCTTTCTTGGTTTTGTTTGGTGTTGGTATTGGTGTTTCTTCATCGCTACTTATATTCTCTAAATTCAGATCGATTTTCAGTAGGTCTAATACTGTTGCCGGCTTCTTGGGGGTCGTTGTTGGTTCGTGGCTGCAATTTGTTGTACTACTGTCATTGCTGCTAGTGGTGGAGCTGTCAGAGTCTGAATCTTCGCTGTTTTGTGTACTTCCCTTAGTTGCGATTTTTGGAGTATTATTGGTGTGCACAAGTCTACTGTTGGTGTCAACGGGGTTGGTGGGTCGGTCCCGAGTCTCGAATGTTTGTAGGGTCGATCAGTGATTATTGATGGTTTTGTCCGTTTGCGTACAGTGGGGTCCTCAATCAGTATGGTTTTAGGAGTATTGTTCTTTTCGTCCTCTATCCGTTTTCTAATATTGGGCAGTGCAGTGTTTGCTGGTGTCCCATTGCGTTTTTTCAGGGTGTCAATAGGGGATGGATGTTTAGCAGTTACGTATGGTGTCCCTACTGTCGGGGGAGGTACCTCCGTTGAAGCCGGTTGGCGGCCTACAAATGGAGAACCCTTGTAAATTAGGCGGAATTTGACACTGCTAAAGTTATACATGGTTTTTATAGGCCTTGGTTTGTTCACAACTGGACTGTGTAGAAAAATTGGGGTTATTACATAGTTTGTGGTTAAATGTTTTCTACGTTGGTGTCGGCGTAGGTTGCTGATTGTGGAGCATCGTATTTGACAGTTTGAAAGTACACATTGCTACTTACCCTGTATTGGCGTCGATGCGATGTCTGTGGGTTTCTCATGGTGTGTTCTCAGATGTCTACGGATTGACGAATCCGTTTGCTTGACATAATTCGGACAGTATAGGCATTGTGCATATTTCTCCATCTCTATGATTGTTCTGACTGTTAGTTCGATTTGTTTTGATTAGATGCGGTGACGATTCGACATCTGACGTTGTCTGTTGCGTAGTAACTGTTTTGGTCTCATGCGATTGGTTGCCGGGTTGCGGCGATTGTTTCCGAGTGGGGCCGAGTGGCGCCGAGGTTGTTTCCAGCATGTTCGGGTTCCGCTGAGTGATTCCGAATGCCGCCGGAAGTGGCTTCGGTGCGATCCGAGAGTTCATGTTAGTTAGAGTTTCAGGTTGATTCCGTGGGGGGACATCGTGCGGAGCAGGCGGATATAAGCTTCTTCAAGTCTTAATCGGATGTTCTTGTTGTTTGGACTGTTGTCTAGGAGTACCACACGGATTTGGTGTGGAAGTACATCATGATCTTTGAAGTGTCGTGCTACTGGTGATTTCTTGTTTCGTTTTTTGATGTCATATTTGTGTTTGTTGAGGCGTTCAGAGGCCGTGCGGCCGGTGGCAGTTGTTGTTTCCTGTGATTTTGTATCGTTGTTTGGTGGTGTGTGAGATTAACGTGGTGCATTGTGTGATGTTGTCGCAATGTTTGCAACTGAGGATATTGCATGGGGTGCTTTGGTGGATCGGTTTGATCCGGGGGTAAGCAGAGTGGGTTAGGAGGTCCCGTAAATTGGCAGCTTGTTTGTATACATGCTACTATTGTTTTTGATTGATTGAATTTGGCTAGGTCATCAGTTGGTGGGCGGAGGGTTTTGGCGTGTTTTACAAGTTCACCCGCTCTGATGTTTGATGGCCTGAATTGTATTATGTATGGTATTACTTGCTTTGTGGTGTTTTTAGGAGTGTCGAGCAGTGTGGAGCGTGGAACCAAGCTGGCCTTTGCTATGGAGTTCTTGGTCTGGTGATGTGGGTGTCCTCGCAAGGTGAGTAGTTTGAGTAGTGTCTTACATATTTTCTGAAATTCTCTTTCTTCTGAACGAATCATTCTATATCATATAGCTTGACTGTAGGTGATTGAGTCTTTCTGATGTTTGGGGTGGTGGGAGCTGTAGTGTAGATACAGGTTAGCATCTGTGGGTTTTTTGTAGACTTTAGTATGTAATTTGCCATTGGGGTCTGTATATACCGTGGTGTCTAGGTAGTTGATGGAGTTTTTGCTGTGTTCGAATGTGAATTTGATGCTGGGGTGGGTGGTGTTGAGCCGTTTCAATTCAGTTTCCAATGTATCTGTGGGGCATTTGTATATCGCGAAGATATCGTCAATATATCTTTTCCAGATTTTGGGTTTACAGGGTGAGTTTGCGATGATTTTACTCTCAAGTTGGTGCATGAAGATGTTTGCATACGTGGGTGCTACCTTTGTGCCCATTGCTGTTCCTTGTATTTGATGGTAGTATTTTCCATTAAATGTGAAGATGTTATTTTGCAGTACTAGTTTCAGGAGACGGACTGCGGTTTCTGCGCTGATCTGGAGGTTCGGGAAGAGTTCCAATGCCGTTTTAACAGCTTCAAGGCCTTCGTCATGTGGTATTGATGTGTACAACGCGCTGACATCGATGGTGACAAGGTGTTCGTCTGACTGTAAGTTGTCAATTTCTTTGATCATGTTTAGAAAATGTTTGGTATCCTTCACGAGTGTGGGTATGTGACGTAGGATTGGTTGGAGGGCATTGTCGAGGCATGCTGATATGCAGTCTGTGGGAGAGTTGATTCCTGATACGATGGGTCTACCCGGGTTCCCGGTTTTGTGTATCTTGGGGAGGGTGTAAAATACTGAGGTGCGGATTTTTGGTGGGATTAGGAGTTTGTTGGCTCCCTTAGGTAGGTCATTTTTGTCTTCTAGTTTCTTTAATTCATTGGTGAGTCGTTTCGTGATTATGTTGGTTCGGTCGTATGGGAGTTCTCTGTAGTATTTGGTGTCAGATAGTTGTCTGTTGCATTCTATGATGTAGTCGGTTGTGTTATTAATAAATATTGAAAATGTGTATAATTAACTGCTGGTTTATTATGTATCAGAGTATCAACATATGTTATTAGGTGTTAAGTATACTGCCAATACATACGGCTTACTTAATGTATGTAGGCTGTAATAGGTTTAGAGTAAGAGTTGCCATGTGAAAGGCGATGTTCCCTACGCTACTCACTAGACTTGGGGAACATGCCTAGCCATGGGAATAGACTCTCTGACGTGGCTATGACGCGTTAGTGAGTTGAATCACGAGCCTCCAAAGGAGTCCCCCTTGGGGTGTTCCCGAGTTCCTGAAGCCTTATTAACATAACCATGTGCTCTCGAACCTACGTGAACTTAAACGAGATCCAGTTCTAATTCTCCCATGATCCTCTAGCAAAAGCTCATTAGCGTTTCGCTCTGGAGCTGACTGTAATGCAGTCTCCAATACCATCTCCTGTTGTCAAGACCTGTCTTGCTAGGCACCGGAACCTGCATATGAGTAGGATCAGCTAAGGAAACTTTCCTTACATTCTGGGAGTGCAGAAAGTGACTTAGATTGGGACTCTCCAAGAACACATACTCTGTTTTCGGTCTTCTGGAATCTCTAAGGACTCACATAGGTTCCTTCTCTTCATAATTATCATCTTATTAACTATATTAAGTATTAATTAATAACAACTTAATTAAAGATCCCCTAAAGGTATCCTCGCTGTTGGTTAGGAATAAATAGATTCTGGTAGCCTGCCAACACACAGCCAAGAGTTGCTCCTACCTCTCTGCATTAATTATATAATTATCTAAGTTTAATTAGTTATGAAAGAATTCAAAAAGTTATGCTCGTATTTCCTATCCATGAGAGAACGGTGTAATTCCCGTATCTCAACGTCTAGACGGTTCTAGGTTGATTACTAACTGAGCTACGCTCGTTACTTTGGTATTTCCTTCTAACCTATAAGGCGAATCTACGTCCGTTTATATCAGGACTACCGCTAGGTGTCGACACATTAATTAAGATTTAATGAATAATTCTACAGTCTCTAATCTGGCCACTATGTGCCGTAATTGATAAAGTAACGTTTCAGTAGTTCTCAGACTAACCTCCAGATGTCGTATACGTTCTGGGTTTCTCTCCTCCCCACCAGACGTCCTAGCGTTCTCATGTAAGATCTTATTGAAGCAAACGTATTGACTTGCTACTAGAGCTCCCTCTAAAGGTTTATTATAAATTAAAGCTAATTATCAAACATACTACTACCAGAACACACCAGCCAGTAACCAGCAACCACCAGTCAGTAACCAGCCAGTAACCAGCCAGTGACCAGCCAGTAACCAGCCAGTAACCAGCCAGTAACGCACACCCACCAGCCAGTGACCAGCAACCACTAACCAGTAACCAGCCAGTAACCAGCAACCACAAGCCAGTAACCAGCCACAACCAGCCAGTAACCAGCCAGTAACCAGCCACAACCAGCCAGTAACCAGCAACCACCAGCCAGTAACCAGCAGCAACCAGCCAGTAACCAGCCAGTAACCAGCCAGTAACCAGCCAGTAACGCACACCCACCAGCCAGTGACCAGCAACCACTAACCAGTAACCAGCCAGTAACCAGCAACCACAAGCCAGTAACCAGCCACAACCAGCCAGTAACCAGCCAGTAACCAGCCACAACCAGCCAGTAACCAGCAACCACCAGCCAGTAACCAGCAGCAACCAGCCAGTAACCAGCCAGTAACCAGCCAGTAACGCACAACCACCAGCCAGTAACCAGCAACCACTAGCCAGTAACCAGCCAGTAACCAGCCACAACCAGCCACAACCTGCCAGTAACGAGCCACAACCAGCCAGTGACCAGCCAGTAACCAGCAACCACCAGCCAGTAACCAGCAACCACCAGCCAGTAAACAGCCAGTAACCAGCCACAACCAGCCACAACCAGCAACAACCAGCAACCACCAGCCAGTCACCAGCCAATAACCAGCCACAACCAGCCAGTAACCAACCAGTAACCAGCCAGTAACCAGCAACCACAAGCCAGTAACCAGCCAGTAACCAGCCACAACCAGCCACAACCAGCAACAACCAGCCAGTGACCAGCCAGTAACCAGCCGTTCACCAGCCAGTAAACAGCAACCACCAGCCAGTAACCAGCCACAACCAGCCAGTAACCAGCAACCACCAGCCAGTAACCAGCAGCCACCAGCCAGTAACCAGCAGCCACCAGCCAGTAACCAGCAGCCACCAGCCAGTAACCAGTCAGTAACCAGCAACCACCAGCCAGTAACCATTAAGAAAAATAGGGGAAAATTGTGCCTATGACACACTCTGTCAAATCTATGATTATTTAGCCATCCTAGGCTTATTAAGCACATAACTGAGTGCTGATAATATTTAAGAACATATTAATTAACTATAGTGTTATTATGATTAACCCTTTAAGGACGGATGCCTGTGGCCAAGCTACTGCCTGGAGGACGGGTGCTGGTGGCACTTTATACCGCTAGGGGGCAGGCACACAGTCGTTAAAACCCACAATTCAGTTGTTTAATCACATGATGTGATATATAATCTTAATTATTTTATTTCTTTTAATGTAAATACTAATAATGGTATTATACATATAATATGTAAAAATTTCATTAATGTCCCTCCATTATTTTTTGTTAAAAACGATTTTGTAGATTTTTGAGAAATAATGCCTCAAGGCATCATTCACTCTGGGCTGGATGATGTCTGAAGGCATCATTCGCCCTTAAAGGGTTAAATCAATTAATCATAATTATTGTTTCAATGCAGATTTTGCAATGTGAATCCCACCAGCCATTGAGATAGAATCCTGTATTGTATTGATAGACAATAAACAATGGTTTTGTGGACAGGCAGCTGTAAGCCACGAGTGGTTGATGCATAGTAATACATGAATGCTAGTGAGTGTATTACGACATCAACCTCGAGTGGTTTACACAACCACCTATTCACAAACCATTTTTTATTGCATTTATTAACCATCTTTTTGAATAAATTAAACCCTGTAGTTGCCACATTAAAGGGTATAATAATAGGGACTATTTCTTTGATGTATAACACAGACGGAACTATTTTTCCCATATACCATGACTTTGAGGCCATATACCACAGATTTGACTCTGTATACCAAGTTTTATATAATGACTAACACAAAGCATGGGTATGGACATAGAATTTATTGAGTATGAGTAGAAGTATGAAATAACTTTTAGAGGTCCATAATAACAGAAATTTTAGAGATAAGAGACAGTTTGCTTGCTATTGAGAAGCTAACGGACAGTGAGAGAAAGGAGAGAGGGGTTGTTGAAGAGAGAACTGATCTCAAATATTTCCCTGGGATAATTGCCAAGGCAATTGCTCCATGGTTGGGAAGGATCAAGTTCAGTAGGTGGGCTGCAGGCAGCTGTCAGGCGAGGGGGCGATGGCCAGCTGGCCCTGGGGCGGGGCCCTGGCCTTGCTTAGGTAGATGGCCAGCGGCATTCTGTAGAGGAGGGTGCCCGAGGCGTGGAGGGGCAGCCGGCATGAAGAGGATGCCAGATGGGTCAGTGACAGTTGTCCGTGGTGGCAGACGAGAGCCGGGCCCCCAAGGAGGCCAACGTGGAGACACATGGAGAAAACCCTGTCCGGCTTGCAGGTGCGTGAAGTGCCCAGACCCGGTTCTGGGGATACAGCTGACCAGGGTGCCGATGTGTCCTGTGTGGAGGTGCGGGACGTGCCTGACCCGGTGCTGATGTGTATGGTAGGCCAGAGTGGCAATGTGACGAGTGGTGACACATTGTGTGCAGGCAGTGACTAGGCTTTGATGACATGTGGGGCCCGAGGGGCAGAGGCGAGAGAACTGATGTCAAATATTTCCCCGGTGCAATTGTCAAGACAATTGCTCCATGGGTGGGAACGTTTGGGTTCAGTAGGTGGGCAGCGAGCCCTGGCAGCATGAGATGGAGCCACGGGCACGCTGATAGTTGAGGGGGCGGTGGCTGGCCGGCCCCGCTTAAGGCCCAAGCCTGGGCCTGGCGGCCAGCGGCATTCCAGAGAGGAGGGTGCCTGTGGCATGGAGGGCGACCTGTGGTGGACCTGCGGTGGACCTGTGTGGCCGAAGGGGCGGTGGCGATGATCCGGAGAGCCTGGGAGTGTCCCTAGCTCTTGGTACCCAGGATTTGTTTGGCCCTAAGCTTTGATGACATGTGTGAGACATGTGGTGTGGAGGTGAGGCTGGAGAAGAAGGAGGTGTGTGCTGCATGACGACACATGAAGAGGCGGCTCAGCAGACATGCGAGGTGTGAAGAGAACCTTGGGGTAAACACCAGTAAACAGGTGTGAACAGATGAGGAGAGACGAAGAGGTGAATTTCAAGTCTTAACTTCTTTGACCTTTTTCTGAACTTAACCCTTTCGCGACCGCTGCTGCCATTTGGCAGCCCCATAGAAATACCAATGCTGCCAAATGGCAGCACCATGGGAGAACAGCTGCTGCCAAATGGCAGCACCATTGAAAAACTGTGCTGCCCAAATAAAAAGAAATATTAATGCAATATTCATGAAATCTGCAATATTTATTATTTCTATCCAGAAGAAACAAAATTTCTATGATTATACATTGTTTTAGGTAATTACAAACTTGAATTATGATTTTAACCAGAGTGTCATCTAGGGGGACAAACTGCCACCAGCACCAGTCCTTAAGGGAGTAGCACGGTCACACTCACCGTATGGAAAGGGTTAAAAATCATTACCAAGGCTCTTGTATGAAATGTAAGATGTCTATATTTTAAGGAAAGATATAGAACTATTCTGTTTTCCAAACCTATTGCATTTCATCCCATAAATCTATAGTTTTTCATGAAAAGACAAAATTGACCTTAATTTGACCTTCATCTTATGTTTCAAGGTCAAATATACTATCAATCTTCCCATATGCAATTTTGTTTATCAAATATGGGATTCCTTTTGAGAATAACTCATAAAATGTGATTTGCTATGAAGTTAAGTTGAAATAAATATACTCATTTAATTATTTATTTATTTTTTCATATTTTTATTTAAAACCCTTATATCTCAGAATGCTGAGCATGTACAAACTGGCACGAAGTAGATTTGAAATCAGAAGATTCAGAAGGTCCCGAATCAATAAAAAAACATCGTATGTACTCCAAAACACACTTCCACTGGTCTGCTTCAGGACTTTTAAGTCAAAATAACCGTTAATCGCTTCAAACATAATCCCCCATAGCTCCTTAGGGTCGGTGCTCAGCCAGTAGCAACTCCAGTCCAGAGTAGTGACGTAATCAGCTAAACTATCCGTAGAAGAGCGTTTATACGATCTACCAATAAACCTAACATTCTCCTTCTCCTCTGTCTGTTTCTTACGATTTGCATAAACCAAATAATGATCGCTCAGGTAGATATCACTAACACCCCCGTCAAGTAAAAATCTAGTATTAGTGTAGATCTGGTCAATAAGACTCCCATTATCATTTTTATCACTTTTAGTTCGAGTAGTCCCAGTCACTATTTGATGTAAGCCATGGTCTCTAGCAAAGTTAAGCAATTCTTTTGCTTGCGGATGATCCTTCTCTAACAGATTAATATCTATATCACCTAGTGTCCATATTTCATTTCCACGATTATTATCATCACATATAATACCCTCTAAATGATTAATGAAATTTGTTAGAGACCCATTCTTTGGCTGATAACAATTGATAACCAATAATTCCTTATCATTAGGTTTCATAACCTTTAGAGGTAGTATCTCGATATCATCATTGACAATAGAGTATTTGTCCAAACATGAGGTAAACGGGTAGTACTTGGATGAGACGTAACATGCAACCCCCCCTCCTACTTTCCCTTCCGGTCGCATCTGTACAGTTTATGGTCCGCCACAGACAACATGCCATCAGTGAATGGCTCTTTTAGCCAACTCTCAGATATACCCAAAAAGTCATAATCATCAGTGATTAAACGAATTTCATGTAAACTTTTAAACAGACTACGTATATTTACATGACATAACCTCAGGATGCCCATTCAGATAAATTGTGCAGTAGTGCAGATCTTAAACTATGAAGAAATAGTGTGATAGTTAATAGATTGAAATCTGCGTGGGGTTCCCAGGCAGTTTCAGTGGCAGGTCCGGCAGGATCTAGTCCGTCCTACCGGCCTGTGTTTGGAATAAGTAATACTTATATAGATAAATGGAGGAAAAACTTTGATTAACTCCAGATCAGGGCCCTGTTTTTCAGTCATGACATAATCTTAGTCTTAGAAGCTGAGATATCTCAGCGATTGTAAGACAATTTGCAAGACGAAAGATGGCCGGTGTTCTATAGACAGTATCGTAGTGCGCCACGTGAGATCGCCGCTAAACGTGTCTCAAGTATAGAACTGTCGTAGGTTCTATAAAACCTCACTGTGCGTATATAGAGGATTTCCCGTGCTTTCCATATGAATTAAGCGATGAGATTTTATTTTCGAGTAAGGGATACATATGACCTATATTTATACCAAATATGAAGAAGATCGGCCTCACCGTTCCGAAGTTATCGGCGTTTGAATTTCGTCAAAGCAATCGTCTGCTCTGGTGGCCAGTCACCCTCCCACCTCCCGATGCGCAGTCAATGTCAAGGTTGCTGCATAAATTAGTGGCCCAGAAGTAAAGGGGAACAACAGATTACTTAAACCATTTTTTTTGCAAAAATAGGGAAGACTTTAGCAAACCAAAATATTAATATCTCCAGTGCACACAATGCAGACGAACTAAGTGAAGAAAATGGGGATTCAGACACAACAGCCGACTACACCACTAAACTAACAAATCCCCCCCGGACTTTATTGTTGATCAAAAAGAATTATACACCCTGTTTAACAAAATAGCAACAAGCAAATCTTTGGCCTTGGATAATATCAGAACGTCTGTATTGAAGGAATTCATGAAACTAACACTGGAACAATTCACATTTCTCTACCAACAATGCATGGACATGGAAATGGAAATATGCAACAGTTATACCAATACCCAAACCAGGCACACCTACCAACCCTAACAACTGGCGCCCAATAAGTTTACTCCCTGTCCCTGGCAAAATTGCGGAGAAACTATATCATTCATACCTAAATAACTATCTATCTGTAAATGATATTTTTTGCTACAACCAATATGGTTTTAGGGCAAAAATGGGGACCACAGACGCGATATACAAACTGCTTACCCACCTTTATGAAGCAAGAGACAAGAGCTTGATAACCGGTGCTATCTTCATCGACTTGCGCAAGGCCTTTGACAGTGTGGACCATAGTATTCTGATAAAAAAGCTTAAACAGCTTGAGCTTCGTGTCTCCCACGAGGAATGGCTAAAGTCTTATCTCTGCGACAGAATGCAGAGAGTACGGACTTCCGGTAACTTATCATCCTGGGAGGAGGTCGAGTACAGAGTCTCACAGGGCTCCGTGCTTGGGCCTCTCTTGTTTATTTATTTTATTAATGACATAGATAGAGTAATAAAAACTGCTGACTACATAGTTCATGCAGATGACCTGGTCATTTACTATAGTGCAACAGAAACACGAGATGCTGTCCATATACTGCAGGCTGAGTTAGACTATTTTATGACATGGAGCAAAAGGAATATACTAACTGTCAAAACTGACAAAACTAAAGTCTGCTGGTTCATGCCACCAAACAAACGTAAAAAGACTCCAATCCCCAACATATACGCTGGACTAACAAAGTTAAACGTAGTAGATTCATATCGCTACCTCGGCCTAGAAATAGACGGTGGACTAAACTTCGATAAACAAAGTAGGTTAATCACTAAACAGATGTCTCTCAAAATCGATTAAAAATGGCCGAAACGCCAGTACACCGCATATTACGCTCACAAGACAAGCTAATGTTTAAGCTACCAAGGCCGAATCTTGAATTCCTTAAAAAGATCACCAAGATATAGAGGAGAAACTGAATGGAACGAACTACCTGCCCATGTAAAGAAACTACCAAGTCAGAACGACTTCAAGAAAGCGATTGCTGCCCTAGATAACCTATAGAATGAGGACTATGCAAGTAAAAAAATGCTCTACGTCTCAGCATTTCATATCATCATCATAAATTCATCCCCCAACATACTTTATCGTACGTTTCAGGACAACCGGCTGTCTACCTGTTTGTTTGTTTGACTGTTTGCCTGTTTACTTGTCCGCAGAAATGTGTCTATATCACCTGCTTAACTTTTATGAGCTAGTCTCATACCTCACAACTATGTAAATTTAATTTTACAATTAAGAAGAATCTTGAAATGTCATTGTCTGGATCGAGAAACACGCTGTAATGGAAGTTAAGCAAGGACACAAGGTAAGTGCAGAGAGGGGAAAATAATTAATGAATGTAATTAACGAATGCAGTAAAGCGTGTATAGACGCCAAACAGAACATAGTAATTACAGTGGAAATTACCAACATTTGGCAAACAAAATCAGTCACCTTTTTATACTATAACTACAAAACTTCCTATAGACCAGGGCCTTGTTTTTTAGTCAAGATTGTCTTAGGCTAAGACCGTCTTAAGACAAAAGTGTGCTATAGACAAGATATCTTAGAGGATCTTAGAATTATCTTTGGCTGAGACATCTTAGGGGTGTTAGAGGTGTCTTTTATCCAAGATTTTCTTAAGATATCTTAGGGTATCTTAGCTCAAATTGGCTCCAAAACGATCTCAGCCCAAGACAAGGTTGGAGGTGTCATAGAGGTGTCTTAGAGGTGTCTTAGAGCCAAGTGACTGTGAAGTACTGGTAGGTGAGTGAGAACTGAGTACTATTGGGAGAGGTCTGTTGAGTGCAGACTGGTGAGTGAGGACTGTCGAGTGCAGACTGGGAAGTGAGGACTTGTCAGTGAGGACCGTTGAAAAGAGAATGGTGAATGGGGACTGTTGAGTGAGGACTGTTTACTGAGGTCTTTTGAGTGAGTACTGGTGAGTGAGGACTGGTGAGTGGGTACTGGTGAGTGTGAACTGATGAGTGAGGACTGGTGAGTGTAAACTGGTGGGTGATGACTGGTGAGGCCACCCACACCCACACCCGTTTTTTTTATGTGGTATTTCCACCTACCACCACCCAACAGGCTCCCTTATTTTAAATAATGTATTTCTTGAAGGTTGAATACACTTCTAAAGTGTACATGTACATGTTTGCTACAAATGTAGCAGTTTTGGTGCCTCTGGATGTAATATTTACTGTGATACATGTGGTTCTGTGTGGACATAGGAAACTGGTCATGGGCGCAAGTTTTGGAGGAACGTCCGAAACTAACGTAAGGTCTCAGGTTTTCACCCGGGTGGTGAAGAAAATTGCTCCTTAGCTATCTAAAACCATTTGTTTGATATAGTAGAGAGGTTGGGGAGTCTGTGGGTGGGTTTCGCTGGTGTTTCTGAGCAATTTAACCTCTTTTGAAATTTCAACTTGTCTTTTTTTACGTGGTATTTCCGCTTACCGCCATCCAACAGGTTCCCTAATTTTAAATAATGTATCTCTTTTTTTTCTTCTTTTTTTGGAGCAAAAACTTTGTTCATTCATTTGACATCAAATTACATGTGACTTTCCCTCAATCAACATTTGTTCCTTATCGGAGTCAATGATTCAAATATCTGAGATATACTTTTATCTGTTAAAAACATGATATGAGTGCCTTGCTCCCTTTTTTATTTTATGATGAAAACAAAAAATTAAAGATTAAAAACAACTAATCTTACCTAATGTCTGACTGATCATTTTCTTATTGCCATAGAGAAGATTGCCACCCTTTTCAGTAGTTCAGGTATAAATTAATCTTTCATGTGACAGTCCATAATCTTTGCTCTTTTGAAATTTCAACTTGTGTTTTTTTATGTGGTATTTCCACCTACCACCACCCAACAGGTTCCCTGGTTTTAAATAAAATATCTCTTGAAGGTTGAATACACTTCTAAAGTGTACATGTACATGTTTACTACAAAAGAAGTAGGTTTAGTGCCTCTGGATGTAATATTTACTGTGATACATGTGGTTCTGTGTGGACATAGGAAACTGGTCACGGGCGTAAGTTATGGAGGAACGTCCGAAACTTAGATGGGTTTATTTAACGGTACAGCATGGTATGATATTTATACTGGTAACTTATTATATTTGCATGCCTGTACAGTAGGGATGTATAGCTTTGTGTAGAAGTATTTATTTTCCAAATTAGATCTCTTATGGCTAGTGTACACTAATTTAAAAAAAGTTAATTATTTTGTTATGCTTAATTTTAACTTTTTCAAAATGTGAGTAAAAGTTTTTCATATGATAGACATGGTAATATTCATAGGAGCTTATTGAAATTTGGTATAGCACTAGTTCAGTATTAATTCTATTCTTATTGTGAATCTGGTCTGAATAGGAGGCACTAAACAGTATTTCAACTCATAGTATGGTGAAAATATTTCGGCCGTTCCAAAGAAAAATCAACTTTCTAAAGGTAGCAATGGATCTCTACCTGTCATAAGGTAGAATGGGAAATGTTTTGTGGACTCATGTTGACATGTTCTCAATGCAAGCAGTGCTGATGGAATCATTGTATCCCATGCTCTGATATCCTCTAGCTCCTTTGACACTATATCATTCCATACACGATGTAGCTGCTCAAGTTTTCCGTTAGACTGAGGATGGTAAGGGCTTGTTCTTATGCGGTAAATATTCATCCTTTCACATATACCCGATACGATCTTGTTAACAAACTCGGATCCATTGTCCGATAATGAGGTTGCTGGGCAACCATGTCGTGGGAATAATATCTTCTAGAATGACCCGCGCCACTGTTTCTGCTAACTTATCTGGCACTGCGTAAAACTCTGGCCAACTGCTATACATGTCAACAAAGGTCAACAAGCACCGATTGCCTGAATGAGAAATGGGATATGGACCACAGGTATCGATCACCAGTTTTAGGAATGGCATATTGACCTGATCCATCTCTTGGATGGGAACCCATTGCTGTTGAAACACACGAGTGTTACATGGGACGCAGCATGTTACATGTTGGACTATGTCTCGATATATCCCTTTCCAGTGGTATTTAGCATGGATGGCATTGTAGGTTTTGTCTATGCCTAGATGACCCAAGTCATCATGATATTGTTTTTTTCACAATGTCTTTGAGATGATTTGGTATCACTAGCCTCAGTCCCGCATTTGGTTCTTCTGAGATGTAATATAGAACACCGTGTAACTTGGTGTACTGAGATGATCCACTCAACTTCCCTAGATTAGTATCCTTACTCGGTTCTTCTTCCATGTCTAACGTCTTGTCATCTTGGATTATCCCAGGTAGATTATCACTACTATTATCACTACTGGTCATACTTACCTCAGCGGTAAGTTGTTTTAAGTCCCACTTGTCAGTGTTTATCACATCGCAACCTTTGGTACCACTCTTCCTGTTCAGTCGACTCGGGAAATCTGCTTGCACATTCTTAGGCCCACTAATGTACTCTATGTAACAATCATATTCACTGAGAGTCATTGCCCACTTCTGTACCTTGACATTCTTTATTTTGGAACAAAATAAAAATTCCAACGGTCAGTTCTTAGGGTGAACCTATTTCCATACAAGTAAGGCTTGAACACGCATACCGCTTCCATCAATGCATATGCCTCTCACTCGATGATAGGCCAATGGGCCTGCGTGGCAGTCAATGCACGAGACATATACTGTATTGCATGGAGCCCATCTATATGTTCTTGCACCAACACTGCCCCAATTGCAATATCACTTGCATCTGTGTAAACTATAAATGGCTTATTTAGATCGGGAAACACAGCACGGGTTGAGTACTCAACGCTTCTTTCAGGGTGTCAAACGCTAATTGACACAATTCAGTCCATTCAAAGGTTTTGTTCTTTCTAGTCAACGCCGTCAAAGGCTGAACGATTTTCTAAAAGTTTGGTACGTATCTCCGGTAATAGGAAGATATACCAATGAAGGAACATACATCCTTTACTGTTGTTGGAGGCACCAATTCTTTGATAACCCACACCTTATCGGGACAAGGGTTTATCCCTTGTGGGGTTATTATATGTCTGAGGTATTCCAGCTGTTCCTTAAAGAATGTGTATCGTAGTCAAATATGGCACAGGAGTGGAGTATGATCAAAAGTGAAAGGTTTTTAAGAAATTAATTATATTTATATTTTAGGGTTTATTATATGATTATAACTGAATGCTTTGTGTTAATGAGTTCATGAGTCTTCATGAGTATCAAGCAATATATCAAAGGTTCCTGTAATAAGGGTTTATAAGTGTAGTAACTAAACTAATAGTACTTTGAGTTTACGGTATATATGAATATCGGCTGAGGGCACACGGTAGTGAGTGACGCACACACCCACCTCCGTGTGCATATGTCACACCCCGTGACGTAGCTGCACAATGTCAGCGGAATGCTGAATTGATCATAAGGACTAATAAGGTTAGGTGAATTTACTGAACGTACTTGAGACCAAGTTTAAGACTTTATTAATTGGTGAGTTATGCTGTTTGCCTCTGTCATATGCCGTACTATTATGCCTTACATTGAGTGAGATCGAGACTAGTCAATCTGTGTCTCGTACCTCACCCTATCATCAATATTGACTGTTGTTCTCACCTTGAGATGTCAACGTAAGACTCATTCACACATTGTGAATAGTCTGTACTTGTGAACACTTGTGAACAATTGTAAGTCATAATCAATTCTTATTAAAGTGTTGAACTTTCATCTACTGTTGACCTCTTTCCTATGAAGAAGACACGTTTAAATTGATCAAGATTGATTCATTACATTAATTATCATTTAATTAATACTTCCGTTAATTATTCAATATTCCCTAATGGTCCTCGCTGTTGATCGGATTTAATATAGCTTCTGGCAGCCGATACAACACACAGCCTAAGAGTTGCTTTACCTCCCCGCATTTAATAATTAATAATACGATCTAATTAACATAAGATATTCATATTAACATTCATGATTATGATAACTACAAAATACCTTACTTGAGGAATTGAAGATCTATGAGTATTCCCATTCTATTGAATAGTTCAAGAAATACCCGCTAGGAGTCGACTCTGTCTGAATTTAGTATATTCTTGATAAGGTTCAATGATTCAAGCCTAATCCGCCGCACTCTGCATTATAGCAGAATGGTGGGTTAGTTCTCCTACTGTCCACCAGAAGTCTCTGACGACTGGCATATAGTTAACTATAATCTGTATTCTCCTTGAGATCCCCACAGTTCCATACTTAAGAGTTCATTATTCTATAGTTTATGTTTCTACCTGGATTACATTACCACTTCCATTATCATCTCATAACTATATGAAACAACAGTCTTAATCTCATCGACCTTTGTTTCAATAAACTCTCGGTTTAATAAAGGTGCTCTGTAGGCCCTGAGAGCTATTGGCTCACATCCTTGAGTGTCAATAGTCATCTTTGTCAAATGTGTTCGCCCTAGTTCTAAATCGTTTTCTGCAAACAAGTCACCGTTTTTCTCTAGAAGTTCATCGAGAGTCTCTGGAGCATTTGTCTTTTTATCGACATTGACTCTGGTACCACTTACCTCTGCTTTGATTTGTTCTTTCCTTGACGACGTCTCCTTTCTCTATTGGCTCTAGCTTTCCTACATTTCCCTTCTTCAGACTAAACGGTTTTCCAATACTATTGATCACATCGATCCCGAAGTAGTGACTCTTTTCGATGTAATTCAAAGAATTACCGAAGATAATTCCTGGTTCCTGTGCAAGAACGCCTGATTCAGCACCTGTACAAGTATACATACCATTTGTATGGTATGAGGTCCTGGCCCTTCGTCCCTTGATAAAAACTTGGGAATGAGGTTCAATTGTAACATCCTCGACCACTCGTAGTGAGGACATGGCCTCGTCATTTTGCGTTTTCAATACTGAATCCCCAATGGTTAACGTACATGCTCCCCCATCGATGGATAGCCCTACTTCTTCAGCTACCTGAAATGTCCTTGTAAATGTGTGGTTGTATATGGAAAACTCTATTTCCACTTCTCCTACATTTTGTATGCTCTTACCATTTGCTGAAGTCAATGTGACCTGCTCTCTTTACACTGACCCACCACACTCTATCCTCCAAGAAAAAAAAAGGCAACTACAATACCCTACTCAAGAGCAGCAGCAAAATCCTTTTTAGGTATTCCTAGGCTGGCGAAAAACACTGTAGTTGACCTGGAGCCCGAATTGCCCTCCATAAAGGACAGGGTTACCTTTGTTGGCAGGACCTTTTTGTATTCCATGGCTTCAAACATTGCCTCAAACTTAGGTCTAGCACTGAGAGATCATTTCCTTTCTTTTACACATCATGGACATTTCCCTTTACAACCTCTGTCCACAAAGTACAAGATTCTGGTTATTACCGGAGTCCAATCCGGTAATAACCAGAATCCATCATAACTTAAAAAAATCTCCAGAAATCACCCTCAGTGTCATGGCGGAGGAACAAATCTCTGACCTCTCTCTGGAATTCCCTCATGCAGTTCAGGTTTTTACTGATGGTTTTTTTTTGGTTTTTTTTTTTTATTAGGTACGATTCGTAAGTACAGGACCTCGATCTGCCATCATACCCTAAGAGACAAGTGCGTTCAATTTTATCGTTTAAACAGTTTTTTTATTTCATCACCAGTTTTATGTATAAGAATAAATGGAGGATCATAGCCTCGAAAATAACGAAACAGTAGTGGTATGTGGTAGTGATATATAGTACAATGAAATACAAAGTAAAACTTAAACCTAAATAACGATGAAGTGATGAATAATGTCCTTGCAGTGGATTTAGAATACTAGTATCGATCCGGAAACACTTGACCAGCTCACCAATTGATAATAATTGACCAGTTAACCAGTCAGTGTGTACTAATTCTGGCTTTGATCTTAATCATGATTCGTTCGTGGGTTTCTCGGTTTACATTGGAGTTGGATATATGATGGGTAATTATAGTTCTTTGTTTTCTGTTATGTTCTAATTTGTGTTGTCATTCAGTTCTCATAATTTGCACAATCACTCTCGTAGGTATCTTATCTTGATACTTCGCTAAGTCATTTGGCAGTAGTGAGGTAGATGGTCTGTCCGCATAGTGTCAACAATAAAATTCATATTCATGTCCTAGGCCAAAACATCGATGGTTTTGATCATTTTTTTGAAAGTTTCCTTTTTTTCTATGCTTCTGATTGACTCTGGTAGTTTGTTCCAAGCTTTAGCACCTCGATAAGCGGGTGATTTTTTAAGAAATTCTGTTTTGGGACGCGGTAACAAGACCATAGTAGTACTCCTCCTGCCTCTAGTCATTACTTCATTTTCAGTATCATTAATCGCTGTAGGGACAATAATTTGGTGTATCCCCCGAGTGGAGGTCACTCTGCATTTTATGAAGGTCAAAAGTAATTCCTCTCTTCGATGCTTTAACACAGATGAGTGAAGGTGAAGTTCATTGACAGTGTGCACCGAGGGAACCACCCCCAAGCAGAGTCTAAGTGCCCTATTTTGAGTACGCTGCAATTTATATAGTTGCTTTTGGGGCCCGCACTTGTGCAGGAATGAGACATAGTCAATTATTGGTGTGATACTTTGCTTATAGATTCTCAAAGCCATATTCTTAGTTATCATACTCCTGATTTTGCCTAGAAGAAAGATTTTACGATTTACCTTTTTTATGGTTAGCTTTAGTTTTTTTTGAAAGATAGTACATCATCCAACACAACGCCAAGGTATGTATATTCTCTATCGCATGATAATTTGGTTAGGCCCAGAAAAAGATCAGGTAGTTTCTCTTTTTTAAGCTTTGTTTTAGAACCGAACCATTCAATCCGTTTATTGTTAGGAGATTTTTTCTGGTCCACTCATGTAAATCATCTAATCCTGCCTGTAATATATTCAAAATGTCTAGTGCGTTGTCACCAGCTTTATATATAACGAGGTCATCGGCATAAAGTTTATAAGATAACTGGTGTGTCTTCAAAATATCCTTCACGTCATTAATGTAAAAAATGAACAATAAGGGGCCTAATCCGGAGCCCTGAGGGACTCCATAATTTGTATTCTTCCACCCTGATATATTGCTTCCCATCTTTAAACATTCAGATCTTCCAGTAAGGTAAGAATTTATCCATAACAGTGTTTCGTTTGCAATATTTAAACTTTTTAATTTGGTAATTAGGGTCCCGTGGTGCACAGTGTCAAAAGCCTTTTTGAAGTCAACAAAGATGGCCCCAGTGAGGAGAGAACCATCTCTCTTCACGAACAAGTCTTTACAAAGTTACCGTCTATCGTGACGGTAGTGTTCTTGATAGCGGTAGGGCTGGGGCAGCGGCTAATCACCCTTACTCCCAACCCCCAATAGAAACTACTTTCAGAGTCTCAGACAATGCCTCCTCAATGACTACAGAATTATTTGCCATCCAAGCCAGCCTAGAGCAGTGGACCAATGAGGACATAGTCAACCACTTAGACTCACTTAGCTCCCTACAAGCACTGGCTAACCCACATGAACGTGCGGCTCTAGTAAGAACAATTCAGCGTGAATTTTCCAATAGGCAAGATAGAGGCTTACTGACAATATTACATTGGATCCCCTCCCATGTAGGACTTAAACACAATGACAGAGTAGATGCCCTTGCAAAGAAGGCAGCTCTGTCAGATGAACCTGTGTTAAAATCAAGACCTCCCTCTAGGAAACAAGTCAGAGCACAACTCAAACAAACAATGCTCCAAGAAAAAGAGTCTAGGTCTGAAGCTGTACTTGAGGCTGACTATCTTGCTAACCCCATTTCCCACTCAAGGGAATGGAACCAACTAATTAGGATGGTACTCCCTCCTGTCCCACTCAGGATTCCCAAGGCTTGTCAATCAGCGACATCTAGATTCAGAATCGATTTCAGGAGATGGGCAGATCTTGCGACTGTCACCAGAAACTTGACCCTATAAACACTCACCCATATCTGACTGACAGACTCAGAGCAGTCAAAATGATAAGAAGAGCAGCTGAGGAGGACTATAAATCTCTCGCCCTCTTTTGCAAGGACAACAAAGACCTCCTTTGGTGATCTCCTCTAGCTAGGAGTTCTCCACTCCCACAACATTTCATTATTAACACTTCCATCTGTCCCCTTGGGATACCATCCCCAAGCCCTAGGGCTTCACCCCCAGCTCTTGGGATATTTATGTTCACTATTGTCCGTCCTGTATTTATGTTCACTATTGTCCGTCCTGTATTTATGTCCACTATTGTCCGTCCTGTAATGTCCTGTATCAGTTCTACCATTATCCCTCCCCCTGGGTTGGGATCTTCCTTCAAGATAAACCATCCTTGGTTGGTTTAACACCCCGGTACCCCTGGTACCTTCCCCAACTACGCAATATACAATATCCCTATTCTCCCCTCCTCCCCCCCCCCCATTGTCCTCCCTTTTCCACTTCAGCAGACACTGAAGACTGACAGAATCTTTTTTTTAACCAAGTCTTATTCCCCCCCCCCCCTTTTATTTCGCACTAGCTTTTCACAGCTTATAGTGCTCCCTCCTTATCAAGTAGAGGCTTCAAAATGCCTAAAAAAATATATATAAAAAAAAAGGTGGGGCCTATTACCTTAATCTCCTTACCCTCAATCCTAACTTTTCAGAAATATATACATTTTGCATGATACACCTTCAAGTCTTCAGTTCCTCTATAAAACCTCTATGATACCTCAATCTCAGTGAATTGATCAATTATCACGCCTTATTTGCAATGATATCCACAGTTATTTCAAACAATGTCTTAGTATTTGTGAAAAATACTTATCCAACAGCGGACACCACTAGTAGACACCCTCACACTCTTTTGGAACTGCTTGTACCTCAAAGGCCTTGGTAGTTACAAAAGAGGGGAAATCTAAATATAAATATATCAAAAATAACTCTCACACTAGAAAGATCAGTCTGTAAACATGGCTCCTCAGAGCTAACAGGTCAAAGCAGGGGAACCAAAAACAAGTCCAATCTGAGCAAATTACATGGAATTACATCAAACCAGCACAGGATTGTGTATTAATTGTAAAATTGATGATAATTCTGAGACTGGGTGCACGTCTATTCTATTACGTAATTGTGTATTAATTATAAAACTGATTATAATCCTAGACTGGTACACGTCTATCTTACTACGCGGAACTGGTCACATGACTGGTCACCTGACTTTACCCGCGCTCACATTCTGTTCTGGAACTGAACGCACTGGCTTTTTCACCCGCCCACCCACACCTTTTAACCATATTTTACGATTTCTGTCTCTGTTTTATCATATACCATCAATCTTTTACTACCACATGTCTACTATATAAACTCCACTTATATCTTTTTATATACCTTATAACTTTTTATCTATTTATCATTGTAAGGCTACAAATCTGTGATCTTGTCTTCATACTGACTTTTAAAATAATCATGTAATAAATCATGTAATAAAACATGTTATTTATCGGCACTCCAGTCTTCTTCATAATTACACTCAAAAGGCAATGAGGGATGTATCCTGGTGTTTTTTGTGAGTTGACAAATAACCTTTTTCACTTTAATGAGAACGATTCGCTGAAATCCCCTATTATCGCTCGGCCGCGCGATCTGTGTTTTTACTTGTTCAGGACGCTGCACACGGTCGCTGCACGCCTCTCAGCAGAGAGCTTCATAAGGTTCTCTCACACAGTCACCAAGTTAACAGCTCTACTCGTTTTGTCGCCGCACGCCTCTCAGCAGAGAGCTTCATAAGGTTCTCACACACAGTCACCAAGTTAACAGCTCTACTCGTTTTGTCGCCGCACGCCTCTCAGCAGAGAGCTTCATAAGGTTCTCACACACAGTCACCAAGTTAACAGCTCTACTCGTTTTGTCGCCGCACGCCTCTCAGCAGAGAGCTTCATAAGGTTCTCACACACAGTCACCAAGTTAACAGCTCTACTCGTTTTGTCGCCGCACGCCTCTCAGCAGAGAGCTTCATAAGGTTCTCACACACAGTCACCAAGTTAACAGCTCTACTCGTTTTGTCCGCACGCCCCTCAGCAGAGAGCTTCATAAGGTTCTCTCACACAGTCACCAAGTTAACAGCTCTACTCGTTTTGTCCGCACGCCTCTCAGCAGAGAGCTTCATAAGGTTCTCACACAGTCACCAAGTTAACAGCTCTACTCGTTTTGTCGCCGCACGCCTCTCAGCAGAGAGCTTCATAAGGTTCTCACACACAGTCACCAAGTTAACAGCTCTACTCGCTTTGTCGCCGCACGCCTCTCAGCAGAGAGCTTCATAAGGTTCTCACACACAGTCACCAAGTTAACAGCTCTACTCGTTTTGTCCGCACGCCTCTCAGCAGAGAGCTTCATAAGGTTCTCTCACACAGTCACCAAGTTAACAGCTCTACTCGTTTTGTCCGCACGCCTCTCAGCAGAGAGCATCATAAGGTTCTCACACAGTCACCAAGTTAACAGCTCTACTCGTTTTGTCCGCACGCCTCTCAGCAGAGAGCTTCATAAGGTTCTCACACACAGTCACCAAGTTAACAGCTCTACTCGTTTTGTCCGCACGCCTCTCAGCAGAGAGCTTCATAAGGTTCTCACACACAGTCACCAAGTTAACAGCTCTACTCGTTTTGTCGCCGCACGCCTCTCAGCAGAGAGCTTCATAAGGTTCTCACACACAGTCACCAAGTTAACAGCTCTACTCGTTTTGTCGCCGCACGCCTCTCAGCAGAGAGCTTCATAAGGTTCTCACACACAGTCACCAAGTTAACAGCTCTACTCGTTTTGTCGCCGCACGCCTCTCAGCAGAGAGCTTCATAAGGTTCTCACACACAGTCACCAAGTTAACAGCTCTACTCGTTTTGTCGCCGCACGCCTCTCAGCAGAGAGTTTCATAAGGTTCTCTCACACAGTCACCAAGTTAACAGCTCTACTCGTTTTGTCAGCACGCCTCTCAGCAGAGAGCTTCATAAGGTTCTCACACACAGTCACCAAGTTAACAGCTCTACTCGTTTTGTCCGCACGCCTCTCAGCAGAGAGCTTCATAAGGTTCTCACACACAGTCACCAAGTTAACAGCTCTACTCGTTTTGTCGCCGCACGCCTCTCAGCAGAGAGTTTCATAAGGTTCTCTCACACAGTCACCAAGTTAACAGCTCTACTCGTTTTGTCAGCACGCCTCTCAGCAGAGAGCTTCATAAGGTTCTCACACACAGTCACCAAGTTAACAGCTCTACTCCTTTTCTTTTTTCTCACGCTTTGGCCGATCTGCCGGCACCTTCTATCTTCCACCACTAACTGAGAGGGGGGGTTCAATCCATTAACTCTATAGTTTCAATTCCATCACTTAGCTATAACTGCTATAAACTTCTCTCCTTCCAGGTCTTTCAAGCAGCATTTAAACATTGAGCATTTGAACATTGTACATCTAACATTGAACATTGTTCCTACACATACGGTCATCAAGTTAACATCTCTACTCGTTTTTTCTCACACTGTGGCCAACCTGGCACTTTGCAGGAGGGGGGGGTCAATACATTAATTCTAGTCTCCAGTTCCAGCTTTTTAAAATACATGCACTATGCATTATAGACTTCTAAGTCTTCCATTTCTCTGTACATACAGTAACATCAGTGACTGAGCGGTATTACTCCCTACTTTCAGGAATTTCCGCTTTTATTTAAAACCAAAATTCGGATTTATAAGAAGTAGTATAGAAGGGTTCTTTTAGCGCGTATGATACAAGGAAGAAAGAGGTGTTGACCTACTTGCAGAACGGAAGTACTGTGACGTCACAGAAATGGAGCATTCTGATTGGTGGAGAGACCGGAACCAGAATTTATCTAGGTCATGTCATGCATACATTGACCTTGTTTCACTTGGAATACATTAAATTTTTAATACATTAACCTAATTGCACAACTTTTACATTATCTAGGTGTTGACTCACTTCAAGTTTTTTTGTTAAGCGTGAGTTCGCGCCCCGGTGAAGTTACCCATTTAAGATGTATCGATAAAAGAGGAACAAAAGTAAATTTTGGTTTACATTCTTTAATGCAGATATCCTGTGATTACATTTATGCATGCTTTGGTTAAATGAGGGTAAATGTTCGAGAGTTTGATACGGTTAATCCTTGATTAAATGAGAGTAAATGTTCACGAGTTTCACATTCAGTTCATTGTTCTTCACTTTTTACGATTTAAAAAAAAAATTCTTTCCTCTGTCAACATTCTGTATCCTTCCACGAGTCCTGAATCAATGGAATTCATTCTGGCAAGGGACTCATTGTAGAGTTGGTTGGTGGAGTTATGTAGTAATCCGAGTGTTGATGGTAATATTGGCGCCGCCGATGATGGTGGTGATGGTGGTGGCGGTGATGAGTTGATCGATACGGCTGATGCTTGCACTTCACGCTCCGGTGACACCTCGGGAGTAGTGTACAGGGTAGGTGGAACCACACCCCATTCGTCGCAAAAACACGGTTGCGTACCTTTAGGTGGTTGACAAGAACAGGTGTGTATGTGTTTTAACACGTTGGATACAGTGTTTCGGAGCATGCATTTACACCAGTCACATTTGAAGAAAGTGCGCTCATCCTTCAGTTGCGGGTCGACGGTCGAAGTGAACCGAGGCAGTGTCTGCATGTTATACGTGACATGATGATGGCAGGGTGTTGTAGCAGCAGCAGCAGCAAGTGACAGTCGTTTGTGTGGGTTCAGCTCTATTTATTCAGTTTACCATAGGTGACGTATACTGAACGTCTTAATCGTTAAGACAACGTTTTGAAGCGTCGATCCAACAGCTGTGTGGTATGTACAGAAAACAGTTGTACTGTTTTTTTTAATCTCGGTCCACAGAAATCGGCGGTTAGAGGGCAACGTTGTTATTACTACATGAGAAGCCGCAAGTGAGAGGGTTTTTTTTTGTCTCGAGTAGATTCGCTCGGTGGGACAGACTGTAGGCGAGGGTGGTTAATATACCGTTGACACTCTCCATTGTGTACTGATGTAGTTGCATGAATTCGTTGTGAGGTGTGGATCGTTTTTTGAATGGTTTTCTGTGAAAGTTAGATTTTTTGTAAAGCGATTCATTTTCCTCATCAGTGTCTACAGTGTCTATGTTTCCTTCAGCTTCATCTTCTCCGTTGTCATCCATCGTTACATCTGATGCGTCATTTTCTACGATGTCTGGATGTTGTTTAGAATCCTGTCTGTGAAGTTGGGATTGGGTCCCATCATGTTCTTCACTGCTTGTATTGAAGATTGGGTTCAACATGATTCAATGATGAAGTGAATACAGTGATAGCCACAGGTGGATGTGTAAAGTGACTGCAGTTGTTGGTTGTTGTAATGCGCGCGACCTTTTGAAGCCTTGCGTAAGAAGTGTGCGTGATATATATTAGTGGGAGGAAGACCATACGCATCGAAGTAGTAAATAGTGCCTTCGTTGTTTATGTAAAATGCCACCCAATGTTCACCTGGCATGTAATGGGGTTGAGTGTTAGTTATGAAGCATGACATATGTTTCGGTCGTCTAGGAATTTTATTACACGGGAAGGTTCCTAAGAAATACCGTCTGGTGTGAGGATGTCGTCTCAAAATTTGATTGATCTGAGAGGTCAGCATAGTGTTCAGGTCATGTGGTAGTCGGTGATTGGGAGTCGGTCTGCAGTGAGCTGGATAAGGTTGTCGTAGAATGAGCACATCACCACAGAGATGGTGTTTATCATTGGAGCATCAAACTTTAGCGCGATGTTCAACTTTCCTTGGCGTAGTAAGTTAATGCGAGCATCTTCCGGAGCTCTGTCTGGGGTGAGATCGAAGGCTAGCAGTGTGTACCCGCCCAGGAACTCATCCATGGAAATGTCGCATCCTTGTTTAACACTTCGCAACCCTGTGTTCTTGAAGAGTTGATGGTATGCCTTGATTACTATTTTCTCGGTGAAGTCTGTTTTTACTTCGAACTTTTGATCGTCGAATTTGATTTCAGCTTCAGTGAGGCCGAAGTGCTGGAAGTTGAAGGGGTTCTGAGAGATGTTACCAGAAGAGGCCGACTCCTACCCCCACCCTAAGATGATGAGGGCTGGAATCTGTGTGGTGTCGGTCTGGGTCCAACTGGGTCTTGTGAACCTGCAGCAAGAGTATGCTTCGTGACTCGACTCCTGTTGATGGGGTAGTTGAATGGTCCGAGTTTTGGATTCATCACTGTTTTATTGTGAACCTCAGCCACCTCATCTCGCACTTGCACCTGTCGCAAGCTCATTTCTGCTTTGGTAATTTTGATGAGGTACCCCGCATCGGCTGCACTCATCATGTAGAAAGCCGGTGAGGCCCGCTCGAAGACGAACTTGACTTCACAATGCGAGGGTAGAAGTTTGCATTGACCCACGAGGTCTACCATGGGGCGCATGATACACGATTGTGTTGCCGGAGTCATAGCCATGGTTCTTCTAACTCGCCAGCCTTGGTTTCCAACCGCTCGTTCGTCCATATGGTCGTGAGTATCTTTCACCCATTTGAGACATCCTTTGAGGATTGTTTTTATTCATGAGCTTATCATTTTCCAAGAGAGTCAGTAGATACGACTTGTACGGGTATTCCTCACTGTTGCTAGTTATTTTTTCTCCATTGATCAAGAGTTGTACATCATCCGACTCTTCATTAGTGCTTTCTACGTTGTGGAAGGATGTGTCAGGTTTACCCCCTCTCGGATGTGGAATGTTTCCGTTTCCAGTTACTCTCTGCCTATTCAAGGCTTTTTGAAGACGTTTCAACGTTTGATGTGAATTTGAAGACGGATTCCGACCTTTGACAGTGTACAGTGTGGAGGGGTGAAGATTATGCCAGGTGGTGGGAAACGATATCTCACATAATGCCACTTCATATTCCTCCGCTATCAGACTCACCGCATCTGATAGAAGGGTTCTGTATGTGGTGAGAGTGTTGTTTGGAAAAATGTCCATAGACGCATTGCTAGGAAGGGTCATGAAGAAAGTCATATTGCTTGTATGTTTTTGGCAGGTTCCCAACTGTTGAATTTGTCACCGTATCCACGCCACTTTACGAGAGCTTCTTTTTGACGTCCTTTTCCTCTGTATTTGAGAACTTTCTCTACGACGTACCTCTTCCTTGGAGGGACAGTGACCTTTTGCAGTTCCTGGGGGTAGAATTGACCTTTTATCTCCTCCTTCAACTCGTCTTCAACGACACGACCTCGCCTGTCTTGTTTAGACAAGTTGAAAATTTCTTCTCCCCAGTTGGGTTCATACCCTCTGTTGAATGTTTTTTTGGTGTTTAAGAGTCGAACTTTATCTCCTACTTTTAGCTTGGGTAAAGGTTTTTCAGCCTTTTCATTCAACGGGTATCTATCGTATAACCTGTAGAAGAGACTCTCCATGTTGTCTTGATTGACATGTGCAGGGGGTATACCTAAAGTCTTATGAACAGTGTGATTATAGGAGTGGACCAAGTCCTGCAAAACATCCACGTAACGATAGGTGTTGTTGTGAGTGAAGTAGCGCCAAAGTTTACCTTGCAGTGTTCCGTTGAACCTTTCTACTAACGCGCATTTGATGTCGTCATTTTCACTCACAAAAAATCAAATTTTTTCTTCCTTGAGATGGTCTTGGAACTTGTGACCTTTAAACTCGGTGCCTTTATCAGTTTGTACGTATTTAGGTGATCGAAGTAGAGTCATTTTTTTTAATGCGTTTACTACATTTTCACCACCTTTACTCAGAACTGGTTGGGCAAAGGCGAATCTGGAGAATACATCGATACCAGTGAGAATGTATTTGTTTTCCTTTGTTTTCCTTTTTGAATGCTTGGGTGTCTATTAAGTCGAGTTGCCATTGTCTGTCGATCCCCCATGTTTGAGCTTTTCGTCGTTTGAATCGCCTTTTATAATTCTTGTGTCTGGTATAGGCGTCTACATCAGTGAGGGCATCTTCTATGTGCTTAAGGCGAGTCTTTTTAAAATGGTGGTCTTTGACTTTAGAAGGACTGGTGAAACTTGCGGGCTGTCTTGGGTTGGTAAAAGCACTCAAAACTTTTTTTGTGAGTTCACATTGAATTCGTTTAGATTTTTTATTCTTTTTTCTTAGAGCCTGGTTGACCATTGTATCTTTTGAATTCCACTACCTTTCTGCTGAGTGGTCTTACCTCTCAACGACGACGGTAATGATGCACGTTGAGCGAAGGTTGATTTACTTCTGACATGGTGCATTTGGGGGTTGACTCTTTTAAGCCCTTGCATGAAACTGTAATATCCCACAGGTTTCTTTTTCGTGGTTTTCCCTCGAGCAGCTTCCGTCAGGAGACTCAGTATGTTACTTCCTTTGAGAGGTTTTCCAGCTATAACCACTTCTCCTTCCCTCTTCCAGTTGATGTACCCCGCTCCTTTTTCTGTTATGAGGTTATACAGTTTTTTCATTTTTTGTTTGTATGATTTCAGAACGGTTCTCTCTATGTTGGCATGAAAAGATTCCAGAGTGTACGAGCGACCAACTGGCAGTTTTTTTGGAATGGACTCGTGTTTTGGTGAAGTAGGCGGTGTACTTGTGATAGTGTCATCACTTTCATCATCATCATCATCAGTGTCTCCATCATCCATCTCTGTGATGTCGTCTCGGTCCCCCTCCAGCACATGAGCATCATCATCATCCGTGTCCGTCATATCGTCCGAGGACGGAATCGCCGACATTTCCACTTCGCTTCCTCTAATAGATGGAAGACCGGATATGACTGGAGAGTCATAAGGATAAACTCTTGAGCGCACTTTTTTAGAAGCTATCATAGACCGTGTCATTAAATCGTTGAAATTTGAATTGCTCAAAATGTTGTTGAGTTTTTTTTTAATTGATCTGACTGCTTTTATAAGCGGAGCTGTATCGGAAAGATTTTCCTTGACGAGTTGTGTTTCGTAATAAGTCTTAGCCGGGTCAGAGGTTGGTGGTGGTGCGAGAGCATTTTCCTGGGTTGCTTTATTGCTATCTCTCATCATTTCTTGTGACACCAGGAACATCTTCTTGTAGTTACTGCCTTTTTTCAACATTATCGTCGTATAGCACTTGATATGATGGAGGTCAACCTTTTTGTTTGAATATTTTTTGCTTCTTTGGTAGAGTAGATTTCTTCCTGGTGATTGCTTTTAGCTCCTTCTTATAAGACGACAGGCGGTTCACTGCTTCACCACTGGGTAGTCGTATGTTTTTATTCATCACATTAACACATATTTGGCTCATTAACCGTACAACTTCATTGCTCATTCCCCTCATTAACTGGTTACACTCGTTTTCAGAGCACTTAGAAAGATGTTTTAAGAGGGGAAGATGCTTCTTTAAAAGTTGTATCTTTTTTTGCTGCGGCGCCATCGTGTTGAGATTCCCTCAGGCTTCACTCAAAAAAAAAACCACAACAAACAACAAACCAATGGAGAGTGATGGGTTAGCTATTCCGGAATGAAAACAGCTGTGTTTTCAGGCGACATAATGCTATCCCTCACATGGAAACGGTCCGGTGTTATATATATGAATGAGGTTCCACAGTTTCCTTGGTATATACCTTTGTCAAGAAACTCGGGTTTGAAGGAAACACTTGTCTAGACATGGTGTTGACTTGACTCATATCTCTTGGGTTTTTAAACAGCACCATATAGTGAGCGTTAATACTGATGGTTCTATAGTCTTGATGAGGGAGAAACAGATTTTGTGTGATGAATATCACGCTTATATTCCTATGGTGTGAACCCTTTATAAATAAGTCTTTTATAAGCGGGAGATCGTCGGAGTCTGTTAGGTCGTCTATAATGAGAAGTGTTTTTTGATTTGGATCTCTTTTTTTGTGTAGTAACTCCTCTTCGCTGAGTAAACCTTGGTTAAAGCGGACTTTACCCTTGAAACGTTCAAACGACGGTTGCCATTGACTGTAGCAATAGATGATGTCATCTACTTTCGGTGATAATAGAGTGTTAACTTTCTCTAGAATTTTAAAAACTAGCTGTTGTAAAACATGCTGTTTTATACCCGTTTGTTTTGGTGGGTTTTTTTTAACCATCATTCTAAGGGGGGTCGCGGTAGTGGGTAAAAGCTGAAACCTGATAAATGAGATGATTAAGTAAAGATTATCTTGTATACGATGACACTACTGGTGATAAGTTTTTATTTTATTTTATATTTTTTTCCTCCTCGGAAACGTGCGAGTGAAGGAAGTGGGTGATATGATATCAAACTGGTGAGTGGGGGGTTTTCCCGACAAGGGGGAAAACCTGATTCGGACATCTTTATTTCACAACAGGGGAATATAAAGGGGAAATCATCACATTGGAGATATTAGTAATAAGGATAATATAGTGTAGGAGTGGTAACTATTTCTTTAAAAAAAGTCGAAAAAAATCATGAGAGTTTTACTTAAAGATTCAAAAAAGAGCTGGCGGGGGGAGGTTTAATAGAGTGTTTAAATTATTTCATGCGAAATCGTTCACCGGAAAAGACGTGACTACAGTGTAGTGCTTCTTTTCCGATTCCCATCTGATAATTGTTCTATTGATGAAACAACACCCCTTTTGGGAATGACCGATCTCGTGATCAAAGAATTTTTCCACTATAACAGAATCCTCTTTGGTAGGTGAAATCTTGAGACTACTCGGGTGGGTGAGTGTAGCTATAATGAGAGGGAGAACCATGACTCCTTCACCGATGTAATATCCGAGTGAAGATTGATGAGTGAAGATTGATGATCGCTACAAGCCATGTAATACCCCATTCCTTCCTTACTTGAGATGTAGGAAGGGATGACGTGTCTATTTTCTATGTGCCTCATTGCGCACCTACTAATCAAAATAATGTTAACATTCTTGTCTCCTAGTCCCACTGATGCCACACTTCTCAATGATTTAACGCTAGAGGAAGCATTGTCCGTGAAAGTTATCGCCTCTAGAAATGAAGGAACGAATGATGCGCAATTTATAGAGGGGAGGGCGACCCCCGCCGTAAGACTGAAATGGCTCTTTGTGAAGCTTCTTACATGCCTCTTGATCTTAATCGACCTACCTCCTACACCATGTAGATTGAACTCCTTATCCTCTAATGTGTACAGAGATGATTTCGACTCATTCTCCTGTTGGTCCGAATGTGAGGATATGCTCATTTCAGACATTTTCACAACAAAAAAGGCAATGCTCGGGTATAGTAAACGTTTTGATGTGTGGGTAATGTCTGAGGAGCAGAGAAAGAATGAATTCAAAATTAGAGACTGACTTACTATACCTTAAGAAACCAACCGAAACAATGGGGGTAAACAAATAAATTTCCCGAATAGGCGTGGAAAACATGTAGATTGACTCGAGTAAAACCGCCTCTCATTGGATAAATTAAAAAAATAGCTCGTTAAAAGGGTGGTGGTGGTGGTGGTGGTGGTGGTGGTGGGCTTGGTGTGGTGGGATAAGTATCGAGTAGCTCCACTGAGATCAGCGCAACGAGCGTCCCTTAACCGTCTTAGAGATACTTTTTTAAAGGCAAGTCGTTATTCATGATAATTATGTAGCGGGGTGGAAAACGTTATACTACAAACCCCACAGTGAAGTAACGGTTTGTTTACGGTAAAAAAGTTAAACTATGGCGCAACGTGAGTTGCTAACGTATGTTGAACGTCTTCATTGTTATTTCCATATGAACGAGTTGAATACGTTGAATAACGTTGTGGTAACGTATGGTTTGATTACAGTAAAAAGTTATACTATGGCGCAACGTAAGTTGGCAGCATATGTTGAACGTCCCCCTGTTATTGAATAACGTTGTGGTAATGCGCACATTTCACCAGGTTATTCCCATATGAACGTCTTGAATATGTTGAATAACGTTGAGGTAACGTATACATTTCACTGAGTATATAAACTCGACTGAATGAGCTGCTCTCTCAATTCGCCACCTCTACTCATAGGATGCCCAACAACCTTGTTACCTTCACCACTCCGACAGCATCGTTAACTTCCCTACAGAGGATGGATAGATCTCAACTCTCCAAAGCATCGTCAGCTTTGAAGAAACTTCCGCCTCTAAAAATCAACTTTAATCAAAAGAGTGTCGTCGACGAAGAAGGAGCCGTGCTCCCACTCCACTTATCCCCAGATAGTGGACCACTTCAAACTTCACCTGTGAAACCCAGCTCACCTGGCGCGGCTTCCCGCGAAGGTGGAAGTGTAACTTTGAGTGAGGCAGAGTTAATTGATCAAACTCTGAAGACGGTTGGTGACAACGACTCTCAATTCTGGGATCCTACCGTTGAAAAACACGACAGCGAATTGGGAAACATATTTCAACACCACGAAGAAGACGTTAGAAGAACGTTTGGCAGACACAAGGCGGGAAAAGTCGTTCTTGGTTGAGGCCGTAGAAGCGAGCTTGGCCAGTGATGATAGAAAACCGCGCCTCGACGAATCTACAGAGGAGGAGGATGAGAATGAGACTACAGGTAGTGTTGCACCACCTAACTCTCCCTTCACCCCGCCAATAGAAGAAGTCTTGTCACAGAGTGGACAAAACACAACATTCAACCTATCTTCGGGCGCTGACACACAACACGACCTGGCCATGGTTTCATCTGAAACCACAACCAACAAAGGTGACAGGCGGGGGCTCTCTCTCTCTCTTGAAGTCCAGGTGGACGAGGATGATTTCCAACCTGTCGCCGAACCCAAACCTCCGAAGAAGAAGCGTTGACTCTCAACACTCCCTCCGCGTCCGCTAGAAAACGTTGCTGCAAACTTTCTCAATAGTGGTGGTGCCAACACCTCCACTACTAAACCTAGTTGCGACCTGCTGAACGCGGCAATCAAATCATCCATCGGTGAGTTACCACCCACCAAAACCCCTCAAAAGAAAAAGAGATCTCATAAGACTAAACCCACAGCAAAAATCACAGCTAACGAGTTCTTCAAACCAGCTAAAAAAAAAGCAGTGAAATCAGCAGTGGGTGCGAGCCTGAAGAATGGATAGTCAAACACCAGAATAAGGTGTTGTATGTCAAAGGTGAATTCAATACCTCTGTAAGCATTTTCAGTGAAACACGGAAAAAGGGTTTATGTTCAAGAGGTACCTCGGTAAACCTTATGAAAAGCAGATCGTCATCTTTAGTGTGGCCATAGACAACCTGAGTCTCGCCCTGCCTATGATACTCCACAATCATGAAGTCATGCAAACCGACAGCGACGCGGGAGTGGTGAACATCACATCCTTTTGTCAACGCTTGGGGGGTGAAAAACAAGACCTGGAAATCGCCTTGCTCTTGTACCAAGGCACAGTGAAGATTCACATCGATACGGGGTCGTACATCAATGAAATGGTCATGGAAGTCGCACTGGGTATGCGTAAAAACCATGGGCCTAGCCATGGTGGAATGGTGCTCCCACTCAACTTCCTGCTCGACTTCGAAAAACGCATAGCTTCTGTGTGCACTGAGGCGTTCAAAAATAAGGCACCCACCAAGTGAGCCAGTACCACCAGCTGCTGAGTGTAAAAGGTCAAACTCGTATAATCACGTAGTAGTTAGTTAGTTAGTTAGTACATTCAACTATTTACTCGAGAAGGACTCATAACCCTCAACTAGATTTAAATAATGGTGATACTAGTCGTATAGTAAGGATAGTAGGTCTCATATAGTGGTATAAAAGTTAGTTACTTTATACAACCTTTTTTACCCTGTGTACTCAAGAAGAAGGACTCGTACCGCTCAACTACACGGACTAGAGCTAAGACTTGTGTAATAGTCGGACTCATATATGTGTGTAACTCTACATAATCTTCTCTACAAGAACTTGCAACATATCGTGAGTACTCTCATTTTACTCATTTATATAGTGACCTTTTTTTGATATAACCACAATTTATTCTGTACATTAACCGGTGTTGAAAGGGGGCTTGTATAAATTTATAATGCCGTGGCGAAAAAACACTGTTCCTTGCCCTTCTTGCAATCACTTTAGACCACCTAAGTACATAGCACCTAGTACTGGAGTATTGTGTAGTTCGCCTTTGTGTAAACGTGAAAAGTTCACTGATGAAACTATTATCCCACCCGCTATAACTGAGGATGAAAAATATTATGAAGCGTATAAATGGAATTTTAGAGCCATTGCACTGGATTAGCTGTTTTAGGTGGAATCCAGTCTATATACAACAAAAGGTTGATGCTAACATCTGGTGAGATAGATGAAGTCATAGATACTCTTAGAGTAATTCACGCCAACCAAATAGCTACTTATAAAGTTGCCGTTTCTTTTGGAAGGATATTATCATGTGTAGAAGATGGCAAAGAAAGTGTTATGTATTTTCACGCTTCTGCAAACAACGCGTCCATATTTTGTGATTCAGACCACCCATCACCTTACATGCAGATAAAATACGATGGTGACTTTGAAGAATGTCTTTCTCTTGTGCAAGTTATGGCGCTAGAAGACACAAAAAGAGTAAACACCAAGTGGACCGTTGTAGCGAAAGTGAATGTGAACATAACATTAATCTGACCCGAGGAACCGCTTCTCATAGCACGCATGGTACACACACCCTTTTTCATGAGAAAAAGAGGGATGCTTCACTTTCACAGACATCCTAGAACAAAAGCGACATATAACGATAACCTATGTTTGTTCAGATGTGTATCCCACCATTTATATGGAACACCAACGCGCGGGTTAGAACTAATGAAAGCAGTGTACCCAGGGGAAAATGAAGATTCCTTCAAGGGTGTCCCCCTTCAAGATATCGATGGAATATGAAGGGAATTTAATGTCAACATTCACATGTATAGACTATTACCACTAAAAAAAATCAAAAACAAGGACGAAATAACATTAGAGTGGTGAAAATAACACACGTTCAAACAGAATCTATAGTAAACATCAACCTCTACAAAGGACACGCCAGTCTCATAATAGACACAAATCAGTATGGGCAAATATTGAGATGTGAAAAATGTAACCACCTCTTCCTTACTCATTCAGGGCTTAAATAGAAACAACCAGTACATAGCGATATACACAAAGCACACTGTCTTCCTGGACATGTTCAACTATCTCGCACCAGGGTACTCTTATGCTAACTATCTTAAAGCTTTCTTAAAAAACGAGTATAAAGGATTTTTTCCCTACGAGTGGTTGGATAGTGTACGAAAACTGAAAAACACAAAACTACCACCACGTTCAGCTTTCTATAGTAGTCTCACCAAATCTTGTATTAGTAAGGAAGACTATCTTTCATGTAAGAAAGTGTGGAAAGAGGAAAATATGAAAACCATGAAAGACTACCTCATTTACTATAACAACAAAGATGTTCTACCTTTTGTCAAAGCCATAAAAGAACACTCCAAATTTTTCATAGAATGAAACATAGACATGTTCAAAGATGGGTTGACACTACCAGGTCTAACAATGAAATTCCTTTTTGATAATGAGTGTGAGAGCACGCCCTTTGTACTTTTTGGCGAGAAAGATAAAGACATACACAAACTGGTGAGAAAAAACCTGACTGGTGGTCCATCCATTATATTTCACCGACATCACAAATCTGGTTGTCGTAAAATACGAGGGAAACTATATGGTGAAGAAAGTAAAACATGTCAACATATAATAGGTGTCGATGCAAACAGTCTATATCTGAAATGTATGGGAGAAAACCACTGTACAGGGTACTATGTCGTACGTGAGGCAGGAGATGATTTCGCACCTAAACTCTCACAAAACACAAGCTTTTCAGCTGGTGAGTGGTTGAAATTTAAAACCGAGACAAAATTAAAATTCTTCATAGTTTCAACCATGGAGAGGTAAAAGTGGGGCAAATGGGAATTCCCGTAGATGGTTTGATTCCAGAAACAAAAACCGTTTATCAGTTCCACGGGTGCTACTGGCACGGTCATCCATGTCGATTAAACAAACACAACCTCGCCTCAGTCCGTGCACGTGAAATAGCTAAAGAGAGAGCTGAAAGAACGGTGAGAGTTACCACTTACCTGAAAACACTCGGATATACAGTAATAGAAAAGTATGAGTGTGATTGGTTAAAAGAAAAAAATCACCACATTGTCAAGCATGTGTAAATAAATGGCATGTAAAAAGACCTACGCTGAAAAGTAAAACAACGCCAGAAGAGCTTTTGGATGGTATTAAAAATGGTAGTATATTTGGAATGGCTCAAGTGGATATTCACACCCCTGAAAAATTAAAAGAAACATTTTCAGAAATGACACCCATATTCAAAAATGTGAAAGTATCTATTGAAGATGGGGGGATCACATGCGTGAATATCTAGTGGAAACTCATTCTCTCACTCAACCACAAAGACAACTCATTGGAAGTTACCATGGAGAGGGTATACTTCTGGGAACACCTCTTCTACAATGGTATCTAAACAAAGGTCTTATTGTCACACGTCTCCACCTCGTTATAGATTATGTACCGGAAAAACCCTTCGAACACTTCATGAATGAAGTTACAAAAGCTCGATGCAACGGTGATAAAAACTCAGATGGTAAAATCCTATCTGATCTGTACAAACTACTAGGAAACAGTACCTATGGTAAAACCATATGTAACAAACAAAACTTTACCAACACGAGATGTCTCGCTCAAGAAAGCTCGAGAGTTGGCTTCCCATTGGACGTTACAAAACATGTCTGAAATCAATGAGAATACATTGGAAATCACGTGCTACCCCAAAACAGTTAGATATGATCTTCCCATCCAGATAGGGTTCATGGTGTATCAGTTTGCCAAGCTCAAAATGCTCGCATTTTACTACGACTTCCTCTTGCGTTTCATAGACACTAAAGACTTTGAAATGTGCGAAATGGATACAGACAGTTTATATTTCGCTCTGAGTAGTGACAAACTAGAGGATGTAATCAAACCAGAACTTAGACGAACCTACTTCACAGAACGACATCTATGGTTACCATCAGAGTCGTGTGATATTCCCTTTCACAGAGGGCAATACATTCTGTGTAAAACAAATAGAGCCCCCTGGTCTCCTCATCCTTGTTGCCAAGAAAGATTACTACACGATAAGTGCACTCCAGGTCTATTCAAAGTGGAATGGGAAGGAGATGAAATGACTTCTCTCAACTCTAAATGCTATATAGGAAAGGGTGAAACTCAAACGCTTAGTTGTAAAGGTGTGATACAAAAACAAAACAACTTATCTGTGGGGGACTTTAAGAAAGTACTAGCTAATAGACACGCATATATGGCTACTAACACCGGTTTCAAAGTGGTTAATCATAATATGGTGACTTATAAACAGAGAGAAAGAGAGGTTTGAACTATCGTTACATTAAACGAAAAGTGTGTGAGGATGGTGTTACAACTCTTTCATTGCAGATATAAAGAAAACTTTCCACATCACTTTTTTACACGCAAATGAAATTTTTTTTAACAATTTTTCACAAAAAAGTGAAATATTTCTCACAGAAAATGTTCATTGAAACTTATATCTATGTTAAACCGTATATCTGTAATAAAAACCTTAATAAGATGTTCTTGTTGTGTCTTTTGTGCAAGTCTACTATAAAAATCATCTTTAATTCATACGACGTTACACAATTATGGTAATGTATTCAAAATTTAATGTATTCCAAGCAAAACTAGATCAATGTGTGTATGACATGACCTAGATAATTCTTACATGAGTGATCAAAAGAGAAACTAGGTCAATGTATGCATGACATGACCTAGATACATTCTTGTTCCGGTCTCTCCACCAATCAGAATGCTCCATTTCTGTGACGTCACAGTTCTTCCATTCTGCAAGTAGGTCAACACCTCTTTCTTCCTTGTATCATACGCGCTAAAAGAACCCTTCTATAATACTATAAGACATATACATTTGAATAGCGAGCAGCCCAAAGGTTGAAACATACAAGACCTATTGCTTTATCTATAAATGAATCAAGGTTAGCACAAATAGATACGTTTGACTACCTGGGGTACACCCTAGACAGCACACTGTCTTTCAGGAAGCATATTGAAAGAGTCCTGAAACGTGCACACCATAAACTACACATGTTGTCCTACATAGAAAAATACCTTACCGAAAAACAAGCGATTACGATTTATAAATTGAAGGTTCTGCCCTACTTAGAACTAGGGGTACTCTATTTCACAACTCAAACTCTCACCTAACACTGAAGCTACAACGTTGTCAGAATAGGGCGTTACGAGTATGTACGAATGACAAGGGAATTAGATCCACACTGGATCTACATAAATCTGCTAACTTAAACAAACCAGATGAGAGAAGGGAATCCCACTTGTTGGCTCTTGCCTTTGTCAGATCAAAGCAGGAGAGATTTCTAAAAAAAGGAGGCAGAGAAAATAGACAATTTGATGCACCCACCCTATCCATAAGTAACAACATACATCTGAGAAGATACATGAACTCCATAGAGTTCAAAGCGGGTAAGCTCTGGAACTCAGAGAAAGCTGTCATCCGAAACACCAATGATAGAGATCAATTTAAGACCCTCCTAAAGTCAAGACTGAAGAGGATTAGGCAAAATTATCCATAGAATGTAATCCCTAGCCCAGTAAGTACCTTCAAACCTCAATGCTTTATGAACATTATAATCTGTATGTATATAGGAAGCTGTATAAAGTCCGACAACAGTAATCAAGAAATGTACTGTAACTAGAGTGTGGTAATTTATTACCCGTCGTAAATCAAGTTAGTTTCAAGGGAAGTACTAGTACTTAATAACATATGCTTTCACACATGACTCCGTCTGTAAGTGCGTAATCATAATACGCGAGCATCGTGACTAGTAGAACTGGAGCCTGTGGAAGATCGGCAACTATGCCGAACAGATAACTCCAGTATAATAAAAACCTTTAAAAAAAACTATTAAAAAAACCCACAGCTTTCTAAGAAGCGGGACTGGCTGCCGTGGCCGGCCCCCGCTACCCGGCGCCGTGTTCTACTCGTAAAAAGCAAGGCTGATGTCAGCCGATATATCATACAAGACTGAAAGGTCCCTAGAGATCGTTAACTGCGTCACATATAACACACTACACTATGAATATAAACACTTCCCAAACTTGAACACTATACAAATAAATGCTTTGCAATTAAACAGTTTCCAAAACCAAACACTTTTACTTAACATGTTTAATTTCAAACATGTTTATACCATACAGAATCATGACCTCCTTTGTTTTTAGTTATAATGAAGTGCAGGTGGTAACCAGTAGAGCATCGCACCACAAATCTACAGTAGCATCTAAAAAAATAGACTGCATCAGACATGCTCCAGACAACACAACCAGCCACACCTCACTTAATAGTTACAAGTTAGCTGGCCACCACTGTACACCTGTACATTTCACCAGCACAGAGAGAAGATGACCGTGCAACATAAGACCATCTTCACTTTGCTAAATGTTGTTCTACTTCTTCAGCCAGGTATACAAGCAGGTAAGTGATTTTAGAAGATGTATAGTATATATATACACACACATACATATTGGTGGGATAACCCAAACCCAGGAAGTTATCCGGGTAAAGAAACTGAGCCACATCGCTGTGACGCACAGGCATCACCGCATCAGTCTACACTCGTCCTCCATTCTACACTGACAGATTATGGGCGGGATAACTCAATCCGCTAGCGGAAGTTATCCGGGTAAATCTCCGGAACCACTGCTCGCGCAGCCGCCGGCACATTTTCCTCGAGATCTAGCTCGAGCAGGTTGGAGAAATTTTTTTTCCTATTTCTCCACCTCTTTTCGCTCACTGTACGGCTTCTACTCACCATGGGAAGGAAATTGATAACCTGTTCGGCCTGCCTTCTCTCTCATCCACCTAGAGGAGGTCAATTTTGCAAATATATAGCCAACGGAGCGAAAATTTGCAAGGCTAATGGAACTGCACCGACTCAAGAAAACCATGTAGCTCCAACTGATTTTCAAATTGTTACGACTCTAAAAGGTATCAGAAGGTGCCTGGGTGATAAGCATAAACAGGCCCCCCCCCATTACTGTGGATCATTTAAATTCTATTTTTTCTGTTTTAGACTTTTCTTCTTCTGAAGACTCTCTTTTTTGGTTATCTCTTCTTTTAGGTTTCCGAGGTTTGCTTCAGAAATCAAACCTGTTTGATACGGACTCTGATCAGGGACATCAGCTTTCACCCATGGGGTCTCCTTTTATCGATTAGAAAGTCTAAAACCATTCAAAATCTTGAAAGGGTACTGCAGATCCCTTTTTCAAGAACCCCACGCTTGAAGTTTTGTGTGTGCCATCATGTTGGGGTGCGTCTTTTAGCGAGTAACGACCCCCCCCCCCCCTCCCCCGATACTCCACTTCTGTGTTATGTGGTAGATAAGGTGAGAAAGATTTGTACTTATCGTTGGTTCTCCATCAAATTGTCTCGACTTTGTCAACTCTTGTCTCTTCCCCGTTATACTTCGCATTCCTTGCGTCGGGGGGGGGGGGGGGGGAGCCACAGCTCTTGTAGAGGCTGGTCTCCCAATTTATGATATCAAAGTCCGAGGGGACTGGTCTAGTGATTGTTTTTACCAGTATTTGTCCAAGTCTCTCTCCGACAGAGTCTACTGACTTTGGAGTATCTCGAACCATTTTTTCTTAGTTGTTTGGCGGTTTGGCGGTGTTACTTGATGTTATTATCTTATCCATTGTACTGGTTGTACAGATAAATAAAATATATATTTCCGCCACTCCTTGCTTCTGTTGGTTCTTTGAGATTTGGGCGGGATAACTCAATCCGCTAGCGGAAGTTATCCGGGTAAATCTCCGGAACCACTGCTCGCGCAGCCGCCGGCACATTTTCCTCGAGATCTAGCTCGAGCAGATTTTTTTAATTTATTTATTTTTATTCAGTAATCAAACAACATTCACCCAGATAGGGCGTTTTTACATGTTGACAGATGTAACATAGCACATGTATGAACAAAGACAGAAACAGAGATAGTCGAGATCAGAGGATAATTACACACAGGACGTTACAGGTAGGTAGAGTTATTAGGTATATATACAATTTACATGTAAAGCGTGTGTAGCGTTCGGCCAGCCTATAGGGTGCAAGTATCACCTACAGGAAGCTTTTAATTTCTACTCCCATTCAACCTTATTTTCCAAGAGATAAGATTTGGAGAAAAAAAATTTTTATTATCTTTTTCTCTTGATTGGTGTTACTTGATGTTATTATCTTATCCATTGTACTGGTTGTACGGATAAATAAAATATATATTTCCGCCACTCCCTGCTTCTGTTGGTTCTTCGAGATTTATATATATATATATGTGTACAAATATTTATACAGGACAAGTTATAGGCACAGAGGCCTGTCTCCTAGCTTGCCTGTTCAATGGTACCTTCTTGTGCTAAAACAAGGTTTTTACAGAATTACAATACCCAACCCTGCAGTACTCTGGGACGCCAAAGTGACACTTACTCTCTTTGGCAACTAGTCCGGTATCTTGGAGCGCTTGGAGCACCAGGGCCACATGCTTGTGATGGTCCTCCTCAGTCTTGGAGAAGATGACGAGGTCATCCAAGTATACCATTGTTCTGGTAGTGAGTTGATTGTTAATTATGATTAATTAATAATAAACCTTCAAAGGGAGATCTAGTAGCAAGTCTATACGTTTACTTCAATAAGGCCTTACACGGGGACGTTAGGACGTCTTGTGGGGAAGAGAGAAACCTTTATTAAACTTAACCCAGAATGTATACGACGTCTAGAGGTTAGTCTGAGAATTACTGAATCATTAGTTTATCAATTACGGCACGTAGTGGCCAATAAAGGAAATACAGAAGTAGGTTTAATTAACTAGAATTCCAGTGTCGACACCTAGCGGTGAATACGGCATAAACGGGCGTGGATTCGCCTTACACACTCTGAGAGAATTGACTAATTATCAACTGTTATTAAGTTATTAATTAATTACGTTTTCTTCTAGAATTCTTAATTAGTATGCTAACGTATAGACGTGAGAGAGATGGAGATTACGCAAATCTCTATATTTCATAATCACACTCTCATAACCTTATGTAATTATTCTGATATTAATTAAGATGTTATAATTACTTAGTGTAGGGGAGGTAGAGACAACTCTGGGCAGTGTGTTAGCAAGCTACCAGTGGACATTGGCATCCATGTTGTTGACGCTGATACGGCTGCGCCACAGCAGCCACCTCTCCGGCGCTGGGGGCGTAAACCATCGACGATGGAGCGGGCGGCTGGATCACGTAAGTGTTCCCAGCCGGGGTGTATGGTGCATTGTGCTTGCCCTTACCCTTCTCCAACAGCTCCAACTTCCATTGGCTCCTCCCTTGACGCAGAGTCGTACTGGCTGATGTTGGCGTCCTGCTCCGCAGCAAACTGCGCTGCTTGGATGGTGGCCTCCATGTTCTTGGGTCAAGCAAGGGAGATGTGCTGCATCACAGCCCTCTGTCTGATGGTGAAGGGGAACTGGTACAGCATGGAGGGAAGCACCGCGTTGAGTTGCAGCTGACCATCAGGAAAACAGGCCTGATGGGCTTCCCAGAATCGGGTGGTGAACGCCATCACTGATTCACCCTTGGCTTGGCGGAGGCTCTCACACTCCCGTCGCTGGGCCAGGTCGTCCGACTCACCCAGGTACTCGAGCCAAACTTTATCGAGCACCATGGCCATAGGAACTCTCTTCTTCCATTCCTTCGAGATGGTGTGCCGTAAGGGTGGAGTCGACTTCTCCAGGGTCAAATGGAGCAGGGCCCCATCTCCCGCTGTGGTCATGTAGGCGACATCCTCGATGTCGAGGAGCCACTGTCGTAGAGCTGTCTTGTCGGTCCTGTCGATTATTGGGGGGCACTTGCCATCCGACGTAGGTGTTTCTCCCGTTCCACATCACTACGTTCCTCGGGCTCAGGGGCATCGACTCAGAGGGCCACTGCGCCTACCCGGCTAAGGACCTGGTGGATCAGTCCCTCAAGGCGCCTCTCACCAGCCATACGGGCAGCACTCTGGTCTGCTGCATTTTGGTTGATCCAACCCTCCATCTCTACCTGCTGGGATGCCACCGTCTCCCACCAGAAGGTACCTTTGGTCTTGGTGGCATTGATCTCCTCAGGTGTAAATTGTCCAGGCTTGACTTTAGCCTGGAACCAGTCGTTATACACCTGGGTTCCATTCGCACCCTCTTTCCCACCAGTCACCATTCTGGTTTTATAGGTCTGCGTCCGTAGAAGAGTGTAGTCATCCAACCTGATGCTGACCAGCGTGCGCCGCCCGTTATTTCATAGAATGCGGTGTCCTTGCCAGGGCCGGTTTCACCTGGGCACCTAAGCGAAGCTCCCTCTTCAATGTGCGGTTCCGCACATGCCGCCCGTCACTCGCTGGGAGTGCAGTGTCCGACCATAGGCCGCACCATCAGGGTTATCCACCAAAGGTTACCATCAGGCCCGGGCACTATGGTGTCACAGCACAGTGCGAATCGTCGCCACCGGGGTACTGCAGGCTGTGCCATCACGGTCACCCACCAAGGGCTACCATTAAGCTCAGGCACTGCAGCGTAGAGGCATCTGGAAGATGCGGCCCATGTCTAGACTCAGTGGAACAAGTTCAGCAGAGTCTCGTCTTGGTCGCCAATGTAAAGGGGGCCTTGTCGTTGGTTTCTTCGTCACTTCAGGAGCAGGGTTAGTTGGAGGTGGGAGTGCCGGAAAGGCCTCTTCACTCCTAACTTTCCTGGGCACCTGGGCAGCACCCTTCCCTTTTACTAGTGGGGTCACTCCCTGGAGGCTTGTACTAGGATGAGTCCCAGCCAGTTTCTCCCCGGGTCCGCCCGCTTTGGAAGCAGGCGGAATGTTCCCCTCACTATTTGCTGAAAGGATTTTGGGTCCTTCAGCCAAACTCGGTGTAGCCTGGTAGGCAGCTTCCACCACGTCAGCGATGGTGTGCCTATTAGGGGCCAACTTTTCTTTCGGCTTCTTGGCAGGTTTCTCAGAAGCGTCATCCTCGCTGGACGAGGACGATGGCAACTATTTGACCTGCCATCGAGCCTTCGAGGACTCCTTAGACGGTTCCCTGCTATGGGACCGCTTAGTCCTCGACTCGCGTGACATGCGACGATGGTTGGAGGCGGACAGCATCAGACTCCCGTACCAGCCGGGATTCTTCTTCCATCCAACCTTGAACAACTGACCATCGCTCACACTCGTCTCGGGCTCCGGTTTGCCTTTCTGAGCGTCAGAAGACAGGTTCTGGAACCTTTGCCAAAGGTTCATCACCCGCTCCCTAGCTGCAGCTCCAGCAGTCCGGTGCTCCCGGGCGAAGTGTCGGACAAGATACAATTGCCGCGAACTGGCACATCCGGCCTGGCAAGCACCACCCTTCTTGCCCAGACACTGTAGCCATGGTCGTTCGGCTAGGTGAACCTCGACGAGATGCCTAGCGTATCGACCCTCAGTGGCGTAGGTCGGTGACAATTTCTTTTCCCTCCCATGGCAACTGACAAAGACACAATGATCGCCAACTCCGAACTTGTGCCATGCATACGCGATCCGGTCTTTCACCTGATCGTCGTATTTCTGGAGACTCACGCTCTGTACCCCTTTGACCCAGTTAACGTACCAGTCATTGGGAGAGCCTTCGTCTTCCAGCCATTGCTCATCATCTGAGGTTCCATCTAAACCGACACCATTTGGGATATAGTGTTGGTTCCCATGACGGAGATCTTCCAGGCAAGTGCTAGTCTTGCCCAGCAAAGAGGTGGGCAGCTGGCGGGCCACCGTTCTATTCCCAGCCCGCTTTACGCCAGGCTGGAAATCACCGTCATCACTTCCGGGGTCTAATCCGGTCAAGTGTTTAGCCTTGTCCATCTCAGTTCCCCAGCACTTCACCCCTTCTCTACCCGTGGCACCTGTTGAGGTGCTCGGTTTGGAGTCAGGTTTCCCTCCTCCGGTCTCTGCCACGGGCTTGTCCGAGCCTTTCGACCCGGCCCCCTTTGACGGCTCCTTTTGCTTCTCCTGTTTGGCTTTCGCTTTACCCGAGTCTCGCGAGGATGACCGGCTTTCATCTCCTGCTAACTCCGCCGCAGCCCGTTCCCGAGCAGCGCGACGGAGTCGCTTCCTTTGCTGCTTCGACAGCTGCGGTTCGGAGTCAGTAGTAGTCTTAGGTTTTGACACCTCAGCTTTACTCCCACTTTTCCCCGGCTCGAGTTTAGCCGGCTTTGACACCGGTGTATCACCTTTGCTGGACGGCCCCGCGGTTACAGAGTCACCCCCAACTGACGAATCAGTCTCCATGGCCGTCTCTGCCCCAGCCTCGGCCCTCTCAGGCTTAGCCACCGGTCCCAGGGCCAAAAAGGTCCCAGCAGCCGCTGGCTTCCCCTTGGGAGGAGTCCAATGCTGGTACATTGACTGCACCATGGCACACGTCTTGGGATCTGGGATCCCTGCCAACATTTCTTCCAGGCTCTGGTTTGACACCACAGGCTCGGACTCTTCCTGGGTAGAGGTCTTCCCCTTGGTATTCTTCCCCTTGTGACTTTTTCCCTGTCCGGGTCGTTCAACTTGGGTTTCCCCAAGGAGAACAGAGTCCCCCCCTCTCAGCCGAAGCTGAGGATCCGGGCAGCATTGAGGGGAGCTCTCGCCCACCCTCCACAACGGGGTTACGGTCAGCCATGCTGCTACCGCCCGACTCCCGTGGTGCTATGCACCACTCCGAACACAGAGTGAAGACCACTGAAAAAACAGGGCCTTATATACTCCTAGTTGACCCAGATTCACTTTCATTAACCAATCAACCGTGTCGAGACTGACTCATCTTGAGCGTCTCGACACCGCATGCGTGAAGAAACCAAGGGTCAGCGTTACCCTTGACCTGATTCGCTCACACGCCTCAATCTCCCAGCATAGGTTCCGAAACCCGGGGGAGCCCTTTTTTGGCTCCACCCCGAGTTCTCCAACCCGTGGGGGTTTCGTTATGCTGTCGTGTATCACGTTAGAAGTATGGGAGGCTGTGTACAATTTCCCATGAGCGGATCGTACCTATTAGTGCGTTCGGCAATTCTGCAGCCTCTAGAGGGTCCTCGACAGGATCCCTTAGAGCAACGTCTGGGCTGCGGCACGTTCAATCAACACGCCACTCTCACGATCAATCAACACGTCTACACTCCGTACCATTGCTTCTCGTTGTGTTTTTCGACAACCCCGGCACCACTACTCTTGGTAGCTAACCACAGCTTTCAATTTTAGTCGACTGCTGCGGCGGGGTTTAAAGCCCAATATAGGCTTCTTTCTACATCTCGAACCATGCTTTTTATACATAGTCTGATCCGTAGCTATGGTGGACTTAGCCGCGTCAGGCTTCTCGTCTACCCACACCTTCCCTTTGAGGTTAGTGTAAGTAGGAATCACCTTCCATGGCCGGCCTGGTCTCCGTCGTGTTGAAGGGAACCCATCACTTGGAACCCCGGTATCCTTTGACCGGAACTTCCCAGTCGGGGTCTGCCCCTGCTGTGTCAACGGGGGTTTGACACCTGGCCTCCCAGCTCTTTGAACCCAGGACCTCCCTGTTTTACAGGGTGAGTCCGTGGTCAGCGATACTTCCAGCGTGGTAGCAGGGTGTGAAACTTCAAAGCCGGAAAATTTGCGCTTTCCCTCCCAGAGTCGTAATCGAGCTACATGGGATTTGTAACGCCTTCTTGACCATTCATCCTCTATCACTACTGTCATTCCTGACAATACTTGAACAACTCGGAATGGTCCATCCCAGTTAGGAGCGAGTTTAACATTTACCAACGGAGTGTGGTACAGTACAACCCGGTCTCCTACTCGGAACATACGTGGCTTAAGATTGACATCATGTCCAGCCTTTTGCCACTCAGCAGCTTTCACCAGGTTCCGTCTTGCGAGGTAGTATCCTTCAACAAAGCGTTCCCTGAGTCCTTCGACAAACCCTATGGGACAAGGATCATCCGTGGACATTCCTGGAACACCATAGACTATGTCGGCGGGCATTACTATCTCCTCGCCAAAGACAAGTAAGTTAGGTGAACACCACGTGCTAGAATGAATGGTTCCATTGTAAGCGTGTGCTATAAATGGTGCCAATTCATCCCAGCTCTTCCGGTTTTCATCTACCAGAGTCCGTAGACACTGGATCAATGTCCGGTTGAACCTTTCCACCATACCATCAGATTGGGGACGATATGGGTTCGTATGTGTTCTTTTAATCTCCAGTATCCTACACATTTCTTTCCAGATCTGAGATTCAAATTCCCGTCCCTGGTCGGAATGTAGCACACTCGGAGTTCTCAAAGGCAGCATCCAATTTTTCACTAAAGCTTCCACACACAAGTGGCCGCTTTGTGATTCTTGAGGGGATAGATCTGCACATATTTTGTGTAGTAATCCATCACCACCATCATACAGGTGTTCCCGTCTTCTGACTCTTCGATACCAGAAATGATATCTAGAGCGATTCTGGCAAACCTGACTCCAAAAAGTTCCTGCTGTAGCGGCATCTTTCCGAGACCTACCCCGGGTTTGACTTTGCCACAGATGGAACAACTGGATATCCATCTTCGGATATCTGGCCTCTGTGAGAGACAATCCACATTGATGTGGGACTTTCCAGCCCAGTGCTCGATCTGACAGTTAGTTAGTCTGAACTCGGAAAGAGCTGCCAGCCATCTTCCAATCATTCCCTCAGCATCTTTGAAGGGCCATTTGAGAGGAGAATGGTTGGTATGTAAGATAAAATCTCCACCCGCTAGGAAGTGTCAATATTTTCTTACATACACCACAACTGCTAAGAGTTCCTTCTCAGTGGTACAGTAGTTCCACTGGCTTTTGCTTAAGCTATTGCTGGCAAAGGCTATTGGAACTTCCACACCATCCTGAATCTGAGACAATGCCGCTCCGATACTCTTATCACTAGCGTCGGTATCAAGAATGAACCAACCCTGGGGCAGAGGGTACTTCAACACGGGAGTCTCCGTACATTTCCTTTTTAGTCCCAGAAAAGCATCTTCAGCTTCCAGAGTCCATTGGATCTCTTTCGGCTTCCCTGGCTTATCTAGTACCACATACTGTTGCATGGGATGTGCAATTTCAGAAAAACCCGTGATCAAGTTGCGGTAATACGAACAAAATCATAGGGAAGACCTTATGTCTTTTATATTCTGAGGGCGGGGCCAGTTGGCTACAACCTCCAGATTAGAAGGATCTGCCCGGATTCCTTCTCCGGAGACGATCCGTCCCAAGTATTCCACAGACCTGCGAAACAGTTTACACTTCTGAGGTTTGAGTTTTAACCGATAGGATTTAATCCGCTCAAATACCTCTCTCAGGTTTTCTAGACATTCGACATAATTCTTTCCGAAGATGATTATGTCATCCAGATAAACCAGACACTTCTTCCACTGTAGGCCACACAACATCTGGTCCATCATGGGTTCAAATGTCGCAGGAGCGTTACAGAGGCCAAACGGCATTACGGTAAATTCGTAAAGCCCTTGATGAGTAGTGAAAGCCGTTTTAGGCTGATCATTACTATTCATCTTTACCTGCCAATATCCGGACTGGAGATCCAGAGTACAAAACCACTGATTTCCACCTAGAGAGTCAAGACTCTCATTGATCCGAGGTATTGGATAGGCATTTTTCCAGGTGATACCATTCAGTTTTCTGTAGTCAATACAGAATCGGCAGGTACCATCCTTCTTAGTAACCATTACCACAGGGCTGGCCCAAGGACTTGCACTGGGAATAATTACTTTCTGGCTCACCATTTTCTCTACTTCCTCTTCTAAAGCTTCCCATTTTACCGGAAGCAGCCGTCGATAGAGAAGACGGAAAGGTTGGTGTCCCTCAGTGTCAATTGTGTGTTCTACCCGGTCAGTTCGTCCCATAGGATCCCCATGTCGAGCAAAGATTGACTCCACACTCTTAAGAAGTACTCTTAGTTCATGTCCTTCCCCACTATTTAGTGCATCTGCTGACTGAACTAAGGCTTCCAGAGTTTCATGCAGCTGACCTGGGACCGGAATGTATCCTGTTCCAGAATCAATAGCACTTACTCGAACTTCTTCATAACCAATTCCCTCAAAGTCCAGTTTTCCCGGTTTTGGATGTCATATCTTCCCCGTTTATATTGGAAACTGGAATAGGTGTGATTCCTTGTGGACCGGAGTCTACTAGGCCATCTACATGAGCTAGGTTTGCCCAGCCCAATGTGTCACGTTTCTTCAATTTAATCAACCCGGAGGTATGATTACTTATAGGAACTGATTCTTCTCTCGCACTACCGATCAAAGTATCCCAGGCCTGTATCCCTTTTAAGGAAAACAATTCCGGGTTTGGTTCGAATAGAGCATCTCCTCTTGGCAGATCACCTTCCCCAGCTATCAGGACATTAACCATCTGTCGAACAGAAATCACTGAAAAATTCCGTCGGCAGCTACATTCCACCTCCATTAACTCAGGGTATTTGAGTCGGAGTGTGCCATCTTGTAGATCCACAGAGCCTCCATAGAGGGTGAGAAAATCTACGCCTAATATTCCACTCTCTTCAATATCACTTAGTATGGGACCCCTCACAAATTCAGTGTTACCTATCGAGACTGGAATAATCACACTGCCATAGCATCTCATTTGAACGCCATTCGCAGCTTTTGCCGAGGCTCCAGGAACATGACATTCCTGGGCGAACCCGAGAGACTGATAGAGTCCATTGTTCAACACAGAGCGACTTGCGCCAGTATCTAGTAACAGATCTATCTTTCTTCCCTGAATTCTAGCCAGCACATACCAGCGTCGTCCACCTAAGGGAGACGGCTGTCATATAAACCACGAGATTCCATCCAAGGTTCCGAGGTCCCATCCGCGTTGACAAAGCCATTGCAGACAAGGATGCCCGGGTGAAAGATATTTACTACAGATCGTTGCGACTGCATTTCATATCTTACCCTTTTCTGGTAAGGATGGGACAGGTCCCTTCCTTAGTATCTCGCTGGTCTGTGTCTCCTGGCACACACCTTCCCGGACCGTAGTGTCGCCACTCTCTACAGTCCTCCCATGTTTTCCGGTTCACTTCTGGAAGCAACCGGCAACGCGGGTAGACCATGAGGTGTCTCCACTGTGGACACGTTCCGGGACTCTGGACAATCTGGAGAGATATGTCCCATTTTGTTACACCGCCAACAACGTCGGACGTCCAGCTGTTTTTTCTGCACCAGGCCCAGTCTTTCTTTGATTTTAGCTAACAACTTCATTACCTCAGACGAGTTCTCCTCCGGTTCTGCAGGTCTGGGTTTAGCCGCTGCCACAGAAGGTACATCGCTGTTCCTTCCAAAGCTAGAGGATCTACCACGTCCACGTCCCCGTTGATGGAAACCTCCCCTTCCAAGTACCATTGAATGAACATTAGAGAGTATGTCCTCTATTTCTGTCTTCTGGCACTCGTAGGTATCTTCATCTTCTCCTTGTTGCCAAGAAGAGCTTATCACGTTAACCCGGGAAGTTTGTCCTGGATTAGCATACTTCTCGAATAATACACACCGTTGTTCATAGGCATCCACTATTCGGAGTACCTGCATGAAGTTCATTCCAGGCTCCCATTTTGAGATGACTTCCGTTCGCACGACATCATCCCAAAGCCCTTTCACAAACTGGGTTTGTAGATCTTCATGCAGCACAGGAGAATCCAGCCTCGTACCCGGGTAGACTTCCATCAACATTTGTTGTAGAGCCAGCCCAAAGGCGCGAGTTGTTTCCTCCCGACCCTGGATCCTCTTTAAAAAAGTTGATCTAGGATTCAGCGTTACCAGCTGACCACAGTAGTATGAGGCTACCTTCACTAACTCATCCCATTCCGTACCACTGGAATGGCGAAAAGCACGAAGTGCAGCTTCACCAGGTCCATCTCGCAGCGCTCTTTTGAGGTATGGCAATGCATCGACCTTGTTCCAGCCGTTACACTGTATATCCTCACAGAATCCCCTTTCCGTAAGGTTTAGGAATGACAGCGTTCCTCCTGGCTGCGTTCTCCGGTCGCATGATCGGAACCTTGTTGGCTCGGGCCATTGACAAGTTAAATATCCGATCTTGCTCCCTTACCCGGTCAACAGAGCTGAACCCTAGCTCGGCTATAGCTTTGCTAGTATGTTCTGGACTCTGATAACCCGATCTTGACTCGGAAGGTAGCCGGAAGCTTACCAGTGGAGTCTGTGTACCCCTCATTCCAGATGTGAATCTGGTTGGGGTCCTTTCAGGATCTTCTGTCCTCCCAGGAGGGGAATAGAAATGATCCCTAACATTGCTCCACCCAGCTTGTGACGTAGGCATCCTTTTGGATGTTTCCGTAATGTAATGCACATGCTGGCCCAATTGCTCAATCCTTGCTAGAGCCTCAGTCTCGCGAGCCGAGAGTTCTTCCAAGGTATAGTGCTGTTTGGCTACTTCCTCAGCGAACTCTCGATTCCGAGCCTCTAATTCCCCAAACATTTCTCGAGCCTCTCTTTTCCGATCCATCTTGGCTAAGAGCTCCGACCGAAGAAGGCCTTCGGGATTCATATTGGAGGTTACCTGGAAGGTATCCTCCTCACCATCCCGGGGAGTGCTTGACTCTCCAGGACTATCTGTCTGAGACCCAATCTTGCTGAGTCCCTCCAGATTCCTTGCGGGGCCATTCTGGCTGCCAGCTGCCGGGCTGAAACTCTTCAGGACCGTCAAACTCAGATTCTGAGCGGCGGTTCTCTTCCGAGATTTCCCTTTGCCAGACTTCTGGGTGTTACCCCCTCCCTCCGGTTTAGGTGACGTTTCGTAATTCCGGGCCGGAAGAGCCGATTGAGAAGTTACCTCCTCATCCTCGCTCTCCTGGGCAGCCTGGGATCTGGTTTTTATACCAGCCCCGTTCATCCACCGATAATCCCGGGTTGTGCAAGCAACCTAGGATCCTGGTCACGGCACCAATGTGGTGGTCGCCGCCTGTCTAGCAGGTTGGATGACCCCAATCCGGAATGCTAGTTCCAGGCAGGATCCCACCCTAAGTGATCTACGTAGGTTGGTTCGGTTTTCGGTGAGTTTACACGGACCTAGTCACACACAACACATGCATTTAATAAACTACTTCCCAGAAAGATCTGGAAGATCTTTCCCACAAGTACAGTTCCCCAGCACAATGTGCCAGGTAACGCTGGAGAGGCTAATCTGAAAGACTCGCCTAACCCCCAGGAAGGTTACCAGAACCTGCCTGCAAAGTGAGGGCCCAAGGGTCTGTTCCGTAGAAGAGACGCGCGAGGACAGCCTGTCGACCTACTGTGAACGCTGAGTATATATACGTAATCCCGGAATCACTACACAGTAAGGATCGGCATGTCGCGCCACCTTCCGTAGAACACACAAACACTGCTGGATTCCTACCCCACTACACACGCATTTACCGAGCAGGGTGAAACAGTCCATGATACACGCTTACCGAGCAGCATGGAACAGTCCATGATGCACGCTTACAGAGCAGCATGGAACAGTCTATGATACATGTTTACCGATCAATGTGGAACAGTCCATAATACACGCTTACCGAGCAGTGTGGAACAGTCCATGATACATGTTTACCGAGCAGTGTGGAACAGTCCATGATACACGCTTACTGAGCAACATGGAACAGTCCATGATACATGTTTACTGAGCAGCGTGGAACAGTCCATGATACATGTTCACTGAGCAGCATGGAACAGTCCATGATACATGCTTACCGAGCAGCATGGAACAGTCCATGATACATGTTAACTGAGCAGCATGGAACAGTCCATGATACATGTTTACTGAGCAGCATGGAACAGTCCATGATACATGTTTACTGAGCAGTGTGGAACAGTCCATGATACATGTTTACCGAGCAGTGTGGAACAGTCCATGATACATGTTTACCGAGCAGTGTGGAACAGTCCATGATACATGTTTACCGAGCAGTGTGGAACAGTCCATGATACATGTTTACTGAGCAGCGTGGAACAATCCATGATACATGTTTACTGAGCAGTGTGGAACAGTCCATGATACACGCTTACCGAGCAGTGTGGAACAGTCCATGATACATGTTTACCGAGCAGTGTGGAACAGTCCATGATACATGTTTACCGAGCAGTGTGGAACAGTCCATGATACATGTTTACCGAGCAGTGTGGAACAGTCCATGATACAGTGAGGCAATGTACTGAGAGGTGGCCAAGTAAAAGTCTGCATGCTATAAAAGATAACAGGTTGGTGGAAGTGAAGGATGTAGAGTAGTGTTGGGGTTGTGTGCGCAAATGGAGTTAGAAACTGTTGCTATGGCGTAATAATTGTGATTATATGATATTGAGAAAATTGTATACTTATCTGTGAATTATCATTGACCTCAACCCTGCCTGAGGACGTTTAGAACTTGACCTAAGGACCTATTAAATGTTGGGGGGCTGGGGTTTGGTAAATTAATAATTTACCCACAAGTGTTTTTGGTCATGTCACCGTACATGGTCGGTCACCAAAATCCCTGTCTTTTTTCAAATTTCGTTCTTGAATCATGCAAATGTAAATAGATTGTTTTACTTATGATTAAGTGGTATTAATTAAATCGAACATCTTTTTAGATTATGACTTCATTTCAGAATTTTCAGATACTAAGCTAGCTACGGATTTATCCAGATTCAGTGTATCTAAAAGTTATATTCAGATTATGTCGCAAGGAACCAGTTGCAGTGAATGATTGTAATTGAAACTTTAACTACAAATGAATTTTCCTTTTTTCACAAAGGAAGACCACATTGTATTTTGGGAGAGAAGCTGGGTGGAACGTCAGGATATTTCACGACCGGAACTGAAGTTTCCTATCTCAACGGACATAACTGCACCTGGTTGATCGAGGTACCTAATGGAAAGGTCAGTCAGAAGGCAATATGATCTATTATCCTACTCCTAATAAAGGAAACCAAAGACTTAACATTGAACAACTTTATGGGGCAGGTTTAATGTGAGTTTTAGGTCACTTAACTAGAAAATGAGCTGCTCTGTAAACAGTTCTAGTTCCACTTATAAAGTTACTCCGTCAACAGAACTGGAGGCAAGCAGAAGGCAAGCGAGTGAAGTAAGTAACAGAACAATGGATTCAATTGACCGCAAATAAGATTTATAGCAACAACAAGAAAAATGTGCACGGCATTAGGAATAGCGACCTAAGTTTGGTTTGGTATTTATTCTAGACATACACTGAATTCCAGTTATTGATGCGGACTGGGTCATCTTCTTGTCTCGTGGATGGTGTGCAATGGAGTAGATCTGTGGTCAGTGTGGGGGTTGTTTGGTCTGCCCTACTTGAGGTGTCTGATATTATAACTGCACTTCTAGTGATTTACAATGCGCCAAGAGTGAACATTGTAATGAAAGGCAACCATCCTCCTCGTGATCGTATCTGGGCTCCACTCGTCCCAAATTGTGTTTGAGGGTAATAGGAGAATGAATGCCGGCAGACAAGTGCAGCCCGGTTGTACTCTGTGACATTAGAGATTGCTTGGTAGATCCTGTCTGGTAAGTGTGACATGTAGGTGGGTGTGAAGAGTTCAGATCCTGTGTGGTAGATGTAGGTGGGTGTGAAGAGTTCAGGTCCTGTCTGGTAGATGTAGGTGGGTGTGAAGAGTTCAGATCCTGTCTGGTAGATGTAGGTGGGTGTGAAGAGTTCAGATCCTGTCTGGTAGGTGAAGGTGGGTGTGAAGAGTTCAGATCCTGTCTGGTAGGTGTGACATGTAGGTGGGTGTGAAGAGTTCAGATCCTGTCTGGTAGATGTAGGTGGGTGTGAAGAGTTCAGATCCTGTCTGGTAGGTGAAGGTGGGTGTGAAGAGTTTAGATCCTGTCTGGTAGGTGTGACATGTAGGTGGGTGTGAAGAGTTCAGATCCTGTCTGGTAGATGTAGGTGGGTGTGAAGAGTTCAGATCCTGTCTGGTAGGTGTGACATGTAGGTGGGTGTGAAGAGTTCAGATCCTGTCTGGTAGGTGTGACATGTAGGTGGGTGTGAAGAGTTCAGATCCTGTCTGGTAGGTGTGACATGTAGGTGGGTGTGAAGAGTTCAGATCCTGTCTGGTAGATGTAGGTGGGTGTGAAGAGTTTAGATCCTGTCTGGTAGATGTAGGTGGGTGTGAAGAGTTCAGATCCTGTCTGGTAGGTGTGACATGTAGGTGGGTGTGAAGAGTTCAGATCCTGTCTGGTAGATGTAGGTGGGTGTGAAGAGTTCAGATCCTGTTTGGTAGGTGTGACATGTAGGTGGGTGTGAAGAGTTCAGATCCTGTCTGGTAGATGTAGGTGGGTGTGAAGAGTTCAGATCCTGTCTGGTAGGTGTGACATGTAGGTGGGTGTGAAGAGTTCAGATCCTGTCTGGTAGGTGTAGGTGGGTGTGAAGAGTTCAGATCCTGTCTGGTAGGTGTGACATGTAGGTGGGTGTGAAGAGTTCAGGTCCTGTCTGGTAGATGTAGGTGGGTGTGAAGAGTTCAGGTCCTGTCTGGTAGATGTAGGTGGGTGTGAAGAGTTCAGGTCCTCTCTGGTAGATGTAGGTGGGTGTGAAGAGTTCAGATCCTGTCTGGTAGATGTAGGTGGGTGTGAAGAGTTCAGATCCTGTCTGGTAGATGTAGGTGGGTGTGAAGAGTTCAGATCCTGTCTGGTAGATGTAGGTGGGTTTGAAGAGTTCAGATCCTGTATGGTAGATGTAGGTGGGTGTGAAGAGTTCAGGTCCTGTCTGGTAGATGTAGGTGGGTGTGAAGAGTTCAGATCCTGTCTAGTAGATGTAGGTGGGTGTGAAGAGTTCAGGTCCTGTCTGGTAGATGTAGGTGGGTGTGAAGAGTTCAGATCCTGTCTGGTAGATGTAGGTGGGTTTGAAGAGTTCAGATCCTGTATGGTAGGTGAAGGTGGGTGTGAAGAGTTCAGGTCCTGTCTGGTAGATGTAGGTGGGTGTGAAGAGTTCAGGTCCTGTCTGGTAGATGTAGGTGGGTGTGAAGAGTTCAGATCCTGTCTGGTAGATGTAGGTGGGTGTGAAGAGTTCAGATCCTGTCTGGTAGATGTAGGTGGGTGTGAAGAGTTCAGATCCTGTCTGGTAGGTGAAGGTGGGTGTGAAGAGTTCAGTTCCTGTCTGGTAGATGTAGGTGGGTGTGAAGAGTTCAGATCCTGTCTGGTAGGTGTAGGTGGGTGTGAAGAGTTCAGATCCTGTCTGGTAGGTGTGACATGTAGGTGGGTGTGAAGAGTTCAGATCCTGTCTGGTAGGTGAAGGTGGGTGTGAAGAGTTCAGATCCTGTCTGGTAGATGTAGGTGGGTGTGAAGTGTTCAGATCCTGTCTGGTAGGTGTGACATGTAGGTGGGTGTGAAGAGTTCAGATCCTGTCTGGTAGGTGAAGGTGGGTGTGAAGAGTTCAGATCCTGTCTGGTAGATGTAGGTGGGTGTGAAGAGTTCAGTACCTGTCTCGTAGATGCAGGTGGGTGTGAAGAGTTCAGACACTGTCTGGTAGGTGTGACATGTAGGTGGGTGTGAAGAGTTCAGATCCTGTCTGGTAGATGTAGGTGGGTGTGAAGAGTTCAGGTCCTGTCTGGTAGATGTAGGTGGGTGTGAAGAGTTCAGATCCTGTCTGGTAGGTGTGACATGTAGGTGGGTGTGAAGAGTTCAGATCCTGTCTGGTAGATGAAGGTGAGTGTGAAGAGTTCAGATCCTGTCTGGTAGATGTAGGTGGGTGTGAAGAGTTCAGATCCTGTCTGGTAGGTGTGACATGTAGGTGGGTGTGAAGAGTTCAGATCCTGTCTGGTAGGTGAAGGTGGGTGTGAAGAGTTCAGATCCTGTCTGGTAGATGTAGGTGGGTGTGAAGAGTTCAGTACCTGTCTCGTAGATGCAGGTGGGTGTGAAGAGTTCAGATCCTGTCTGGTAGGTGTGACATGTAGGTGGGTGTGAAGAGTTCAGATCCTGTCTGGTAGATGAAGGTGGGTGTGAAGAGTTCAGATCCTGTTTGGTAGGTGTGACATGTAGGTGGGTGTGAAGAGTTCAGATCCTGTCTGGTAGGTGTGACATGTAGGTGGGTGTGAAGAGTTCAGATCCTGTCTGGTAGGTGAAGGTGGGTGTGAAGAGTTTAGATCCTGTATGGTAAGTGTGACATGTAGGTGGGTGTGAAGAGTTCAGATCCTGTCTGGTAGGTGTGACATGTAGGTGGGTGTGAAGAGTTCAGATCCTGTCTGGTAGGTGAAGGTGGGTGTGAAGAGTTCAGATCCTGTCTGGTAGATGTAGGTGGGTGTGAAGAGTTCAGTACCTGTCTCGTAGATGCAGGTGGGTGTGAAGAGTTCAGATCCTGTCTGGTAGGTGTGACATGTAGGTGGGTTTGAAGAGTTCAGATCCTGTCTGGTAGGTGAAGGTGGGTGTGAAGAGTTCAGATCCTGTCTGGTAGATGTAGGTGGGTGTGAAGAGTTCAGATCCTGTCTGGTAGATGTAGGTGGGTGTGAAGAGTTCAGGTCCTGTCTGGTAGATGTAGGTGGGTGTGAAGAGTTCAGATCCTGTCTGGTAGGTGTGACATGAAGGTGGGTGTGAAGAGTTCAGATCCTGTCTGGTAGATGTAGGTGAGTGTGAAGAGTTCAGATCCTGTCTGGTAGATGTAGGTGGGTGTGAAGAGTTCAGATCCTGTCTGGTAGATGTAGGTGGGTGTGAAGAGTTCAGATCCTGTCTGGTAGATGTAGGTGGGTGTGAAGAGTTCAGATCCTGTCTGGTAGATGTAGGTGGTTGTGAGGAGTTCAGATCCTGTCTGGTAGATGTAGGTGGGTGTGAGGAGTTCAGATCCTGTCTGGTAGATGTAGGTGGGTGTGAAGAGTTCAGATCCTGTCTGGTAGATGTAGGTGGGTGTGAAGAGTTCAGATCCTGTCTGGTAGGTGTGACATGTAGGTGGGTGTGAAGAGTTCAGATCCTGTCTTGTAGGTGTGACATGTAGGTGGGTGTGAAGAGTTCAGATCCTGTCTGGTAGGTGTGACATGTAGGTGGGTGTGAAGAGTTCAGATCCTGTCTGGTAGATGTAGGTGGGTGTGAAGAGTTTAGATCCTGTCTGGTAGATGTAGGTGGGTGTGAAGAGTTCAGATCCTGTCTGGTAGGTGTGACATGTAGGTGGGTGTGAAGAGTTCAGATCCTGTCTGGTAGATGTAGGTGGGTGTGAAGAGTTCAGATCCTGTTTGGTAGGTGTGACATGTAGGTGGGTGTGAAGAGTTCAGATCCTGTCTGGTTGATGTAGGTGGGTGTGAAGAGTTCAGTACCTGTCTGGTAGATGTAGGTGGGTGTGAAGAGTTCAGATCCTGTCTAGTAGATGTGACATGTAGGTGGGTGTGAAGAGTTCAGATCCTGTCTGGTAGATGTAGGTGGGTGTGAAGAGTTCAGAGCCTGTCTGGTAAATGTGACATGTAGGTGGGTGTGAAGAGTTCAGATCCTGTCTGGTAGATGTAGGTGGGTGTGAAGAGTTCAGATCCTGTCTGGTAGATGTAGGTGGGTGTGAGGAGTTCAGATCCTGTCTGGTAGATGTAGGTGGGTGTGAAGAGTTCAGATCCTGTCTGGTAGATGTAGGTGGGTGTGAAGAGTTCAGATCCTGTCTGGTAGGTGTGACATGTAGGTGGGTGTGAAGAGTTCAGATCCTGTCTGGTAGGTGTGACATGTAGGTGGGTGTGAAGAGTTCAGATCCTGTCTGGTAGGTGTGACATGTAGGTGGGTGTGAAGAGTTCAGATCCTGTCTGGTAGATGTAGGTGGGTGTGAAGAGTTTAGATCCTGTCTGGTAGATGTAGGTGGGTGTGAAGAGTTCAGATCCTGTCTGGTAGGTGTGACATGTAGGTGGGTGTGAAGAGTTCAGATCCTGTCTGGTAGATGTAGGTGGGTGTGAAGAGTTCAGATCCTGTTTGGTAGGTGTGACATGTAGGTGGGTGTGAAGAGTTCAGATCCTGTCTGGTAGATGTAGGTGGGTGTGAAGAGTTCAGTACCTGTCTGGTAGATGTAGGTGGGTGTGAAGAGTTCAGATCCTGTCTAGTAGATGTGACATGTAGGTGGGTGTGAAGAGTTCAGATCCTGTCTGGTAGATGTAGGTGGGTGTGAAGAGTTCAGAGCCTGTCTGGTAAATGTGACATGTAGGTGGGTGTGAAGAGTTCAGATCCTGTCTGGTAGATGTAGGTGGGTGTGAAGAGTTCAGATCCTGTCTGGTAGATGTAGGTGGGTGTGAAGAGTTTAGATCCTGTCTGGTAGATGTAGGTGGGTGTGAAGAGTTCAGGTCCTGTCTGGTAGATGTAGGTGGGTGTGAAGAGTTCAGATCCTGTGTGGTAGGTGTGACATGTAGGTGGGTGTGAAGAGTTCAGATCCTGTGTGGTAGGTGTAGGTGGGTGTGAAGAGTTTAGATCCTGTCTGGTAGGTGTGACATGTAGGTGGGTGTGAAGAGTTCAGATCCTGTCTGGTAGATGTAGGTGGGTGTGAAGAGTTCAGATCCTGTCTAGTAGATGTAGGTGGGTGTGAAGAGTTCAGACTCTGTCTGGTAGATGTAGGTGGGTGTGAAGAGTTCAGATCCTGTCTAGTAGATGTAGGTGGCTGTGAAGAGTTCAGATCCTGTCTGGTAGGTGAAGGTGGGTGTGAAGAGTTCAGATCCTGTCTGGTAGATGTAGGTGGGTGTGAAGAGTTCAGATCCTGTCTGGTAGGTGTGACATGTAGGTGGGTGTGAAGAGTTCAGATCCTGTCTGGTAGATGTATGTGGGTGTGAAGAGTTCAGGTCCTGTCTGGTAGATGTAGGTGGGTGTGAAGAGTTTAGGTCCTGTCTGGTAGATGTAGGTGGGTGTGAAGAGTTCAGATCCTGTCTGGTAGATGTAGGTGGGTGTGAAGAGTTCAGATCCTGTCTGGTAGGTGTAGGTGGGTGTGAAGAGTTCAGATCCTGTCTGGTAGATGTAGGTGGGTGTGAAGAGTTCAGATCCTGTCTGGTAGGTGTGACATGTAGGTGGGTGTGAAGAGTTCAGATCCTGTCTGGTAGATGTAGGTGGGTGTGAAGAATTCAGGTCCTGTCTGGTAGATGTAGGTGGTTGTGAAGAGTTTAGGTCCTGTCTGGTAGATGTAGGTGGGTGTGAAGAGTTCAGATCCTGTCTGGTAGATGTAGGTGGGTGTGAAGAGTTCAGATCCTGTCTGGTAGGTGTAGGTGGGTGTGAAGAGTTCAGATCCTGTCTGGTAGATGTAGGTGGGTGTGAAGAGTTCAGATCCTGTCTGGTAGGTGTGACATGTAGGTGGGTGTGAAGAGTTCAGATCCTGTCTGGTAGATGTAGGTTGGTGTGAAGAGTTCAGATCCTGTCTGGTAGGTGTGACATGTAGGTGGGTGTGAAGAGTTCAGATCCTGTCTGGTAGGTGTAGGTGGGTGTGAAGAGTTCAGATCCTGTCTGGTAGGTGTGACATGTAGGTGGGTGTGAAGAGTTCAGGTCCTGTCTGGTAGATGTAGGTGGGTGTGAAGAGTTCAGGTCCTGTTTGGTAGATGTAGGTGGGTGTGAAGAGTTCAGGTCCTGTCTGGTAGATGTAGGTGGGTGTGAAGAGTTCAGATCCTGTCTGGTAGATGTAGGTGGGTGTGAAGAGTTCAGATCCTGTCTGGTAGATGTAGGTGGGTGTGAAGAGTTCATATCTTGTCTGGTAGATGTAGGTGGGTGTGAAGAGTTCAGGTCCTGTCTGGTAGATGTAGGTGGGTGTGAAGAGTTCAGATCCTGTCTGGTAGATGTAGGTGGGTGTGAAGAGTTTAGATCCTGTCTGGTAGATGTAGGTGGGTGTGAAGAGTTCAGATCCTGTCTGGTAGATGTAGGTGGGTGTGAAGAGTTCAGATCCTGTCTGGTAGATGTAGGTGGGTGTGAAGAGTTCATATCTTGTCTGGTAGATGTAGGTGGGTGTGAAGAGTTCAGGTCCTGTCTGGTAGATGTAGGTGGGTGTGAAGAGTTCAGATCCTGTCTGGTAGATGTAGGTGGGTGTGAAGAGTTTAGATCCTGTCTGGTAGATGTAGGTGGGTGTGAAGAGTTCAGATCCTGTCTGGTAGATGTAGGTGGGTGTGAAGAGTTCAGATCCTGTCTGGTAGGTGAAGGTGGGTGTGAAGAGTTCAGTTCCTGTCTGGTAGATGTAGGTGGGTGTGAAGAGTTCAGTTTAGTGGTACTTTGATTCTGGCTGGTACTTTGCCTGGTCCCCATATATTCAAAATGCTTAAGCATTCCATTTTATATCCTAGGTATTCTGAAAATTTCCTAATTTCCTAGGTATTCTGAAAATTTCATAATTGTGTCACTGATACACACCGATACGCAGGATATTCATAATTAATGTTTTGCTCTGAGACAAATGACAGTTATGCTGAGTACATATATGATTAGTGGTTTTTGATATTGGAATTATTGTACCCGGCCCGGCCTGCTATATAGCTAAAAACCTTTCAACATCATTGAATTTGTTTTTATTCTTAGAAATTAAATTGCCTATTAATGAGATTTAATAACTTTTCCTACCAGTAAAGATAAAGATATTTTTCTAGTGTTGATGATTATGCATAGATATCTTGTAATCTGTGAAGGAGTTCAAAGTGTTTTTAAGTTAATTGCAATAAATGAATAATCATATTGAAATACTCTTTATGTGTAGCCATTTGAGTATAGAATGTTATGTATGTGTAGGGTATACTACCACAGGTATGTAATGCTGAGTCCAATTATGTTGTACTTGCGCAACTATACAATAATTCCTACCTCTGCACATAGGGGACACCACTGTGATATATCTTATTTGCCATACGTCATTAGGTGTGTGGTATATGGAAAATCCAATGTTATAAAATCAACTTTGATTATAAAATCATTTCCTGATAAGTGTCATTTCATTAATTACATAAGATAAACCCAGCTTGTCTTGTCCTTTTTACTGTTCTAAACACCATGTCGGTAACATGGCCACTGCCACCCACCTCCGCCACAAACACAACTGCTGCCCACGCAGCTTTGGCACTCGGTGCTTTCACACCTGTCTGCACACAGCCATGTGCCCGACCACCCCTAAAACAATACTCTGATAATATGTGTAGGCAGAGGACTAATCCATCCACACATACTGGGGATAGGCGAGGGATAGGTGGGGGGCTAGGCAAGGGGTAGGCAAGGGGTAGGCCGGCCCTAACTGCGTGAAACTAACCATTTTATATATGTGTAGTGCAGTGGGAATCAAGTAGTGTTCGGACGTTCTATGGAAGGTGGCGTGGAGATCCGATCCTTACTGTGTTGTGGTTTCAGGCAACGCCGCACACGAGAGTGGCGTGGCGTTGAGTGGCGCGGTATATATACTCAGCGTTCACAGTAGGTCGACTGGCTGTCCCTGTGCATCTCTTCTTTGGAACGGACCCTTGGGCCCTCACTTGGCAGGCGGGTTCTCGTAACCTTCCTGGTGGTTAGGCGAGTCTTTTAGATTAGCCTCTCCAGCGCTACCCGGCACCCTGTGCTGGGGTACTGTACTTGTGGGAAAGTTCTTCCAGATCTTTTTGGGAAGTAATTGTTAATAAACATTCCTGTTTATTAAACTCATGATTTGTGTTGTGTTAGACTAGGTTCCTGCAAACTTGCCGAAAACCGAACCGACCTACGTAATAGCTCGTAGGGTGGGATCCTGCCTGGAACTAGCATTCCGGAACAGGGGTCTTCCACTCTGCTAGACAGGTGGCCACCACCACATTGGGGCCATGACCAGGATCCTAGGTTGCTTGCACAACCCAGGATTCTCGGCAAATGCACGGAGATGGTATAACAACCAGATCCAAGGCTGCGCAGGAAAAAGAGGATGAGGAGATAACTTCTCAACTCGATTCCCAGGCCCGGAAAGGCGGAACGTCACCGAACCCGGAGGGAGGGGGTAATACCCAGATGTCTGGGCAAGGAAAAGTCCGAAAAAGAACTGCTGCTCAGAATCTGAGTTTGACAGTTCTGCGGAACTTTAGTCCGGTGCCCAGTGGTCAACATGACCCCGTTAGGGATCTGGAGGGATTCAGTAAAATTGAATCCCAGATAGATAGCCCTGGAAAGTTGATTACTCCGCAGGATGAGGAGGATGATACCTTTCAGGTAGCCTCCAAGTCGGCCCCGCAAGGTTTCCTTGGGCCAGAACTCCTTGCCGAGGTGGATTGGAAAAGGGAGGCCAGGGAGATGTGCCGGGAGCTAGAAGCTCGCAACCGAGAGATCGCTGAGGAAGTAGCCAAACGGCATCATACCTTAGAGGAACTCTCGAACCGCAAGACAGAAACACTGGCCAGGTTTGAGCAACTGGACCAACATGTATATTACATGAAAGACCAGGCTCAACGAGTAATGACGGAAACATCTCAACCGATGTCTATGTCAAACGCTGGTTGGAAGAATGTGAAGGATAATCTGTACTCTCCCACACAGAAGTCAGATGATCCTGAAAGGACCCCCTCCAGACCCTATTCTGGAACAAGGGGTATGAGAACTCCGGCTGTAAGCTTTCACTTACCTTCCGAGTTACGGTCTGGTTACCAGAGTCCAGAACAAACTAATAAAGCTATTGCTGAACTAGGGTTCAGCTCTATCGACCAGGTAGAGGAACAAGATCGGGTATTCAACTTGTCTATGGCACGAGCCGACAAGGTCCTGATTATGTGACCTGACAATTCAGCCAGAAGGAATGCTGTCATTTCGAAACCTTATGGAAAAGGAATGGAGTGGGAACACTGGTTTGCCGGGTTTTGTGAATGCGACGAATGTTTTGGGAATGCGACGGCTGGAATAAAGCTGACGCATTGCCATATCTAAAAGGGGCATTACGAGATGGACCCGGGGAAGCTGCACTCCACGCTTTTTGCCGTTCCGGTGGTACGGAATGGGATGAGTTAGTGGAGGTAGCCTCTTACTACTGTGGTCAGTTAGTAACGCTGAATCCGAGATCCACTTTTATAAAGAGGATCCAAGGTCGGGAGGAAACAACCCATGCCTATGGGTAAGCCCTACAACAATTGTTGATGGAAGCCCGGGAACGAGGGTTTTTTTTAGTTTTTTTTTTAGTTTCTTTATTGGGCACAATTCGACAATTTAGTCGGTTTTAAAGTGTGACCACCACTAAGTTATTACATTTGTCTTGGTTTCTTGAGCTCAATCCGAAGATTGTTAATGTATAAACATGAAAGATGAGATGAATACAATTAGTATGAGGACATATGAGTTGATACAGTGTTGTTGCCAAATTGCTGAGTTTACCAGGTTTGGTTGTGGCATTTTTTGAGCTACTGCAGAGCATAGTGTTTTCAGTTTTGGAGTACGATATATTATAGTATATAGTAGTCTTGTTTTTGTATAATTGGTTAGAGAGATTGGTCATGTAGGGTATGAGAACGGTAAATGGTAAGTAGTTCATTTTTTTAATGTCGGTTTTTTCAGTTAGAAAGTCATTTCATTTCCATTCTGTGGTCTGCTTATCTTGATATTTCAGGTAAGGCTTTTAAGTACTTTTTAAATGAGTGTTTGGATTGACATATTTTCAACTCTTCGGTCTGGGAGTTCCAGAGGTGTTTGCCTCTGTAACTGGGGGATTTCTTATAAAACTCAATTCTTGGTCTGTCTGTCTTGAAAAGTAATTTATTACTAGAGCGTAGAACTCTGGTTGGTTCTTTATCCAAACAGCCTTCGTTGTTCTCCTCTCCATGTTCAGGGTCATGGGATTTTTGATCATTAATAGGACCAATCTCTCCAATATATATTTGTCTCATGTAGGTGAGGGTGATTTCTGCCCTTCTCCGTTCTAACGTGGGCATTTTTGTTCATTGGTGAAGTGCATCGACAGTGTGCACCATGGCAGTGTCCCCCACTACTATTCTCAGTGCTTGGTTCTGGAGTCTCTGCATCTTTGCCAACATAGCTTTATTGGCGCCTTCAAGTAGTATACAGGCATAATCGAAAAAAAAGGTAAAATTGCAGTCTTATAAACTTTACAGGCAATATGCTCAGTCATGAAATGTCTATTTCTGCTCAAAAGGAAGAGTTTGTGTGATACTTTTTTCAGTATCTGTCTACACTGTTTCTCTAGGTTTAGGCAGGAGTCCATCTGGACTCCCAGGTATTAATATGTTTCAACTCTGTCGAGTTTACAGTGTCCTATATAGAGGTTAAGATGATTTACAATACTCTTTTTATTTCTTGACATGAACCAGCAATACTTAGTCTTTGATACATTCAGTGTGAGTATGTTGTCCTTACACCATATGTTAAAGGAGTTTAAAGCACCTTGTATTCTGTTAATAACTACATCTGGGTTTTTATCTGAGGTAGTCATCACCAAGTCATCAGCGTAGAGTACGCTGGTTACATTTTCTAACACAGACAACACATCAATAATATAAAAAATAAACAGCAGAGGCCCCAGAACCGAACCCTGAGGCATGCCATATTCCACCCCCATCCAGTCTGATTTCACTCCTCCTATTTTTATGCGTTGCTTACGTTTGCTTAGATAAGATCTGATCCAATTTTCAATATTACCAGGCAGTTCTAAATTTGCAAGTTTACAGAGTAGCCTCCCATGATGCACACTGTCGAACGCCTTCTTTAGATCAATGAAAACAGCACAGGTCAATTCTTGAGAGTCACGGGCTCTATAGATACCTTCTACGACATTATATATGGCATCCAAAGTGCCTCTATTGCTGCGGTACCCGAACTGAGTATCAGATAGAATGTGGTTGTTTTCTGTATGTGAGGACAGGATAGAATGAACAATTTTCTCACCCACTTTACCAGGGGCCGGTAAGAGGGATATAGGTCTCCAATTAGCCGGGTTCTTCAGATCTCCTGTTTTAGGCAGTGGAGTTACATCAGCGACTTTCCACGCCTCCGGGAAAACACCGCTACTCAAACTTCGTTGAAATAGATATTCATGTTCGTCTAGGGTTAATAGCATAAATTCTTTTAATACACTCGTTCTGACATTTTCTAACCCAGAGGGCTTGCTGGTTGATAACTCGTTTATTAGTTTATATAGTTCTTCTTTATCTGGTTCAAAGTCAACACAGGGCTCAGTTATATAGTATTTTGGTATGCTATAGTCAGACATGCAGTTGTTGAGCTTTAACTTTACTGCCAGCTTTTTCTCCTATTGTTCCAAAATAAGTGTTTAGTAGATTGGGTGATTCGTCAATCGTAACTAGGTCTCTATTCTCTGCACGCAGTACTGGTGGGTCAGCGGTTTGACGTGGTTTCATAAGTTTATTGATTTCCGCCCAAAATTTCTGTGGTTTATTTGAGTTTTCTTCAAGCTTGTCTGCGACTAAATCAGCTTTTGCCTTTCTAATTAGTGATCTAACTTGTCTCCTAAGGCGTTTTGCTCTTTCTAGGTTTTCTGTGTTGCTTTCTTCTAGATACTCTCTTAAAGCTAAATTTCCCTCGTGTATGTGTGATCAAATATCGGGGGTCATCCATGGTTATATTCCCCCGCATTGCATGAAGATCTACAAACGCAGTTTGTGAAAGGGCTTCGAGATGATGATGTGCGAACAGAAGTCGTCTCAAAATGGGAGCCTGGTATGAACTTTATGCAAGTGCTCTGAATAGTAGACACTTATGAACAAAGGTGTGTACTATTTGGGAAATGTGCGAACCCAGGAAAAACTTCCAGGGTGAACATGATAGAGTCTTCCTGGCAACGGGAAGAGGAATAAGAAGCCTACGAGTGTTCTGGTAGTGATATTGTTTTGTTAATTAAGATAACTAATTACCTAGTCTTAATAACGGTTACCAACAGTGTACCTTAAGTCTTTACGGTATGCCAGGACATCTAGAGAGTGAGGGAGATCTTACTAAACCCAGTTTACACTCTCGCCATCTAGCGGGGAACCGAGGAACTAATGATTAACCTTTCTTAATTACTTACGGCGCGTAGTGGCCAATAGAAGAGACTAGAGAATTGTTTAATAAACCTTAATTAAGATGTCGACACCTAGTGGGAGTCCTGATATAAACTGACGTAGATTTGCCTTATAGGTTAGGAAGAGAATGCCTAATTAACAAGCGTAGCTCAGTTATTAATTAACTTATATTTATTATATTAGTTCATAATTAACCTTAAACCGTCTAGACGTTGAGATACAGATATAGAAGGATACGTTTTTTCATAATCTTAGATAGTCATTTGATTAATTAATTAAACTTTGATAATTAAGTATGTAATAAGGGGAGGTAGAGACAACTCTAGGCTGTGTGTCGGCAGGCTACCAGAATCCATTAATTCCTTACTGACAGATAGGTACTCTTATGGGATCTTTAATTAAGTTGTTTCTTAATTAATACTTATAGTTCATTGATTAATGACTATAGTTAGATAATAAATCGTGTCTTATGCATTCATGGATGAGACCAGAGAGAGAAGTAAAGTTCAAGTCTTTAATAAGTTCACACGAAGGTTATACAAGTTACAGTTCACAACATGGCTATTGAATTCATTGATATTTCATCATTCACGTGAGTTGGCAGAGTGCCAAGATTCAATTTACAATCAAAGTCTGATGAGTGTCAGACACCAAAGTCAGATGACACAGACTTTTCAATAAAGTGTCTGATAATTCATTGATGATATTAAAAGTCTGGCAAGGTGCCAATGTTCAGAGTTCGATCATCAGTGTTCTTGATAACGTAGTTAGAAGAGAATAGTCAATCACATAACTCACAGTCAACTAATAGTGTAGTAATGGTTGATTTGAACCATACAACTTAACTCACCCATTGTTGGATAATCAGAGTGCACTCACATGATTCCTTGAAGATCACAGTTCCGGTAGTTTGACAATGTCGAAACATTAATAAAGTTCATTCACTTAATTAAAGTGAGTAAACGGAGAAGGAACCTAGTAAGTCCTTAGAGATTCCAATAGTCCGAAAACAGAGAATGTGTCCTTGGAGAGTCCCAATCCAAGTCACTGTCTGAAAGTTTCCTTAGCTGATCCTACTCAATTGAATTCACTGCTGTATCCGTGCACCTTGCTGGTTCCGGTGCCAAGCTAGACACATCTTTACAGCAGGAGATGGTATTGGAGACTGACGATACAGTCAGCTCCAGAGCAAAGCGTTAATGAGCTTTTGCTAGAGGATCATGGGAGAATTATAACTGGATCTCGTTTAAGCTCACGTAGGTTCGAGAGCATGTGATTATGTTAATGGGGCTTCAGGAACTCAGGAATACCCCAACGGGGACTCCTTGGGAGACTCCGGATTCAACTCCCTAACGCGTCATAGCCACGTCAGAGAGTCTATTCCTAGAAGCTAGGCTTGTTCCCCAAGTCTAGTAAGTAGTGTAGGGAACATCACCTTTCACACGGCAACTATTATACCAAACCTATTTCAGCTTACATACATTAGGTAAGCCGTATGTATTGGCAACAATAATCAATACCTAATAACATATGTTGGCACGTTAATACTTAATAAATTGGCAATTAATTATACACATTTTCGACATTTATTTAATAAAATAAAGTAACCTTTTTAAACCTTTTTGAAATACCTTTTCATATTTAATAACCTTAATCTTGTGCTGTTTTTGGCTACAGCACACGAGTGCCAGGACGCGGAAGTAGAGGATATAGTCTCTACAGTACGCTCAATGGTACTCGGAAGGGGAGGTTTCCAGAAACGGGGACGCGGAACAGGTAGACCCACTAGCTTTGGAAGGAACAGCAATGTACCTTTTGCGGCTGAGGTAAAACCCCAAACTGCGGAACCTGAGGAGAGCTCTTCCGAGGTGATGAAGTTGTTCGTCAAAATCAATGAACGACTAGGCCAGGTGGAGAAAAACCAGCTGGATGGCAGACGTTGCTGGAGGTGCAGCAAAATGGGACATATCTCCCCAGATTGTCCAGAAACCCGGAATATAACTACAGTGGAAACACCTCGTAGTCTACCCGCGTTATCGGTTGCTTCCAGAAGTGATCCGGAAAACTAAGGAGGACTGTAGAGAGTGGTGACACTGCGGTCCGTGAACGTGTGTGCCAAAGTACACAAACCGGCAAGATAAAAAGGAAGGAATTAATTCAAACCTTACCAGAAAAGGGAGGAATACAAGGGATGGTCGCATCGATCTGTACTAAGTATCTCTCACCCAGTCACCCCTGTCTACAATGGCTTAGTCAACGTGGATGGGATCTCGGAACCTTAGATGGGATCTCCTGGTTCATAAGACAGCCATCTCCCTTAGGTGGGCGATGCTGGTATGTGCCAGCTAGAATTCTGGGAAGAAAGATAGACTAATTGCTAGATACTGGACAAGTGGCTCTGTATTGAACAATGGGCTCTATCAGTCTCTCAGGAATGTCATGTTCATGGAGCCACTGTGAAGGCTGCAAATGGCACTCCAATGAGGTGTTATGGCAGCGTAATCATTCCGGTTTCGATAGGTAACACTGAATTCATATGGGGTTCCATACTAAGTGATATCGAAGAAAGCGGAATACTAGGCGTAGATTTTCTCACCCTCTATGGAGGCTCTGTTGATCTACAGGATGGTACCCTCAGACTCAAATATCCTGAGTTAATGGAGGTAGAATGTAGTTGTCGACGAATCTCTTCAGGGATTTCAGTCAGACAAGATGTGGGCATCCCACCTCAGCAGATGGTTAATGTCCTGATAGCTTGGGAAGGTGACTTGCCATGTGGCAATGCATTATTCGAGCCAAACCCGGAACTGTTTTCCCTAAAAGGAATACAAGCCTGGGACACTTTGATCGGTAGTGCGCACGATGGATCAATTCCTATAAGTAATCACACCTTCGGGTTGATTAAATTGAAGAAAGGTGACACATTGGGCTGGGCAAGCCTTGCTAATGTAGATGGCCTAGTAGACTCAGGTCCACAGGGAATCCCACCTATTCCAGTGTCTGATATAGATGGGAAAGATATGACATCCGACCCGGGACAACTGAACTTTGAGGGAATTGATTATGAAGAAGAGACACCAACCTTTCCAACTTCTGTATCAACAGCTACCCCCGGTAAAACGGGAAGCTTTAGAACAGGAAGTAGTGAAAATGGTGGACCAGAAAGTAATCATTCCCAGTGCGAGCCCTTGGGCCAGCCCTGTGGTGATGGTTACTAAAAAGGATGGTACCTGCCACTTCTGTATAGACTACAGGAAACTGAATGGAATCACCCGAAAAAATGCCTACCCAATACCTCGGATCGATGAGAGTCTTGACTCTCTAGGTGGGAACCAGTGGTTTTGTACTCTGGATCTCCAGTCCGGATATTGGCACGTGAAAATGAATAGTGGTGATCAGCCCAAAACGGCTTTCTCTACTCATCAAGGGCTTTCAAATTCATCGTAATGCCATTTGGCCTATGCAATGCTCCGGCAACATTCGAGTCCATGATGGATCAAATGTTGCATGGCTTGCAATGGAAAAAGTGCTTGGTTTATCTGGACGCAATAATCATCTTCAAAAAGAATAATGTTGAATGTCTAGAGAACCTGCGAGAAGTATTTGAGCAAATTAAATCCTACGGGTTGAAGCTCAAACCCCAGAAATGCAAGTTGTTCCGACGGTCTGTGGAATACTTGGGACGGATAGTTTCCGGAGAAGGAATCCAGGCTGACCCATTGTTCTGGTAGTATGGTTGTTGTGGTTGTTGACTAATTAATGGTTTACTAATAATGGGAGCTGTTATAGCTATTACCAACGGGGTATCCCAAAACCTACAAGGGTACGTTAGGACTTCTGGTGAGAGAGAGAGCTTACTAAACCTAACTCACACTCACGACATCTAACGATAAGTTAAGGAATTACCATTTGATACCTTTATTTAATTACAGCACATAGTGGCCAATAGGGGAAACACAATAGTAGGTTTAATTAACTAGAATTCTAGTGACGACACCTAGCGGTGAACACGACTTAAACAGACGTGGATTTGCCTAACACGTTTAGAGAATATCGACTAATTATCTACTGTGATTCATTTATAAATTAATTATGTTTTCGTTCAATATTTCATATTAGCATACGAACGTCTAAACGTTTAGAGATGGAGATTACGCCAATCTCTTTATTTTATAATTACATTCTCATAACTCTATGTAATCATTCTGATATTAATTAAGTTGAGATAATTAAGTAATTAACGAGGGGAGGTAGAGACAACTCTAGGCAGTGTGTTGGCAGGCTACCAGAATCTATTATTTTCCTTACCAAGAGCGAGGCACTCTAATGGAATCTTTAATTAGGTTATTTCCTTATTAATGATCGAGAATCATTAACTTACTGAATATAATTCGTTATTAGATCGTGTCTTGAGTATTCATGGAAGAGATCAGAGATTGAAGTAAAGTTCTAATTTCTTTAATAATTCACACAAATGTCACACAACGTTTACATTCACAGCATGACTTCAGGTCATTGGTATATTCAATTCACACGCATATTTGGCTAAGTGCCAAAGTGCAATAATAGATAAAGTCTATTAGTTATCGGACAGCAAAGTCAGGATATTATTGACTTTTCTTCATAAGTATCTGATAAATCATTACAACAGTTACTAGGCTGGCAAGCTGCCAATGTTCAAAGTTCTTTCAGCATAGTTAGCTGAGAGAATTCAGTCATAGAACTTATAACATGATGATATCAGCGTAATGATTTGTTTTCAACCATACAACTTAACTCACCCATTTACGGAACATCCGTAGTGAACTTACATGATTCCTTTTAGTTAACTCAGGTTCATTGAAGATTCACAGTTTCATATTGTTGAAGTTGAGAATATTAGTAAAGTTTGTTCACTTATAATAAAGTGAGAAAGTTGGAGATGGAACCGATGTGACTCCAGAGATTCCTATAAGTCCTAAACAGAGTATGTGTCCTTGGAGAGTCCCTATCCAAGTCATTTTCTGTGCTCCCAGAAAACCAAGGAAAGTTTCCTTAGCTGATCCTACTCAATTGAATTCACTGCTGAATCCGCGCACCTTGCTGGGTCCGGTGCCAAGCAAAACACGTCTTGACAGCAGGAGATGGTAGTGGAGACTGACGATACGGTCAGTTCCAAAGTAAATTTCTAATGAGCTTTTATTAGTGGATCATGGGAGAATTACTATTGAATCTCGTTTGAATTCACATTGGTTCGAGAAGCACGTGATTATGTTAAATAGCTCCAGGAACTTGGGATAGCCCAAGGGGGACTCCTTGGGAAACTCCAGAGACAACTCCCTAACGCGTCATAGCCACGTCAGAGAGTCTATTCCCAGTAGCACAGTGTGTTCCCCAAGTATAGTGAGTATCTTACACATGGCTATGTATTTTCCAAACCTATTTAGCCTACACATGGCTTACTCAACTTTAGTTTATTACCGTCAATACACTGACCTTTATTACAAACACCTAATAACATGTTAAAATATTATTACTAACAATTTGACAACTATTTGCACACATATCCAATAATTAATTAAAATAACTTTTAAACCTTTTAAAATATCTTTGCACATCAATAGCCTTAATATTGTGCTGTTTTTGGTTACAGCACACCATCCTAGTTGGAGGTAGTAGCCAATTGGCCACGCCCCCAGAATATAAAGGACGTAAGGTCTTTCCTAGGATTTTGTTCATATTATCCCTTTATCCCGGGTTTTTCTGAAATTGCACAGCCATTGCAACAGTATGTAGTACTACATAAAGCAGGGAAGCTGCAAGAGATCCAGTTGACTGTGGAAGCCGAAGTTGCTTTTCTGGGAATAAAGCAGAAATGTACGGAGACTCCCGTGTTGAAGTACCCTCTGCCCCGGGGTCGGTTCATTCTTGATACTGAAACCAGTAATGAGAGTATCGGAGCGGCTTTGTCTCAAATACAGGATGGTATGGAGGTTCCAATAGCTTTTGCCAGCAATAGCTTAAGCAAAAGCCAGTGGAACTACTGTACCACTGAGAGAGAACTCTTAGCTGTAGTAGTATACGTAAGAAAATATCAACACTTCCTAGCAGGTGGAGATTTTATCTTACATACCGACCATTCATCTCTCAAATGGCTTTTTAATTTTAAGGATGCCGAGGGAATGATTGGAAGATGGCTAGCTGCTCTTTCCGAGTTTGGATTGACCAACTGCCAGATAGAACACTGAGCTGGAAAGTCACACAATAATGCAGATTGTCTCTCTCGGAGACCAGTGCGGAAGTGTGGCTGACTAGATTGTCAGAATTCTTTTTTTTTAAAAATTTATTTAGGCTTGTGGAGCTACTTTACGTTCCCAGAAAGTAAAGACGCCCCAAAACTATCAGTGGACCCTTGATCAGATTAAGGAAAGTCAACAGACTGACCCAGATCTGTTCCTGGTAGCAAATGGGCTACACAGACCTACAGGGCCTGAAATCTTGCCTGAAAGCCGAGAATTTCGGAATCTGTGTGGTCAGTGGAAAGAGTTGGAAGTCAGGGATGGATTATTATATTGTTGCACCATGTTGCAGCCGCTAAAGTGTACCTTGCAATTAGTGGTCCCACGAGAACTACGTTCCGGATTAATGACCCTATGTCATGAGCATAGGAGTGCAGCATATCTAGGACGGAAAAGAACAGTTGCCATAATAATGCGTCGTTACTACTGGCCTGGAATGGGTGCTGATATCTGAAGATGGATAGCTGGATGTTCCATCTGTGGGCGAGTCAAACCCGGAGTAGGTCTGGGAAAGTTGCCACTACAGCGGGAACTATTTGGAGTCAGGTTTGCCAGAGTCACTCTCGATATCATATAGATCTGCTATGGATGAGTCTGATGATGGAAACACCTGCATGATGGTGGTGATGGATTACTGCACAAAATATGTGCAGATCTATCCCCTAAAAAATCACAAAGCTGCCACTTGTGCGGGAGCTTTGGTGAAACAATGGATATTGCCTTTTGGAACTCCAAGTGTGCTACATTCCGACCAAGGCCGGGAATTTGAATCCCAAATCTGGAAAGAAATGTGTAGGATACTGGAGATTAAAAAGACATGTACGAATCCATACCGTCCTCAATCAGATTGTATGGTAGAGAGGTTCAACCGGACTTTGATCCAGTGTCTTCGGACCCTGGCCGATGAAAACCGGAAAAATTTGGATGAACTGGCTCCGTTTATAGCACATGCATATGGCCAGATATCACGGATCGTCGTCAAATGATCAGTATTGCTTCTCCATTCAATAAAACGCTAAATTTCATAGAAATGCATGATTTTATTGTGTATTCTGGTCAGACTCAGTCGGACCTTACAGGGGAACCATGGTTTTGTGTATGTGGGATCATAAATAACAAAGTTAAAGGGCCCAAACCACCCAAAACAGGGAGTTTTTTCATGATAGAATGAATATACCATACTTGCAATGGTTAGGATTAGTAGAAAAATATAATAATATTGACAATTATTTTTCTTAAGTGGGCCCCTATAGGATAAAGATTTTTTTCAGACCATTTACACATTTTTGGGCAGGATAGTATACTCTCTGCAAGGCAGAATGTGCATGTGTAGTTTTAGTGTGGAAACGATTGACTCCCTAAAAAAGGAGTCCTCCAAATATCTACAAATAGCACAGATAGGAATAAAATATGTCCTGGTAAGCCTTAACATGTGCCTATCTATATATGAAAAAAAATCATATCTAATTATATTATGATAGCACTGGGAGCCTATTAACTAAGTTTGTGTAGTTTTTGTGTGGAAACGATTGACTCCCACCCTATAGTGATAGCTTACAAGTATGTCATATTTAACTAGTGTCCTTTTCATATAAATACCCCCTTATATCAAGGTAACTTCACATGGTACTAGATTTCTTGTACTCCTTCCCTGTACATGGACATGAACCCATATCCGAGAATGTGGAAACGATTGACTCCCTGTGGAAACGATTGACCCCCTAGCTGATTTTCCCTTAGTAAGGTTCAAAACAAACAAAAATGAAATCCTACTCAAACTAGTCATGAAATTTAAAGACCAATTGGACAATTAGCCTTCAAAATCATATTTATTAGTATTATCTCTGTAGTGTACAGAAAGAGGGAGTCAATCGTTTCCACATAGTAAATGTACTACCCAACTTTGGCCCTGTAGTGTATATTTACTATTGGTATTTAAACTACCCTGATGCATCAAACATATACACCACTCACTGTACTACTTATACACAAAAGGATTTGACCATACTCCTGACTTTATTTTTCACTCCTGTCCCTGTCCATTTGACGACGATCCGTGACATCTGGCCGTATAACGGAACAGTGCATTCGAGTACGGGGTGTTCACCTAATCTACTTGTCTTTGGTGAGGAGATAGTGATGCCTGCTGACATTGTCTATGGAGTACCTGGAATGTCCACAGACAAAACTTGTCCCATAGGTTTTGTTGAAAGACTTCGGGAACATTTTGTAGAGGGATATTACCTTGTGAGACGTAACCTGGAGAAAGCAGCGGAGTCGCAGAAGACTGGCCATAATGTCAATCTGAAACCACGCCTGTTCCGAGTAGGAGACCGGGTAGTACGATACCACACTCCATTGGTAAATGTCAAACTCGCTCCTAACTGGGATGGACCATCCAGAATTGTTCAAGTATTGTCAGAAATGACTGTACTGATAGAGGATGAATGGTCAAGAAGGCGTTACAAATCCCATGTAGCTCGTTTACGACTATGGGAGGGGAAGCGTGAAAGTTCCGGCTTTGAAGTTGCACACCCCGCTACTAAGCGAGATGTGTCTCTGACTGCAGGCCCGACCCAAGTAGGGAGGTCCTGGGTTCAAAGAGCCAGGAAGCTGGGTGTCAAACCCCCGTCTAAACAGCAGAGGCAGAGCCTGATAGGGAAGTCCCGGTCAAAGGTTACCGGGTTTCCGAGTGATGGGTGCCCATCAATACTCCACACTTCCAGGCACTTCCGAGAGGAGCAACCCAGACAGGGAAAAAGTTGGAAAGAGAAGAGTTCCGAGGCAGCCGCAGCTGTTAAGGGTTCTTCTGGAGCACGTCCAAAGAAGAACTCAGTGTCAACTGAGAACCCTGATGACTCGGATGTAGTCATGAAGGAAGTTAGAGGTTCTGAATCGGAGAACGAAACGCCGAGGCGTGGCCGTGCCTGCCCGCGTAGACGAACTCCGAGGAAGGCCTCTGACTCGGAAGAGTCCAGGCCTGTGGTTAGTACCCAGTGTCTGGAACAGATGCTGGCGGGGATTCCAGATCCCCAGACACGTGCCGTGGTGAAGTCAATGTACCAGTTTTGGATTCCTCCAAGTGAGAAGCCGGTGGGAACCAGGACCTTTGTGGCCACGGGACCGGTGGCCAACCCTGGTAGGTCCGAGGCTGGGACAGAGGCCGCCATGGAGACTGATTCGTCAGTTGGGGGTGACTCTGTGTCAATGGAGCAGTCCAGCAAGGGCGAGAAACTAAGGCCTCAGCGCCTAAAGATGCTTCCGAGACTGAACCGCAGCTGTCGAAGCAGCAAAGGAAGCGACTCCGTCATGCTGCTCGGGAACGGACTGAGGCAGAGTTGGAAGTGGCAGAAGACAAGAAAGAAGGCCGGTCAGACTCACGTGACCCAGGTAAGGTGAAAACTAAACCCAGAAAGCAAGGGTAGACGTCGAAGGGGGCCGGGTCGAAAGGCTTGGACAAGCCCGCAGCGCAGACTAGTGCTAAGCAGCCGGAACCCACACCGAGCACCTCCATGGGCGCCACAGGTGGGGAGAAGGTGAAGTGTTGGGGTACAGAGATTAGCCCCCTGTCTGGACCTGACCTCTTTGCTGGGCAAGACGTACACTTGCCTGGAAGATCTCCGCCATGGGAACCGACATTATATTCCAAATAAGGTCGGTTTAGATGGAACCTCAGACGATGAGGAGTGGCTTCAGGACGAATGCTATCCCAACATTTGGTATGTCAACCGGGTGAAGGGAGTACAGAGCGTAAGTCAGCTGAAGAATGACGATCAGGCGAAAGCCCGGATCGCATATGCGTGGTACAAGTTCGGCAACGGCGGACATTGTGTCTTTTTGAGCTGTCATGGGAGGGACAAGAGATTGTCTACAACCTATGCAACTCAGGGTCGTTACGCTAGGCACCTCGTAGAGGTTCACTTAGCCGAGTGACCATGGCTACAGTGTCTCGGCAAGAAGGGTGGCGCTTGCCGAGCAGGTTGTGCCAGTTTGCGGCAATTGTGTCTTGTACAGCACATTGCTCGAGAGCACCGGACTGCTGGCGCCGCAGCTAGGGAGCGGGTCATGAACCTTTGGCAGAGGTTTGAGGACCTAGCTTCCGATGCTCGGCAAGGTAGGCTTGAGCCGGAAGCTTTCGTGAATGATGGACGGTTGTTCAAGATAGGATGGAAGAAGAACCCCGGCTGGTACGGGACTTTCCGCGAAGGTCCGACGGCAGGTCAAACAGTTGTCCAGTCATCCAGCGAGGATGATGCTTCTGGGAAATCCATCACGGAACCTAAGGAAAAGTCAGCCCCTCTTAGGCACACCATCGCTGACGTGGTGGAAGCTGCCTACCAGGCAAAGCTGAGTTCGGCTGCGGGTTAGCTCCAACAGCAGAACAGAGTGCGGGAAACGTTCTGCCTGCTTCCAAAGCAGAAGGACCCGTGGAGAAACTAGCTGGGACTCGTTCTGGTAAAAGCCTCCCTGGAGTAACCCCATTTGTAAAGAAGAAGGGTGCTACCCAGGCGACTGGGAAAGCTCGGAGTGAAGACGTCTTTCCGGCTCTCCCAGCCCCAGCTAACCCAGCTTCTGTGGTGAAGAAGAAACCTGCGACAAAGCCTCTGGCTAAGTCCAGCATAACTTCCTCTCCCCGTGTGCTTTCCATTGAAGATGTCCGAAGGACTGATCAACTGGAATCGCACAAAGGTAGCACGTTGGAGGGGCGCGTCCAAACGGGCACTAGATCCCTATATGAAGACCTCGTTAAGGAGCTAGTAAACCAAGGCCCTGTTTTTTAGTCAAGATAATCTTAGGCTAAGACCGTCTTAAGACAAAAGTGTGCTATAGACAAGATATCTTAGAGGATCTTTGATATATCTTGGGCTGAGACGACTTAGGGGCGTCATAGCTGTCTTTTAGTCAAGATTATCTTGGGTATCTTAGCTCAAATTGGCTCCAAAACGGTCTCACCCCAAGACAAGGTTGGAGGTGTCCTAGAGGTGTCTTAGAGGTATCTTATGGCCATGTGGCCACATGAGAACAAGAAAACAAGATGCTCCTGTCACTCAACAGTTCTCTAGTCCGCACTCACCAGTCCGCACTCAACAGTCCGCACTCAACACTCCACACCTGCACCACACCCACACCACACCTACAACCACGCCCACACCCACACCCACATCCACAACCACACCCACCCCTGCACCAACCCCCACACCCATCCCCACACCCACACCCACAACCACACCCACACCTACACCCACAACCACATCCATACCTACAACCACAGCCACAGTCACAGCCACAACCACACCCACAACCACAACCACGAGCACAGCCACACCCACAACCACAACCACAAACACAGCCACACCCACAACCACACCCACAACTACAGCCACAACCAGACCCATAACTACAGCCACAACCACAACCACAACCACATCTACAGCCACAACCACACCCACACCCACACCCACACCCACACCTACAACCACACCCACAACCATAGCCACAACCACAGCTACACCCACAACTACAACCACAACCACAACTACAGCCACAACCACAACCACAACCACATCTACAGCCAAAACTACAGCCACAACCACAACCACATCTACACCCACACCCACAACCACAACCACATCTACAGCCAAAACCACAGCCACAACCAGAACCAGAACCACACCATAATAAAAGTTTTCACCATTTCTGGGTGAAAATGATGTGCCAGCACCGGGGTTTGAACACCCTACCTCCAACACGATTGCGGATGCCTTACCTATGTCTCCACAGAGATGGGTGATGCAATATACTCCTGAAACCCATTAAATTTTGATATGGCTGCACCAGTGCTGGAGCTGGTATCCGGCAAGAGTAGAATTATAGAACCTAAGATAGCTCTATATTGTCTCAACATCTACCGTGGCCCACCAAGACCTTGTCTATAGGACAGCGGCAATCTTTTGTCTTGAAAAAAGGTATTAGATTCTCTAGGATATCTTCGCAGATCTCAGCACAAGACTGTCTTGACTAAAAAACAGGGCCCTGGCCTGGTATGAGGTTAAGGAAGCCACGAAAGGCCTGGCTACGCGATACGCGACGGACTTGGAAGAGGCCCGTATTGCAAAAACCACGGCCCAGTCGAGGTTTGCCCGGGCAGAAGCCCAGACCCATCGCCAAGATGAACAGTGTCTTCGGCATTTGGGTATGTCACTCTATGACATCGGGGATGACCCGCAATCTCTTGAGGAAGTGTGGTTGGCCCGACAACGTAGCCGTGGGAGGTTTCTTCAATTCTCCTCGGAAGGATCAGACCTGACACGACGGCAACTCGCTGAAGTGTTAGGGTGGCCCAGTTCTGCCACTGCATCCACTGAGGCTCAGCCCATGGATGTTAGTGTGGACACTCTGCTGTCAGGACACAGTCAGTTCCCTCTGGATCAGACTGAACCCTTGCAGCCAAGACCGCCTCCTCCTGTGACGCGGATTGAAACACCGTGGGACCTTCCCAGGAAATGCTGGTCAATCGATCCGAGGAACAGGGCGGAGCTATGGGGATAGATAACAACATCATCCCATTGGAGTCTGGGAGCCTCCTTGATACCGGACCAACTGGTCTACAGCAGTTGATGTCTCAGCTACAGCTTGCAACGGTGCTGAGCAAGACAGTGACTGCCCCGGTAATGTAGGTTCCTCCAACTACTACTGCAGCCAGTCAGTCAAATGTCAGTCGACTTTCCAGAGGAACAACTCTGGTTTCAGGTGGCTGAAGGTTCTTCCAGTGGTTAAGCCAGTAATAGGCTCTCATCACGACAACCTTTGGCCTGTGGCATTGACCCTGTCCATGCCTTTACATGGCACCGGGTAAGGAAGGCTATATCTTCCAGGTATAGATCTGACTTACCAGGTTTTTGGTCAGAACCGGATTCGTCGACTCGACAGTGAGATAGTAGACGTCACCCCTGTTCTGTTGGATGGAGCTGACTATTTCTACCTTGGGACGGTGATCGTAATACTGATAGATTTTACAGCAAATTTAAATGATTTGTATATGACTATACGAGAGTATATTTCCTCTCGCATACACCAGGTGTGAAATACAGCCAAGACGCATCTGTATACAAGAGGAAACAGTCTTGTAGATGCCTCATACGCTGGCGTGAAATATGGACGTTTACATGTGAAAACATGTCAATATATATACTGTTCATACATGCATTTACGCGATGGCGTATATAAGAATAAAGTGGTTAGTTTCGTGCAGTGCTAGTTATAATACTCTTCATAGACGCAATCAAACATGCGTGTGTGCCATTGTTTACCATTGAAAACATACATTCACGCAACATATACTTGGTGCGTTTATGGTGGTGTCCATAGTTGAAAAGAGACAAAATAATGATCTGTTTATGCATTGGCCGACACTGGCCATATTTATGGCCACCACGACTTCCGTGAACGAGTGATTATATGGTGTAGATGCCATAGACGCCAAGTGCGTACCAGTAAGAAAACGTTGGTAAACATAATCATTAATTGTATTTATGGTCTGGTGCAATAATCGTAAACGAACGTGCTCTGCAGCTGCAGACCTATAGTGGTCAGCCTGGTCACCTTCGAAACAGAGATTTACACGTTTACAATAAAGGCTCCAACCAATTCTCTACCTTTGCTGTGCATCAAATAACGAAGGTACCATACCTCAGCTTCAGATGACATTTATGAAATCATATGTTCTCTCAAGAAAGAAACCGCAACTTAATCCTTGAAAATTTAGATGCAAGAAGTAGACTATTAGTCCCGGGCCAAGACCCGAGATTTTCATTTATGCTGCCCCCCCCCCCCCCCCCCCCGGAAACATTTGTTTTATTGTTTTATCTTGTAGATCCATCCATCTAGTTGTGATCAGATTACCATGACAACAGCTGTTGAAGAGACCTACCGTCATAATGCCCAAACGCCTATAATTCTGAGTGCTGAAATCATTACTGCGTTCTGTGTTTTTTTAAGTATTACAATGACTCTTAGATTAAACTTTGGCGTTGGGCTCCATACTCCTTTGTGGACTCAGTGCAGCAAACAATGGGCATCCAACAGGATGGGGTGCTTCGATGGGGCAACTTTTTTTGGGTGTTGGTGTTGTTTTATTGATAGTTGGTGTTAATGTTGTCAAGTTGATGATATTGGTCATCGTTTGTTTTTTGGGAATGAGTTTGCCATGTGAAATGAAAGGAGCGCCTTTAGACTTTAGTCTGAAAATTACTTTACCTGGCGTAGTCTCAATATTTTGGTGGTAAGTTTCTTGCTAGATATATGGGTTTTTCTGTAGTGGTTACTGGCCTGGTTGGTGTGTTTCTTAATGTCTGTGCTAACATATTCATTGATTAGTCATGCTGGAGTTTGTGCTGGGTGCGGGTCATAATCTACTGCTTGTGTTCTGTGTGAATCCGCTTTATACAGGTCACAACCGACCTACAGGTCTGCACCAGTAACATTCACAGATGGCACTTATCTGCTGGATATGATTACTGTGAAAGTATTTGTATGATATACCAGCCGGCGACTGCCGCATTATCATGGCCCAATATCATAATGATCCATGATTGTACTGAGTCTTCTTAACAAGTAAGCCATTTTGGGTTTACTTTCTGATTTATTCAAAAATTAACTTGAAAATAATTTGTATATCTATTTCCTCCAATATTTCTCTTTCTAGACCATTAGACTGCAGTTCGAATACATTGACATTCAGAATGAGTGTGGATCGGATAACGTCACTGTTCACGATGGTGGATCAGATGATGGCGCCCTAATCACCGTCCTGTGTGGAAGTCACACCGACTTAATAGTTGACGCTACTAGTAACGTAGTGTTCGTGACCTTCACCTCAGACGAGTCAGGAACCGGCAGAGGCTTCAATGCCACCTACGAAAGTGTCCCAAAGAGTAAGTATGGTTTAACAGAGCAAAGACACATTATGAAGATGCCACTGGAACAAGAATGCTCAATTAGTCTAGTCAATCTATGACATTTTTGGGCCTAACCCACCACAAATTGCAATACAATTTTTTTCTTCACAAACTATCTCAGGAAGGTCCCTAGAACACCATATTAAAAATCCGCCAAAATCCCCGTTGGGGAAATATGTCTATTCTGCATAAATCCAACATGTCCATTAGAATTTCAGAGGGTTTTAAAATTAAGACATATTTTATAATTTCTCCAAGAGTATTAAGTTGATTTCTTAGATATTTGGAAAATATATTGAGATACCATAGAGTCATCAGCTTTTGTCACCATTTTGATATTTATCAAGGTCAAGGTCACCAAATGGAATGCTTCCACCCAGAATTTCACCCAATTTCCTATAAAGGCTTACAATAGTTTCTATAACTTGTTCTAATATGTCTGAATTTTAACTTTAATGATATATCTAGATACCTGACACCATACCCTAGTAAAGCTCAAAAGATAGAATTCCCATCACGCACCATTTAGCTACAGCAAGGTAAAAGGTCAACATATATGTTCATACAAAAGACCAACATCGGCCACTGAAATTGAGTCATATTTTTTCATTTCTCAAAACGTTTTTTGTGGATTCCTTAGATATTTGGCAAAACTATTAGGACACCATGGAGCCATCAGCCTGTGTCCCCATCTTGATTTCTTTCCAAGGTCAAGGTCACCAAATGGAAGGTCTACTTCCAAAATTTCACAATATTTCCCATAAGGATTTACAATAGTTTCTATAACTTGTTTTGATATAGATGTAATTCAACTTGAATTATATATTTGGATACCCAGCATCATACCCCAGCAATGTCCTAAAGCAAGTCTTCCAATTATGCACCAATAAGCCACAGTGAGGTTAAAGGTCACGGTATCTGTTCATACATAGGCCATTGATATTGAAACATATTTTGTCATATCTTTAAGAATATTTCACAGATCTCTTAGATATTTGAGACAAAGATTAATATTTCATGATATTCTAAGATTATACAACAATCAAACATTTATCCAAGGTAAAGGTCACTAAAAGGAATGTTTTTCTCAAAATTTGACCAAATATCCAATTAGAAATTGTAGTAGTTTCTATAAATTGACTCAAAGTACCTGTAATTTAACTTGCATCACATATTTCTAAAAATGATATCAATAAACATGCAATGGCTTAGATCCAAGAATGAACAGGGATGTATATACTAAAGGTTATAACCCCCCAATTCACCTGGAATCTTTTTTTATTATAACATAGATACAGAGATATTATATCTGGCATCAAATGATGCTTAACATGTGTAGGGGTCAGGGCAGTCGAGCAGCGTTGTTTCACTTTAGAACTAGGTGGCGCGAGTGCCGATCCTTGCTGTGCGGTATGGCCGGCGGACCCGCAGTATGCAAATGCTGCGGGTTCACCCGCATTACGTAACTCGGCCCCTATATAAGGTCGAGTCCACAGTGGGTTGATAGGACTTCTCACGGTGCCTCTTTACGGAGTGAACGTCTGAAGCCTCACGAGTTGGTTAGGTTGTGTTGAAACACCTTTCAACGTTGAAGAGACCAGTATCTCTTCCCGCGCTAGTTGGTGCCCCGTAGCACCAACGGATTGTGTATTACTTCCAGTAATAAACGAACGGTAAACTGAAACTGTCCGGAGTCTGGTTTTCTATTCGCGGTTAAGCGGTAGTTGGTAGATCTCGGATCTCCCTCCCTTCTCCAGTGGGTAAAGCCGAACCCACCTGTATTGGCACGGTAAGTACAGGGTAGTGACTAGTCTCGGAACCTCTGGTCGGCTGACGATCGCGGAGAGTGGTAACACACTTTCAGCGACTAGAGGGTAACCGCTACATTGGTGCCGTGACCAGGATCTTTGGCTGCTTGCACAGCCGAAGATCACTGGAGAGGTAGGATGGCGGAGAAGCCGGGTGTAAAAACCCGGTCAAAGATCGCCGAGCAGAGCCCTGCCGCAGAAGGCGTAGCCAGCCCGGAGAAGACACAAGATGTCCGTACTCCAGTGGCAGCTGCTAGCCAGTCGCGGAAGAAGGCTGTGAGGAACGTGGCTGAGCAACTAAGCTCAACCGTGCTCCACATGGGGACCCCTAGAGCGGACTCCATGGAAGAAAAGGACCTGGAAGGAGTAAGCCGAATAGGCGATTCCGAGGAGGGTCCTGAGCGTGGGGAAACCCCAGTAACCCGGCCTAAGATCGATTCTCGGATCGATCATGAAGCCGAGCAACGTCAAGCGAAGCAACGTCTACTCGAAGAGCAAGATACTGCTAAGTTGATGTTGCAAGATGTGTATTCTCGGGCCAAGGTAGCCGCTGAGTCACTGCGAGTGCAGAAAGAACAGCTTGCTCTGGCCGAGGATCAAGAAAAGGCGGTATTGGCGCGCACACAGCGCGCAGAGGCAGACTATGCTTTAAAGTATAGGACTCCACCGCCAGGTTGGCAGAGTGTGACCAAGGATCACGTATACTCCCCACAAGGGAATGCAATGGGTCCTCGTGTGTTTACTCCGCCACGAATAGATCGGAGACCTCCGATGGTGAACTTTGCTTCCCCAACGGACTCTCTGAAAGACTCTACGCATGCTAGTGATAGGGGAGTACTGTCTAATTCCGCGATAGCTGAATTAGGACTTAACCCTGTGCTTGCGGAGACTAACGCGGATCGGGTATTCAATCGATCTCTAGCACAGGCTAGGGATGTCCCGATTGTGAGACCGGCAGAAACGGCCAGACGTAACGCCATTATTCCGAAGCCTTTTGGTAAAGGAATGGTGTGGGAACACTGGTTTGCCGGGTTCTGCGAGGATGTCCAGTGCAATGGGTGGAGTACTACGGATGCATTGCCGTACCTCATGAGAGCGTTGTGAGATGGACCCGGCGAGGCTGCTTTACGCGCCTACCGGTGTTTGACTATGCATGGATGGGATGCCCTTGTAGAAGTGGCGTCCTATTACTGTGGGCAGCTAGTAACGCTGAACCCTCGTTCGACTTTTCTAAGTCGGATACAGGGTAAAGACAAGTCCGCCCGTGCTTATGGGTTAGCCTTACAGCAATTGCTGATGGAGGTTTACCCCGGTACTAGACTGGACTCACCGGCACTGCATGAGGATCTACAAACTCAGTTTGTGAAGGGTCTCAGAGACGAGGACATCCGCACAGAGGTGGTCTCGAAATGGGAGCCTGGTATGACCCTCATACAGGTGTGGAAAATAGTGGATGCCTATGAACAAAGGTGTGCTCTGTTTGGACAGTATGGAAAACCTGCGAGTAAAACCCGGGTTGCCATGCTAACGCCATCCTGGGAACAGGATGAGTTGGCGACCGAAGAAACCAGCGACCCCGAAATGGAGGATGTACTCTCCGCAGTGCGGTCAATGGTACTCGGACGCCGTGGTTTCCGCGGTAGGGGCCGTGGCCGGTTGAATCCAGGGAGGCCCAGAAATGGGAACCCTCAGGTGACAGAACAGGCCGTGGGTAAAGATTCCAAGGAATCACCTACTGTTACGGAATCGTTGCTGCAGATCAACGAAAGGTTATCGCAATTGGAGAAAAACCAATTGGATACTCGACGTTGTTGGCAGTGCGGAAAGACTGGGCACATTTCTCCGGAATGTCCCCAGAAGCTGGCTGCTGTAGAAACCACAGACGGCCCTCTAGCTTTGCCTCCCCCTCCTGAGGATCCGGTAAACTAGAACGGGCTACGGTAAGTGGCGAGACAGTAGCCCCTGCAACAGTACGCCTGAGTACACAAACTGGAGAACCAGCGAGTAAAGTGAATCTTACTCGGACCAGAGAGGAAGAGATTTCGAGTCAGATTGCTACAATTTGTTCTCGCTATCTATCTCCGAGACATCCCTGCTTACAATGGTTACGCCAGCGTGGATGGGACCTCGGGACCCTCGATGGTATTTCCCGGTTTATTCAGCAGCCTTCTCCTCTAGGGGGGAGACGATGGTATGTGCCTGTGAGAATTCAGGGGTTGAAAGTAGATTTGTTGGTTGATACGGGAGCAAGCCGCTCTGTGTTGAACCACAGTTTATATAAGACTTTTGAATTTGATCCGGAATGTAAAGTTTCGGAAGCAAGTGCAAGGGCTGCTAATGGTACTCCGTTGAAGTGCTACGGCAAAGTGATTATCCCGATCTCAGTAGGTAACACTGAATTAGTGTGGAGTCCCATACTCAGTGATATCGAAGAGAATGGAATAATTGGAATAGACTTCCAAGCGTTGTATGGAGTGTCATTGGACCTTCAGCAAGGCCTGCTTCGGATTAAACACCCGGAACAGCTGGAAGTAGAATGTTCCTGTAGACGGATTTCTTCAGTGGTCTCTGTCAGGCAGGATGTAAGCATCGCCCCTCAACAGATGGTAAATGTGCTAATAGCTGGGGAAGGTGACTTGCCGTTGGCAGATGCTATGTTTGAGCCTGATCCGATGTTATTTCCAGACAAAGGATTACAGGCTTGGGACACCCTTATGGGTGGAGCTCAGATCGGATCTATACCCGTAAGTAATCATACTACGGGGAGGATAGTGTTGAAGAAAGGTGACGTTGTTGGCCGAGTAATATTGGCTAACTCCGTAGATACAGTGGAGGTCCGTCCTCTAGGTATTTCATCTATCAACAACGACCCGAGAGAAGAGAGGATTGGGTGCGTGAACACAAACTCGGAAAAAGATCCCGGGTCTGCAGTTCTGCACGAGACCCTAGAAACTCTGATCACTGCTGCAGATGCCCTAACAAGTGCGGAGCAACGGGAATTAAGAGTTATGCTAGGAAGGTGGAATAAGATCTTTGCGCGGACCCATTGGGTAGAACTGATCATGCAGAGCACCACATAGATACAGAGGGAAACATTCCATTTAGACTACCCTACCGGAGACTACCGCCCATAAAGCGGGAAGCTTTGGAAGAGGAGTTACGGAAAATGCTTTCTCAAGATGTGATCATACCCAGCGAAAGCCCTTGGGCCAGCCCTGTGGTGATGGTTACTAAGAAGGATGGTACTTGCCGGTTCTGTATTGACTACAGAAAACTGAACGGTATCACCCGAAAGAACGCCTATCCAATACCACGGATCGATGAGAGTCTCGACTCTCTCGAGGGGAACCAATGGTTTTGTACCTTAGATCTCCAATCCGGATATTGGCAGGTAAAGATGGCTAGTGAGGATCAGCCGAAAACTGCCTTCACTACCCACGAAGGGCTGTATGAATTTACAGTAATGCCCTTTGGCCTCTGCAATGCCCCGGCTACGTTTGAATCCATGATGGATCAGATGCTGAGAGGCTTGCAGTGGAAGAAATGTTTGGTTTATTTAGACGACATAATTGTTTTCGGGAAAACCGTGGAACAATGTCTGAATAACCTAGCGGAGGTCTTTGAACGTATAGAGTCTTACGGCTTGAAACTCAAACCTCAGAAATGTAAACTGTTCAAACGATCAGTGGAGTACTTGGGTAGGATAGTTGCGGGTGATGGTATCCACGCTGACCCATCCAAGTTGGAAGTAGTGGCCAAATGGCCTCGACCCCGGAATATAAAAGAAGTAAGATCTTTCCTCGGATTCTGTTCATATTATCGTGACTTTATCCCGGGTTTTTCCGAAACTGCCCATGCTTTGCAACAGTATGTAGTCCAAGACAAAGTCGGAAAGTCGAAGGATATTCCATGGAATTCCGCGGCCGAGGAAGCGTTTGAAGAGAAAGTTTGAAGAGACTCCGGTCCTCCATTATCCATTGCCTCAGGGTCGATTCATCCTTGATACCGACGCGAGCAATGACAGTATTGGAGCGGCACTGTCTCAGATACAGAACGGAGTAGAAGTTCCCATTGCTTTTGCAAGTAATAGCTTGAATAAGGCACAGCGGAACTACTGCACTACAAAGAGAGAACTTCTCGCTGTAGTAGTATACGTAAGGAAATATCGACACTTCCTCGGAGGTGGAGATTTCACGTTACGTACGGATCATTCCTCATTGAAATGGCTCTTTAACTTTAAAGACGCCGAAGGGATGATCGGAAGATGGCTGGCAGCTTTATCCGAATTCGGACTGAAGAACTGTCAGATAGAACACAGACCCGGTAAATCACACATTAACGCGGATAGTCTCTCCCGGAGACCATTGCGTAAGTGTGGGCGACCCGACTGTGTAGACTGTGGGGAACATGATGCTATCTTGGCTGCGTTGCACCAGATGGGTAATCCTGATCCCGCGTTTTATCAGTGGACACTGGAACAGACCCGAGAAGCTCAACAGAGTGATCCGGATATGTCCCGGTTGATTAAACTGGTAAAGAATGGCCTCCATAGACCACGAGGAAAAGAACTCTCAATAGAGAACCGGGAGTTCCAAATACTCTGTAGTCAATGGACGGAGTTGACTGTGAGGGATAACGTGTTATATAGGATGAGAACCACAGTGTGTCCAGTAAGGAGACATTTACAGTTGGTTGTACCCATAGCACTGCGTCCTGGACTTTTGACTCTGTGTCATGAACATAGAAGTTCGGCACATTTCGGAAAAAAGAGGACTGCCGCTAAAATAAAGCGACATTACTACTGGCCCGGAATGAACGCCGACATAGAGCGATGGATTCTAGAATGCGCAGTCTGTTGTAGGGTTAAACCCGGCGAAGGCATTGGGAAGATGCCCTTACAACAAGAGCTATTTGGAGTCCGGTTTGCCCGCATTGCTCTCGATATCATTTCTGGTATCGATGAGTCCGATGACGGCAATACCTGCATGATGGTAGTGATGGATTACTACACAAAATATGTGCAGATCTATCCCATGAAAGATCACAAAGCTGCTACCTGTGCGGAAGCACTTGTGAAGAATTGGGTGCTATGTTTCGGAGCTCCGAGTATTTTACACTCCGACCAGGGAAGAGAATTTGAGTCTCAAATTTGGCAGGAAATGTGTAGAATATTAGAGATCAAGAAAACACGCACCAACCCGTATCGTCCTCAATCAGATGGGATGGTAGAGCGGTTCAATCGAACGTTGATACAGTGCTTGCGCACGATGGTCAATGAAAGCCGCAGTAACTGGGATGAATTAGCACCATTTATAGCACACGCTTACAATGGTACTATTCATTCTAGTACGGGGTGTTCACCTAATCTACTTGTCTTCGGAGAAGAGATTGTGATGCCCGCAGACATTGTCTATGGGGTGCCGGGAGTCTCCGCTGAGATACCCTGTCCTATAGGGTTCGTGGAAAAACTTCGGGAACGCTTTGTGGAGGCTTATTACCGAGCAAGGCGAGGCCTAGAGAAAGCCGCGGAGTGGCACAGGTCGGGACATGATGTTCGACTAAAGCCGAGAAAGTTCCAGGTTGGAGACCAAGTAATACGATATCACTCACCGTTAGTGAATGTAAAACTCGCCCCAAACTGGGATGGTCCGTTTGTTATAGTTGAAGTGCTGTCAGAGATGACAGTAGTCATCGAAGATGAATGGACACGGAAGCGCTATAAGTCGCATGTTGCTCGATTGAGAACATGGCACTGTACGCGCAATAGAGCTGGCTCTGATAACACGGAGTCCCCGCCCCAGCCGGTACCGCTTTCAGCGAAGCCCACTCGCAGGGCAGGGAAGTCCCGGGTCAAAGCCGGTAAGAGTTGCAAGGGCCCTCCGCCAACACGGCGGAAGCCTGGTCGTCCGCGTAAGGTAAAGATACCCCCGTCTGACTCGAGAGAGAAAGACTGGGAGGATTTGAAGCCCGAAGCGGATGACTACAAAGGCCCTACTGATCGTTCTATGTATACGAAACATGGAAGATCAGTAAAAATGAAAATAGAATTGGAAAACAATTCAACCACCCGCCGCAGCGCCCGAATACGCGGCAAAACTGCGGTCAGCTACAAAGAGTAGTGGGGCGTAATTGTTGTCGAAAATAACACAACGAGAAGTAAACGCTGGCCAAACCTGCGAGTCCTAGGGTTGGTTGATTGAACTCGATGACGGTTGAAACCTGATAAAAGACAGACTTATGGCAGCAGTCCCGACGTTGCTCGAAGGGATTCCCCGTAGAGGGCCCTCCAGAGGCTGCATTATTTGCCATAACGTTCTAATTTGATGGTTTTTAATCTCTCGATCATCAACTTATACCTTCTTGAGATGCGTAATGGTGGTCAGATGGAATTGGAAACCCCCACGGGCATAGATTCGGCTTGGCACAGTGAAGCGTGGCCGGTGTCTGTACCCGCTGGGAGAGTGTGAAAGAATGAATCAAATGACACGTAACGGCGTCTTTGATCAGTTCGCGGTCGAGGGGGCGTGGAGTCGCTCGGATGATGAACGTCTCAACACCTCTCATTGGTCGAGGACATGACCTCTTTTAATTGGGGTCAACAGCCTGTATATAAGGCATTGTTCTCGGAGAACAGATCACTCTGGCCAAGTGGCGTCCCATTGACGCCCCTGGAGTGTATTGCTGCGTTCAGCCTGGCTGAGCAACGCAAAGAGGATGCCACCCTTCCCGCGGAGGAAGAGGTGGTCCCGCAGGACTCGGCTCCGGCCGAGGGCCTTGCGAGCTCGGGAGACAGTGCGTCTGTCGGCCTGGGCAGTGACGACTCCCTAGGGGGTAGTCACAGTGGTGACTCGGGTGCTCTGGATTCCGGTCCAGACGACACCCAGTCAGCACAGCCGGAGAGTCCAACCCTTCCACTACGGTGGCAGAGGCAGGACCCGGTTCGCCTAAGACATCAGTTTCGGCTGAAAGCTCTGGCCGAGTTGCTTCCGTGAAAGGTGGGAAACTAGACCTTTCCCATGTGAAGAGCTCTGGGTACGGGCAGAAGTCAGTTTCAACTACTCCTGCTAAGCCAAAGGCTTCCCGTTTGCCGAAACCGACGTTTACGCCGGTGAAAGCAGCGGAGAAGAAAGGAGATGCTCAGCGAGCTAAGTTGACTCCATGGGACCGGTGGACCCGGGAACTTCAGAACATCCCTGATCCCGACATACGCGCTTTGGCTATGAAGGGGTTAGTGGATCGATGGGTTGCTAGTCAGGGCCCGGAGAATGTTGTACCGGTGGTATCCCCCTCGAGGGTTGAAGCCCCGGTGGTAGCACCTCCGGCCCCGGCTACTAGCCAAGATACGCCCGCCACTACGGAGAGCGCTATGGAGGTTGACGAAACCCCTGGTGCTTCCACGGAGTCAGTGGAGCCGGCTAAAAAGTCGACGGAACCTGTCTCCGTGGAAGATAAACCGGCTGAAAAGCCAGTAAGTAGCTCCGCTGCCCGTAGGGGTAGACGCAAGACTCGTGCGGCCAGGGAAGCCGCTGCAGCGAAAGCTGCAGCAGACAAAGCGGCCCGCGATGAGCGCTCTAGCTCCAGTTCCTCCTGCAAGGGAGGAAAGGGTAAGGGAGTTGGAAAGTCCAGTGCTGGCAAACTTGTTGCTAAAGGCAAGGGATCTTCGGATCCTAAACCTGGTGGCAGCAAGGAGACAAAGGGGGCCGGGTCTTTGGGCTCGGAGAAACCCGCGTCTACGTCAGCTGGACAGCCGCACGAGAGTGCATCACGAGATTCAGATAAACAATCTGAATCCGCTGTGGTGGACAATTGTTGTCGGGCCAGAGACTGGGGCAAGATCATGGATCTTGACGATGCAAAGCGTCTTGCCCATGGTTCCGACGCCGACAGTGAGACCGGTGATTTTGTTCCCGGTGCTAAGCACGCTCAGAAGCGTAAGGTGGCCCGCAAGCTGCCGAGCTGTCTGGTTGGGCGCAAAGCGAAGTGTCTAGAAGACCTCCGCGTCAAAGACCGCCATTGGCTACCGGAACCGGTAGGGGAAGATGGCGTGTCTGATGACGAAGAGTGGCTCTGCGAACACGTGGTATATCACCCGTGTGGAAGGAGTCAAGAGTGCCTCCAACCAAAAGTACAACATCCTCCAGAGGGAAAAGTTGAACTTTGCATTGCGACAGTTTACTGTCGGCGGGCACTGTGTCTTTTTGTGTTGCCAGGGCGGGGATGTGAAAACATCACCTGCCTACACCACAAAAAGGTTGTACGCGCGGCATCTCGTAGAGATGCATTTAGCTGAGTTCCCCTGGTACCGTTGTAACGCAGGACGGTGCTCAGCTGATTCGGGTTCGTCGCGCCGGTCGTGGATGATTCGTCACATGTTGGACGAACACGGGATCGGTGCTGTTCGGGGTAGGGAAAGGACAATGCGGCTTTTTAATAAGTTCGTAGGGTTAGTTTCCGAAGCCCGGGCTAAGGGTGTCGAACCTAAGCGCAAGGCTATTGACGGGAAATATACCGTGTCTTGGAAACAGAATCGTAGCTTCGGCACGACTCTGCGGATAAGCTCACCGGATATGGAACGGATGAAGCACTTGCGTGACACCGCGCGTGGTGGCAGCACGAAACGGGACCGGAGTGTAGACTCCACGAACCGCAAGCCTGCTGCAAAGAAGACTAAGAGCTCGTCTAAGTCCAGTAGTGACTCAGACGACGACTCGAAGACACCGGGCTCTGTAACTTTGGGGGATGTTCTCAATTCCTCAAAGACGGGCCCAGTGAAGGAAAAGCCTGGCCGGAAAGGGTCGAGTGCGCCTAAAGAGGAGAAATCCTCTAAGGGTTCTGGAGAGACAGCGGTCTCGTCTGACGCTTCAGCGTCGACTAGCACTGCTGGTGCTCGCCCGAAGAAAGCAAAAGTCCCCAAACCTAGTGAGGAAAGTGGCGCAGAAGGTGGTAGAGAAGAGGAGTACCCTCCTCTACTCCCACCACTGCGCCCTGCCCCTAAGGTAGTGAGCCAGCCTAGCCCACGGAAGAGACTAAGCCTGGTAAACACGGGGAACAGGTTGATGTGTACTCCAGCGAACAACATCTGACACTGGCTACTATAGCTAAGACAGATTGGCGCCCGTATCATATGCAAACCTACTTGGACCGCGTTGATAAACAGTCGATTATCAATGCTAACAAGTTTAGGGTAGCACAGATGCGGGTCGCGGAGTACGAGTGCGTCATCGCTCATCAGCGCATGTCTAGCCTCTTGCAAGTGCCATTGGAAAACATGGCTGCAAAGCTAGCAGGGGTTGAGGCGCGATTGGCGCGTTCAGAGCTTGCCCTGCAGGAGTACGACTACAAGTGTCCCACTGTAATGGGGGTGAGCATGTTCGACGTTGAACCGTCTAACATCGCAGGTGCGGAAGCATCCTGGTTGTTACATCAGCATCGAAGGGGGCGATATCTCGACTTTGTGTCGACTCCAACCCTGACAATGCAGCAAGCAGGCGCATTGTTAGATTGGGGTCCCGAGAGGGATTACGCCCTAGATGGACAGTCGTCCCAGGCTTCGGCCATGGAGACTGCTCCATGCAACCGGTCTCAGAGCACCGGTGGAAGTTCCTCGGAATCTCCACAGGTTTCTCTGAGGCAGCCGCCGCCAGTGACCCGTGTCGGAACAAGACCAGCTAGCGTGCCTCCCCGGCAGCAGCAAGTCCCGTTTGGCCGGGAGTTGGAAGAATTAGGACCTATGTTCCCCCCGTTGCCATTCACCTCAACGGTGACGTGGGATTCTCCCGACATCGCTGACGACATCAGCACGGCTGACCTGAATGCGGTGATGTCTAGGTTCTGGGTCACAGACCCGCTTAGCCCACCACCAAATGTTGGTCAGCAGGCTGCCGTGACGAGGCCCGCCACCCCGTCATCTACAGTTGCCCCTCCAGCTGAGGCCCCCGCCGATGAACAACCCGGTTGTTCCGGCGAGAGGCCAGCTGGCTGAAGGGCCTGTAGCTAGGCAGCATCAGTCCATCCTACGCTGAATCTAGAGAACCCCCGGAGGTTCCCCGGTATCACTGTGGGATGGAGAGAGGCAGGACGACTCCTGCCACAGAGGATGGATCGACATATTCAACCCTAGTTGTCTGTGCCTGTCCGTCCGCCGGCTCCTCAGATATTAACTCAAGCAGTTCTTACCTGGGGATCACCCACGCCTGAATTCAGTTTCAGGTGGAGAGGGTGACTGGTTTGGTCCCCCATATAAGTGGTGCTTCGATCAGCCGCCCCCGTGGTCGCTGGGAGGGGTAGTACAGGTGGATCAAAATAGAAAAGCGATCTCGGGTTGGGCCGTGGAGAATCACCCCCGTGGTGAATTTTCGCTGCACAACTTGAGTTTCAGAAGGCTGAAGGGTCTCTCGATGGTAGCCCCGTTGTAGGGCCCCATTGCGAAACACTCCGGCCTGTGGTGCTTTTCGCGGGTTAGACTCCGGTTTAACACCGCGGAAAGTGAAGGTGAGAAATGGGGCTGAGACCCGGCTTCGGCAAGTGGTTTCAGTTCCCTGTGGGGTAATTCACGCTGGACTCGCTTGGTCTTTTGCCAGTGAGGGAAGTGTGAATCACCGTGTGGATAGGGGTTGGGGCCTTCAGTGGTTCCTGCAACTCCTATCCAAGAGATGGATATAGCGCGCCACGCTATAAGGACGCTGATACCAACTTTTTACGGAGATGGGAACTCCTACACGGAGAAGAAAACGTGCTTGGCTATCTTTTTCTTTCTCCTTATACACATGTTACTCTCTTCACAACAATGACCTGCGGGACGGGCCATGTGAAGTCAAAAAGGTGGGGGGGGTTCGCGGAATTGCTCCCCCTAACTACGCTGGAGCTGTGCTGGGAAGACAGTCGGAAGCCTGGCGCCCGGAAGCAGGGGGCTGGATCGAGTAGGTCCCCACGCTGACGAGTCTGCCAGGCTCGACACTAATACTACGTTATCCCTGGCTTACAACTCCGGAACAGTGGGAGGCGGAGTGCTCATTAGTGAGGGCTGACCCCTTGTAGGTCCGAGCCGGTGAGTCCTCTCCGCCCGATACTCAAGGAAGCCAGGGAAAAGCCAACAACATCGGCAAGACGGGTGATATTGTTACGTTTATATTTATTACCAGGGTGGTAGCGAGGCTACTCCGTTTTTATATACCGTATTACCCTTATGTCTTCCTCTTTCAGCATTGAAAATGTGTAAATTTTACTTTCCCATCTCAACCTTATTATACATCGGTATCAGTAAAAAGATTCTTTGTGAACGTTGAATGGTTAGACACGTATTCAGAACTGCTTGACTTAGTTATTAAACTTTTTCGGGATGTCCTCTTTGCAACGCAATGGTTGCCGGTCCCCCCCTTCGTAAAAGCTGGGAGGGGTAATGTAGGGGTCAGGGCAGTCGAGCAGCGTTGTTTCACTTTAGAACTAGGTGGCGCGAGTGCCGATCCTTGCTGTGCGGTATGGCCGGCGGACCCGCAGTATGCAAATGCTGCGGGTTCACCCGCATTACGTAACTCGGCCGCTATATAAGGTCGAGTCCACAGCGGGTTGATAGGACTTCTCACGGTGCCTCTTTACGGAGTGAATGTCTGAAGCCTCACGAGTTGGTTAGGTTGTGTTGAAACACCTTTCAACGTTGAAGAGACCAGTATCTCTTCCCGCGCTAGTTGGTGCCCCGTAGCACCAACGGATTGTGTATTACTTCCAGTAATAAACGAACGGTAAACTGAAACTGTCCGGAGTCTGGTTTTCTATTCGCGGTTAAGCGGTAGTTGGTAGATCTCGGATCTCCCTCCCTTCTCCAGTGGGTAAAGCCGAACCCACCTGTATTGGCACGGTAAGTACAGGGTAGCGACTAGTCTCGGAACCTCTGGTCGGCTGACAATCGCGGAGAGTGGTAACACACTTTCAGCGACTAGAGGGTAACGGCTACACATGCATGAATCCAGGAAATATGAAGGTCTCTAAGGGATGCCATAATGTGACAGGATAGCAAAAAAACTGCATATAAAAAGCTTTTAGACATCATTTTTGAACTGGCTGTCAAACATATGAGACAAGGGTTGCCTCAGGGGTAGCAAAAGCTGTAATATAACTGGAACCTGATATCACAAAACACTGAAATAGCTAAAAAGGTTCCGAAGGGATGACACAATATGGCCAAAAAAACTGCATATGGAAAGATTTTATAGCCTTCAGGCACTCTGCCATTGGAACTGGGTGTCGAAAATGTCAAATGACCATGGCGGTAGTGATAGAAAAGTTGATTATATACCTGGATCCTGAAATCACAGAACACTAAACAATAGCTTAAAATGTGTCTATGGGATGCCAGAACATGGCAACATAGCAAAAAACTGCATATAAAAAAGTTCTGTAGTCTTTAGATACTACATATCATTTGTACTGGTTGTCAGATATGAGCAGCAGGGGTAGCAAAATCCGTAATATACCTGCAACCTGATATCACAAAACACTAAAAATAGCTCAGAATGTTCCTAAAGGATGGCACAATATGGCCACTTAGCAAAAACAGCATATGAAAAGATTTAATAGCCTTCAGGCGCTCTGGCATTGGAACCGGGTGTCAATAATGTCAAATGATGGTGGCGGTAGTGATAGAAAAATTGGTTATATAACTGGATCCTGAGATCACAGAACACAAAACAATAGCTTAAAATGTGCCTAAGGGGTGCAAGAACATAGCAAAATTGCAAAAAACTGCATATATAAAGGTGATATAGCCTTTAGACACCATATGTCTTCAATACTAACTTTCAGATATGTCAAACAACATGAGTGGCAGGGATAGCAAAATCGGTTATATACCTGGAACCTGATATCACAAAACCCTTAAAATACCTCAAAATGTCAAAACAAGAAATGTTTCCAGGGGGGGGGGGGGCAGTGGAAATGAAAATTTGGGGTCTTGGCCCAGGGCTAATAGTTTGAGGGCCGTCTTTATGTCAATATAGGATCTCATTACTTGGATAAAGTCTGTGGGTATTCAAGGTATTCAGCTGAAGATTCATATGAGATCACAGATACAAGCTACTTTTAAAAGCCAGTTTTGAATATTGATTGAAAATGTAATGTGATAGCCTGCACTAGATAACAAGAAATTAGCATTGAAGCTATAATACATCGGGAACAGCCTATTAGAAAATAGTTAATAACTACCTATGTAATTTTCATAATTTGATGAGCAGTTAAATCATGTAAATACTTGTTCTATGAAGCTGTGCACCTGGCAATAGATAGTTTATTTCTTTAAATTACTTGAAAATACCATCCAGAAGTTGTTTTATGTCTATTTGTCCACAGCTGTAGGTGTTTTGAAGGCCATATTTGATTTTTGCAAATTAAGCATATTTCCCCATGGGGGATTTTTGCGGATTTTAGGTATGTTGATTTGGGGACCTGTTGCATTGTGAAGAAAAAAATTGTATTGCAATTTGTGGTGGGTAAAACCCTAAATTGACTAGATTAAATGTATATTATGTTGATACAAGAGCTGAGCTGACTTAGACTCTAAGTACACACACAATATTATTATATACCTATGAGCGTATGAGATGTCTATACTACCCGCTGACAGGCATACAATAACCATATAAGGGCAAGGGTGGAGCGTATTCTCCCATACGCTCACAGTGTGAGCGTATTACATCGCATGTGCAGTGGCTAGGTTACTCACGGGCAAAAACAAAATGGCGGACGGATTACGTCGATTCGATTAGCGATGTATTGATTGCCGAGTAATCGTGAACAGAGGCATGTACAAGATCGAAAAGCAGAATACACGAGTAAATTGCGAAATTACCGCGAATCACCATAATTAGCTTTAGAACAGATCTTATCACGACTTATGGAGACTAAGAACCAGTGGTATTACCACCCGGCACCGTAGTCGGTAGTGGAAGCAAGCCTGCCAAATGTAAACAAAGCGGTGAAATGTAAACAAACAGGAAAGGACATATTGTTTACACGTAAAACTAATAAAATTCTTCTAGGTTTAAATTTTGTTTGTATATATATCATTACTGATTTACGATACGCTGGTGGGTTCCTAAAAAGAGAAACATAAAAACAAAAAATGCCAAGTTATCTCCGGGGTTCGAACACCCAACCCTCACATCCCAAGAGGTATACAACAACCACTACACCACTGAGTTCACGACCGCCTGTGGAAGCTTGAAGGGTGTATATATATATTGTATATGTGTGTGTATGTATGCCCCGCTAACTGTCATGGGCATACAGGAGCACCGGGAATCCCGGAAAGCGGTGTGTGTATGTGTATGCTGCACTTGGTGCTGGGCTATCAACCATGATTGTGACCTCCATGCACAACCATCCCAACATGATACATGTACGACGATTTAATGTTGATATTTTATGTCAAAATACTATCATATTAAATTAAAGGTATTCATAAACGGCTGTGGATATTTCCGGGTATTTTCTAAGACCTCACTGGCATCCCTGTATATAAAATATAGATTATATATTTCGTATTAATTCCTTCTACATTGGCGTTTTCCATATGTAGGGCTATATAAGATGTGGTTGAAGGGTGGAGCGTATCCTATATTTCGCTTCGACCGTGCTGTGCCCAAATGGGCCTAGAAACGGCTGCTACGGCTTAATTATTGAGATTATTGTAAATATTTCAAGGTATATAATAATAAGAAAACCGTATACCTGTGTTTGTCAAGATTCGCCCACAGGAATACAGTTTCTCATATTACCTGGTTTCACACTGCGCGAAAACCACCATTTTATTCATAAATACGCCATTGCGGAAGTGCATGTATCGGCTGAATATTGACTTGTTTTCATATAAATACGCCCATATTTCACGCCATCGTATGAGGCGTATACAAGACTGTTTCCTTTTGAATACGGACGCGACTTGGCTGTATTTCACACCTGGCGTATACAAAAGGATATATACTCCCCTCCCCCCCTGTGGGTGTGGACGGATTATATCGAGTCCTCTACCTACACAATTTACCAGGGTCGGCAGTAGTCCCTCCCTTCACTCACAGTGAAGCCGTTCCCCCAGCCACCCTCACAGCCACCCTCACAGCCACCCTCACAGCCACCCTCACAGCCACCCTCACAGCCACCCTCACAGCCACCCTCACAGCCACCCTCACAGCCACCCTCACAGCCACCCTCACAGCCACCCTCACAGCCACCCTCACAGCCACCCTCACAGCCACCCTCACAGCCACCCTCACAGCCACCCTCACAGCCACCCTCACAGCCACCCTCCCGCACTCGTGGGTGTTGGTAGAGCTTGCAGCGAGCGACGGGCAGGGGCCGGGCGGCGCATTCACACGTGTAGGGAGAGGACTCCATCCACTCTCAGTGAAACCCCGTCCCCCTGGCGAGGGCGTGAACGCGTGAGAATGCGGCTGTATCACGGTGGGGGGTGTGGGAGGTGTGGGGTGTGTGTGTGGGGGGGGGGGAGTCGGAGGCCTTGAGGCTGTGGCAAGTTGGTAGTTGATCAGACCTTGTGTTATATATACAGTACATGAAGTATGACTTCAGAAGAGTGGTGTTTTGAAAGTACAAACTATTTAAAAAATGTTTAGAAAAAAAACTAAAAAAGCTGGGTTTATTATATGTATTTAATGAAAAGATACCAAATAAGGTTTTAGAGCAATTTTATAATCAAAATTTATACATAACATTGGATTTTTCATATACCAAGGACTTAATGACAAATAGCATATGAAATATGATACAGTGGTGTCTCCAAGTGGCAGAGATTGGAACTATTGGATAGTAGTGTAAATACAACAGAATCAGGCGTATATATGAATCAGGTGTATATGTGAATCAGGCGCCTACCGATACGGCGTATACACACAGGGAATAGGACGACCTTGTATACGCAAAAGCATACCTATATACGCTGGGTGCAATCATATATAAAGTGGTTAGTTTCGTGCAGTGACAGACCAGTGGCCAAATCCTCCAAGAAGCACAGTAGAATCGAGGCGAATGCTAGTAGAATATGGTGGCTTTTATCTTAAACCAGTCTATATTAAGGACTTTAAGTATGCAGACAAACACTTTTTTGCGGTGGCTTAAATAGTATTTCAAAGTTTATAGTGTGATCATGAATACACAGTAGAACCCAACATAAGCAGAGACCCTCTGTTCCAGGTAAAAGTGTCCGCTTACATGGGTTTTCAATTTCCTCAGTCTAACGTACAAGTAATATATGTGCAGGGGAGACAGAGGCGATGCTAGTTCTCAAAACCGTTTTCTCATATCTTATTTGGATCGGAAGTTATTAAACTATGAGTTATTTCTATGAATAGATACCAGCAATGAGTGGCTCATACTGAGTCCTATCCGACAGGATGTCCCTCTGAGGTGTCTGTTAACACAGGGCTGAATAGCTTTTCGTACCAGAATAACTGTTTAAATGGCGAGGTGGGGGTTCTATTGCATATCACACTGAATGTTGAGATCTCAAGAAGTTTGTGCTTAAACCTTAAAAGAATGAAGAATAATAGAAAGACTTTCTGACTTGTTCTATTTTACATCTTCATTACAGCAATATTTGTCAACACATAGACACTTTTCTAGATGTACAGTTATTTCATCTTTATCTGTGCTAATTCAAAATAAATATCTGATGATAATAGACTACACATTGTCTCTGATAATATACTTTTGATACATACATTGCTCTAGTTACAACAAGGATGATAGATATAAGAATAAATGGAATAAAATGATAATTGTTGGACAATGATAGTAGAGAGAACAGGACTTTGGATTGTGAGCTGTTTTTTTGTTTTTTTGATAAATTTCTTTATTGAGCTAGAAGAATGATACAATAGTCGTTGTGTAGCATAACGCGAGTAGAACAGGGTACTCAATAAAGAGGCTTGGGCCTCAGCTTTTTTATAAAGCTGGTATCAACAGCCCGCCTTGATTAACCGTCGTCATCAGTCTTAGAACAATTTTCCTCATGGGTTTAGACAATTCTTACATCATGTGTAACAAAACTTATATACTAACAACAAGTAAACTTCACACTCCGGTAATAAGAAATAGTTTGTATACCAGCAATGGGACTACAAAAATTAGATGTGAGGTATTTCTAGGTCAGACAACCAAAATCTTAAATATCCCAAACTTTTGCTATGAGACTGGTTTTGGTAAGGGATTTAAATCCCGCATAGGTTTCAGTGTTCCTGAGTAGGGGGGTCAAGTTATTCCAAAGAGAACTGCTATGAAATTTCAGTGATCTCAAAAAGGCAGTGCAATTAGGCTTGTCAGCAAATAATACAGGGGCATCATACAACCTGACATGTTTAACATTATTATCTGTAAACTCTCTAACTCTAGATCTCTTGTACATATAGTTTAAGACATGAGATATTCGTCTATCCCTAAGAAGTGGCACTTCACTAAGTCAATGTAGGTCCCTAATAGGTGTATAAACATTAGCCCTTAGACAAATACGTAAGGCATTATTCTGCAGTGTTTGGAGAGAGTCCGTAAGGTAGGCACAGGCACTATCTAATAAAACATCTCCATAGTCAAAATAGGGCAGTATAGCCGTTTTATAAATCTCAATAGCAGCACGTTTAGATAGAAAGTTCCTCATTTTTGCTAGTTGATATATACGGAAAGAAACACTCTTCCTGATTGCTGCAAAATGATGTCTATAGTTTAGTTCAAAACAATTCCCAAATATTTATACGATACTACTGATTGCACTTCCTGATCGTTGATAAAGAGCTTCGACCCAGCCAAGAGATTCTTATTTTTCTTTTTAGCCGAAAATAATACTTGTTTAGTTTTGCTAATGTTTATACTTAGTTTGTTTTGTAAACACCACGTTTCGAGTAAGTCCAAGTCTGATTGTATTTCTTCAAACAAAACATCCAGATCATCGTCACTCTTAAAGATAACAGTATCGTCAGCAAACATTAAACATTAGAGTGGAGGAGCACTTTCGGTAAGTCATTTACATAAAGAAGGAAGAGGAGAGGGCCAAGGATTGATCCTTGCGGTACACCGTGTGAGATATCTCGCATATCAGATATAGAATCATTAGCCTTAACCCTTTGGCTCCTGCCCTCCAAATAATTCGCAAACCAGTTCAGGCTAGTACCCTGAATACCACATCGTGATAATTTGCTTAACAGAATGCCATGATCAACCGTATCGAAAGCCTTTCTCAGGTCTATAAAAATTGCTAAAGTAGAGCGGCCAATGTTTTTGTTAGTTAAGATGAGGTCTGAAAGCTTAGACACTGCATATATAGTAGACCTAGCCTTTCTAAATCCAAACTGGTTTTCCACAAGCATTCGATGCTGGTCAACAAAATACATGAGTTGTTTATAGACAATTTTTTCCATTAGCTTATAAGAGATTGGGAGCAACGAAGTAGGTCTGTAGTTGTTTGCTTTATAGGAGTCTCCTCCCTTAGGAATTGGTACTATAGTAGCTATTTTCCAGCTTTTTGGGATTACAGATGTATGAAAAATACAATTAAAAAGATTGACATATACCTTGGGGATGATTTTTACCGAGTCCAAGAATACACGTGCTGATATGCCTGGCAACATCGATTGCTTGTTGGGACTAATTTTCTTACACAAGTCAACAATTTCCTCACATGAAGTTTGGATATCATCCATTAAGAAAGGAGACTCATCTACATACGGTCGCCAGGGTAGCCTCATATCCTCTGCCAATATAGACCCAACAGTAGAGAAATAGCGATTTAGAAAATCAGGCACCTCAGCATCTTCCACACAATGGCCCTTGTCATTTTTTAATTTAATAGTTTCAGGTCCTGACACCGACTCAGTGCCAGGTATAATATGTCTAACCTTATGCCAAAATTTCTTACTATCGGTCTTGCAATTATCCAGTTCTTCTAAAACAAACTTTTGTCTGGCAGACCTTACCAGCTTCGTGGTAGCTTTACGTGCTGCCTTAGCCTTATTCCAATCGGTCTGTTTACCAGTTCTCTTGGCTTTCTTCAACATACAGTCCTTATCCCTAATACTTTCAAGTAACTCAACCGAGATCCATGGTTGCTTAGAATCTCTGACTGTAAAAGAACGAAAGGCACAATCAGAGTCCAGATACTCTGTAATAGCTCTGCTAAGGAGCTCCCATTTACTATCACTATCTAGTGCTTCATCAAAAGTTGACCAGTCATACTCCCGCCAGTGATCAGAGACTTTTTGTAATCATACCTTTTATAAGAGCGGCCCTGGATTCTGACTTTCTTAGCCTTGGTTCTGACATGTTTTTTTATGACAAATACCATTTGATGATCACTCAGGGCATTTGTTAGGGCACCACTTAAAGATATATCATTAAAAGAGGTAAAAATTAAATCCAGAATTGTTCCACGTTCAGAATACCTGGTGACATTTTTCACGTGTTGTTCAAGACCATATTGCTCTAAATCCGACAAGAAACGCTTAGGCACAGGATTGGTTGGGACAGAGACATCAATATTAAAATCACCCAACATCACAATGTCCTCTATATTTTCATCTCTTAATCTAGACAGTGTTTCTTTCACAACATCAATAAAACCCATATAATCACCTTTACGAGGTCTGTACACATTTAGAATTACCAGTTTCTTTACAAAGGGTCTCTCAATCAATACAGCTTGTAGTTCAATATCCTTAGTACTACAGTTTAACTCTATGAACCTATTTGCGTCATAAAGAATGCTATTACGGACAAATATGCAAAGACCTCCCCCAGCCTTCGGTTTAATATCGTTTATATCATTTTTCCATGATCTATCAACCCTCATTTTTCTATAATTATCAAGGGAGTAGGAGTTGTGTACATCCAATTTGGTATGCCAGGTCTCAGAGACAGTAATTACATCCCATTTGTTGTTCTGCGCTTCTACAGCCAAGGACTCATAACATGATTTAATGCTCCTAATGTTAGCATGAACTATTTTAAATCCCTTAAGCCTAGAAATTAATCCTCCATCAAAAGAGGCTGTCATGGTCCCATGAAAAAGTTTGTCCCACAAGTCAATAATGGTGAAGAAGTCTTAAGTCTAGTACATGATGTCTTATACATAGAGATAGTCAAAAAGACTACATGAGGGCAGTCATTAACAAGAACAAACGTGCAGTGAACATCTGCAAAAGATAATGGAAAGGTCAAACTGAAAGAGAGAACAAAAATTACGGTCATCTCGACCATTTTTGTTGCTAAGAAACAAGATAGCAGTCCTACCAGCTCTTTGTCTGTCGGGGCCAGCATATACTGCTTGGAAAAATAAGCCATATAAATTACAGAATAGTAATTTAGTTAGAACCTGGAGTAGTACAGTGAATTAACAACCATAAGTAACGGTAGCTAAGTATGAACTTTGCCAGGGATGCGAGTCCGAAAAAATCTATGATAGTGAGTGATATTTTAGATTTTAGGCAATAAAATTAATCCCTGAGCAGAAATAGCTCATCATAAGTAACGAAGAGCTAGATCATAGCAGGGCATGAGTTTTAGAAATTACCATGTAGTTTTGGCAGAAGGAATATTCTTATCAAAGGCAGCTAAGAAATCACGAGCCCATAGCTCGTTCAGTTTGTCTGATAAGTGGACACCATCACTCAGAAGGTCCAGGTGGTGTTTGAGTTTCCCATGTCTGACCTTGTGAATATGATTTGCCAACCATGGAAACTTGGTACTCTGAGATGCATTGATCGAGGTAAGACACTTATTAAAGTCAGTCACTGCCTGCAGTACCAATCTTTGTTGCTCTTGTAGTTGAAGCTTGGCCTCGTCGGATATCGGTGGTCAAAATTTTGTAACACATCGCTGGAGGTCTGCCCCAGCCAGGGGACATATCACAAACCTAGAACTTGGGTGGTTGGCTTCCAGCCAGTCATAACCTGCCTGTGCATAGGCAACCAGGTGATCGAGAAGATCTTGTGCGCTGTCCCAATTCATACTAATTTGAAATACTTTAGGCCTGCATGAGACAATAGTTTTAGAAGTAACATTACAGATCCCTCCTACAATGTATCCAACAGATTTTGGACAATGCTTGAGATGGTTATTGGCCAAAACGATCAAATCTTGAAGTTTTGCTCCTGGAAAACAATAAACATCAAAGCGCTGACTATTGACATTAATTACAGAAAGGGCTTCTCTCAGGTTCTTAACTCTGGAATCTCCAAAAACAACATTATTGGGTAACGGTTTCCAAGTGCAGATTAATGCTTTCTCAAGTTCCACTATATCTGCCTCGAGTTTAGTAGGAAAAAGGGTATCATCAGGTCGAGCTTTCGCCATGATGCCATCTGGGCAATAACCTTGATTAGAAAATTTTGCCTATCTAAGTGCCATCTGGGCAACATAAACAGTAACTAGAATTTTAGAGAAATTTAGATCTGAGTTATTCTCATTGAAATTTACTGATCAGAGTTGGATACGTCAAGAGTCTGTACGTGTGGTTTACAAACACTGTCACTGGGGTTTCGCCAGAGCACTTCTCACCTGGCCCAAGATCTGGCCAAGCTTGTTTCCTTTGATTGACTCTTTAGTTAGCTTACTAATCTCCCCCAGGTGGAAGCCACACCCCCAAAACTCATTCTTCGTCGCCTCAAGTAGGAGCATGTCCTTGGTTGCGAGTAGAAGGTTTTTTATAACATCATTTTGGCTGAATTTTGCCAAAACAATATTTGCCATGATTTTTTCCCTTGTTTTCAACCAGTCCGGCGAAGGCTTCAGATCTCTCGTCAGGGTAAACGCGTCTTCGGGGGCCCCCACTGTCAGGATACGATCCGCTATAACCGTCCCACCCATGAACTTGGCATACTGGAACTGGTAACAGTGTTCCGCGGAGGAGAAAATTCTACCTCCGTAGGAGAACTGAACCTCATGCAGATTTGAAAAGGGCGCGTACCTGCCCTGGAAGGCTAGTCCCAGGGGGGTCTCAACAGTCTTGATATTTGTGATAGAAAGCCCGTGGGGAAGATCGTTGATCTGATCAGCGTTAAATGTCCTGTTATCAATACGGATAGTTATTCCGCGTACTACACAGTTCACATTTTTCTTACGCGCAACAGCTTGGATAGCCTTAAGATTTTGATTGATCCTGCGTTCATCCTTCGTCAGGTCGTCCGAGACAGATACCCTACGCCATCTTTCATTTCCCTTGAGACGGTTAATGTTTTGATAAATCAAAGATTTGGCATTTACATTTGCTAGATGAACGATTATGGAGCGTGCTCTGTACGCTGGCAGTCGCCCTCGCCTAAAGATGGACTTAACTTGGATTATATCTGGGTCTAGACCGATGTCACTGATAAACTGGCTAAAAATATCTCTCAGATTTTCACCATCACTTTCCTTCAACCCCTCTATCAAGAGAATCTTGCGTTTTCGTTGGGTTTCCAGTATGAAAACTTTCTCCCCCTGTTCTGTAACAATTCTAGTAGTTTGATCAGCAGTCTGGACAATTAGATCAATATCCTCACCTTGGCGTACAACTGTTTCTTCGATACTACTCACCGCCTCTTTAATTTCAGAAACTGTGGCTTCGACAGTGTTGACGTTGTCTTTCAGCTTAGCGATGAGTTGGGCAGTGTCATTTAGTAAGGCACCGTGTCTGTCAACATTTTGGTTCAGTTTCGTTAAAACCCCGGCTACGTTGAAAAGAGCAGTCTCATGTTTGTCAAGCTGGGTCTGGAGCTCATTGACTCTGTGAATAATATTGATATTACTCGCTTCTAACGGGAGTTTACCACCTTGTTGCGTTGCTGACAAGATGGCGGCTGACGCGTCGACCAAGATCTGGCGCCTCGTGGTGGGCGATGATACGGGACTTGCGTCGTGGTGCTCGGGTTGCGGCGCTGGCGACTTCGTTGTCCTGCTCTGTTGCAGCCGATCTCTTGGATTTTGCTTGCTCTTACCAGCCATTGTGATCTATATCACTACTTCTCAGTAACTCGAACCCTAGCTGTTGTATCATTTAGTTTTTATCACTTTACACTCAGTATATCATAGGTGGAAGCATTTTAGTCTGCTATGTACAGCTGTCTTAAAGATCTTCATGAAATTGCGCCCTCTGGCATCTAATTCATTAGGGTAATATATTTTGATATACAACCTTATTTATCATCAGACTTGTTGACAAGAGCATTTGAAACCATGTCAGTTTCTAATTTACAACTACTCTATTACAGCATCTCCGTTTTGTGATGGTAATGGTTATCAGTATGTTGGACAATTGGCCGTGACAAACACAGGAAAAACTTGTCAGAGATGGGACAGTCAGTCCCCACACACCCACTCCAGGACAGCAAATCAATTCCCCTTTCACTCTCTGTCTGGGGCGGTAAACTACTGTCGTAATCCTGATAATTTGGCTACAATATGGTGCTACACAGTGGATCCATCAACCAATTGGGAATATTGTGAATAACTTTATCATGTTCTATAGTAGATTTGCATAGAAACATGTACTTCAATAGGAGTTCTGCCCTACCTTTTCTCTTTTCCTTGATACCAACATCATCATTGGTGATTGGCTGACGGTTTTGACTATGGTTGGGCTGTATACTGCCTCATTCTGAAGGAAGTTCATTGTCAGAGTTTCCCTCTGTGTTTCCACGTGTCCTTAAGTAAAGCAGGACAGCAGGGGCCTGTTTAATAATCTCAGATCGTACATATAGACACTTTTCTGTATGCCATAGAGACCTAAGAGAGATATGGGCTAACTGTTTTATGTGGAATCTTGTTTCCTTTTTAAATAAAATATTTAATTTCATTCCGTTAGTTAGCAGATCTTTCATGAAAAATAGATTACAACTCATTCTTACATAACACTGTCATATACATTACTAAATAGTACGAAGGGTTGAGAGATGAGTAAATGAAAAATATGAAATTAGACGTGCAGTACAATGTAGAGATATATAACCTAGTTAATATACCTAGTTATTACATTTGTGAGAGTTCTTTCCAGCGATTTAAAAGCAGTCTTTGTTCTGGCCTTCTGTGTCTCTGTACTCAATTTATTCCATATATTCCCACCACGATAGGCTGGACTGTGTCTGTACCCCTTAGTTGTGAATGTGTATTTTATTAATTAATCTCCTCTCATTCTATTCCTACCTGTTAAAACATTTTTCGGATTTTGTGACAGCTTGTAAAAAACACTCTTGAGTTGGCTTTTTGCATCTTAACTCCACTTTCTCAATTTTACCACTGTATGAAAACCACCATTTTACATATGAATGCGCCTGGCATATATATAGGTATGCTTTTTGCGTATACAAGGTCGTCCTAGTCCCCGTGTGTATACGCCTCACCTATAGGCGTATACCACTATACAATAGTTCTTATCTCTGCCACTTGGGGACACCACTCTAGCATATTTCATTTGCAATTAAAACACCACTCTTCTGAAGTCATACTTTGGGTACTGTATATATAGCACAAGGTCTCTTCAGATATCAACCCATGTGCTAAAACTAACCCCACCACTCGCCCCCCCCCTCCCCCCGCCACGGTGTCCGTTAGTTAGGGGTTCTATTGCATATCACACTGAATGTTGAGATCTCAAGAAGTTTGTGCTTAAACCTTAAAAGAATGAAGAAGAATAGAAAGACTTTCTGACTTGTTCTATTTTACATCTTGATTACAGCAATATTTTTCAACACATAGACACTTTTCTAGATGTACAGTCATTTCATCTTTATCTGTGCTAATTCAAAATAAATATCTGATGATAATAGACTACACATTGTCTCTGATAATATACTTTTGATACATACATTGCTCTAGTTACAACAAGGATGATAGATATAAGAATAAATGGAATAAAAGGATAATTGTTGGACAATGATAGTAGAGAGAACAGGACTTTGGATTGTGAGCTGTTGTATCATTTAGTTTTTATCACTTTACACTCAGTATATGATAGGTCGAAGCATTTTAGTCTGCTATGTACAGCTGTCTTTAAGATCTTCATGAAATTGCACCCTCTGGCATCTAATTCATTAGGGTAATATATTTTGATATACAACCTTATTTATCATCAGACTTGTTGACAAGAGCATTTGAAACCATGTCAGTTTCTAATTTACAACTACTCTATTACAGCATCTCCGTTTTGTGATGGTAATGGTTATCAGTATGTTGGACAATTGGCTGTGACAAACACGGGAAAAACTTGTCAGAGATGGGACAGTCAGTCCCCACACACCCATTCCAGCACTGCAAATCAATTCCCCTTTCACTCTCTGTCTGGGGCGAAAAACTACTGTCGTAATCCTGATAATTCGACTACAATATGGTGCTACACAGTTGATACATCAACCAGGTGGGAATATTGTGACATCCCCAACTGCCCAGCTGCAGGTATGAAAATTATGAGAGACCAATATGGAATAACTTTATCATGTTCTACAGTAGATTTGCATAGAAACATGTACTTCAATAGGAGTTCTGCCCTACCTTTTCTCTTTTCCTTGATACCAACATCATCATTGGTGATTGGCTGACGGTTTTGGTATGGTTGGGCTGTATACTACCTCATTCTGAAGGAAGTTCATTGTCAGAGTTTTTTTCTGTGTTTCCACGTGTCCTTAAGTAAAGCAGGACAGCAGGGGCCTGTTTAATAATCTCAGATCGTACATATAGACACTTTTCTGTATGCCATAGAGACCCAGGAAAGATGTGGGCTAACTGTTTAATATGGAATCTTGTTTCTTTTTTAAATAAAATATTTCATTTCATTCCGTTAAGTAACAGATCTTTCATGGAAAATAGATTGCAACTCATTTTTTCATAACACTGTCGTATACATTACTTAATAGTAGAAAAGGTTGAGAGATGAGTAAATGAAAAATATGAAATTAGACGTGCAGTTCAATGTAGAGATATATAACCTAGTTAATATACCTAGTTATTACATTTGTGAGAGATCTTTCCAGCGATTTAAAAGCAGTCTTTGTTCTGGCCTTCTGTGTCTCTGTACTCAATTTATTCCATATATTCCCACCACGATAGGCTGGACTGCGTCTGTACCCCTTAGTTGTGAATATGTATTTTATTAATTAATCTCCTCTCATTCTATTCCTACCTGTTAAAACATTTTTCGGATTTTGTGACAGCTTGTAAAAAACACTCTTGAGTTGGCTTTTTGCATCTGAACTCCACTTTCTTAATTTTACCACTGTATGAAAACCACCATTTTACATATGAATGCACCTGGCATATATATAGGTATGCTTTTTGCGTATACAAGGTCGTCCTAGTCCCCGTGTGTATACGCCTCACCTATAGGCGTATACCACTATACAATAGTTCTTATCTCTGCCACTTGGGGACACCACTCTAGCATATTTCATTTGCAATTAAAACACCACTCTTCTGAAGTCATACTTTGGGTACTGTATATATAGCACAAGGTCTCTTCAGATATCAACCCATGTGCTAAAACTAACCCCACCACTCGCCCCCCCCTCCCTCCCCCCGCCACGGTGTCCGTTAGTTAGGGGTTCTATTGCATATCACACTGAATGTTGAGATCTCAAGAAGTTTGTGCTTAAACCTTAAAAGAATGAAGAAGAATAGAAAGACTTTCTGACTTGTTCTATTTTACATCTTGATTACAGCAATATTTTTCAACACATAGACACTTTTCTAGATGTACAGTCATTTCATCTTTATCTGTGCTAATTCAAAATAAATATCTGATGATAATAGACTACACATTGTCTCTGATAATATACTTTTGATACATACATTGCTCTAGTTACAACAAGGATGATAGATATAAGAATAAATGGAATAAAAGGATAATTGTTGGACAATGATAGTAGAGAGAACAGGACTTTGGATTGTGAGCTGTTGTATCATTTAGTTTTTATCACTTTACACTCAGTATATGATAGGTCGAAGCATTTTAGTCTGCTATGTACAGCTGTCTTTAAGATCTTCATGAAATTGCACCCTCTGGCATCTAATTCATTAGGGTAATATATTTTGATATACAACCTTATTTATCATCAGACTTGTTGACAAGAGCATTTGAAACCATGTCAGTTTCTAATTTACAACTACTCTATTACAGCATCTCCGTTTTGTGATGGTAATGGTTATCAGTATGTTGGACAATTGGCTGTGACAAACACGGGAAAAACTTGTCAGAGATGGGACAGTCAGTCCCCACACACCCATTCCAGCACTGCAAATCAATTCCCCTTTCACTCTCTGTCTGGGGCGAAAAACTACTGTCGTAATCCTGATAATTCGACTACAATATGGTGCTACACAGTTGATACATCAACCAGGTGGGAATATTGTGACATCCCCAACTGCCCAGCTGCAGGTATGAAAATTATGAGAGACCAATATGGAATAACTTTATCATGTTCTACAGTAGATTTGCATAGAAACATGTACTTCAATAGGAGTTCTGCCCTACCTTTTCTCTTTTCCTTGATACCAACATCATCATTGGTGATTGGCTGACGGTTTTGAGTATGGTTGGGCTGTATACTACCTCATTCTGAAGGAAGTTCATTGTCAGAGTTTTTTTCTGTGTTTCCACGTGTCCTTAAGTAAAGCAGGACAGCAGGGGCCTGTTTAATAATCTCAGATCGTACATATAGACACTTTTCTGTATGCCATAGAGACCCAGGAAAGATGTGGGCTAACTGTTTAATATGGAATCTTGTTTCTTTTTTAAATAAAATATTTCATTTCATTCCGTTAAGTAACAGATCTTTCATGGAAAATAGATTGCAACTCATTTTTTCATAACACTGTCGTATACATTACTTAATAGTAGAAAAGGTTGAGAGATGAGTAAATGAAAAATATGAAATTAGACGTGCAGTTCAATGTAGAGATATATAACCTAGTTAATATACCTAGTTATTACATTTGTGAGAGATCTTTCCAGCGATTTAAAAGCAGTCTTTGTTCTGGCCTTCTGTGTCTCTGTACTCAATTTATTCCATATATTCCCACCACGATAGGCTGGACTGCGTCTGTACCCCTTAGTTGTGAATGTGTATTTTATTAATTAATCTCCTCTCATTCTATTCCTACCTGTTAAAACATTTTTCGGATTTTGTGACAGCTTGTAAAAAACACTCTTGAGTTGGCTTTTTGCATCTGAACTCCACTTTCTTAATTTTACCACTGTATGAAAACCACCATTTTACATATGAATGCGCCTGGCATATATATAGGTATGCTTTTTGCGTATACAAGGTCGTCCTAGTCCCCGTGTGTATACGCCTCACCTATAGGCGTATACCACTATACAATAGTTCTTATCTCTGCCACTTGGGGACACCACTCTAGCATATTTCATTTGCAATTAAAACACCACTCTTCTGAAGTCATACTTTGGGTACTGTATATATAGCACAAGGTCTCTTCAGATATCAACCCATGTGCTAAAACTAACCCCACCACTCGCCCCCCCCTCCCTCCCCCCGCCACGGTGTCCGTTAGGTGGGGGTTCTATTGCATATCACACTGAATATTGAGATCTCAAGAAGTTTGTGCTTAAACCTAAAAAGAATGAAGAAGAATAGAAAGACTTTCTGACTTGTTCTATTTTACATCTTGATTACAGCAATTTTTTTCAACACATAGACACTTTTCTAGATGTACAGTCATTTCATCTTTATCTGTGCTAATTCAAAATAAATATCTGATGATAATAGACTACACATTGTCTCTGATAATATACTTTTGATACATACATTGCTCTAGTTACAACAAGGATGATAGATATAAGAATAAATGGAATAAAAGGATAATTGTTGGACAATGATAGTAGAGAGAACAGGACTTTGGATTGTGAGCTGTTGTATCATTTAGTTTTTATCACTTTACACTCAGTATATGATAGGTCGAAGCATTTTAGTCTGCTATGTACAGCTGTCTTTAAGATCTTCATGAAATTGCACCCTCTGGCATCTAATTCATTAGGGTAATATATTTTGATATACAACCTTATTTATCATCAGACTTGTTGACAAGAGCATTTGAAACCATGTTAGTTTCTAATTTACAACTACTCTATTACAGCATCTCCGTTTTGTGATGGTAATGGTTATCAGTATGTTGGACAATTGGCTGTGACAAACACGGGAAAAACTTGTCAGAGATGGGACAGTCAGTCCCCACACACCCACTCCAGCACTGCAAATCAATTCCCCTTTCACTCTCTATCTGGGGCGAAAAACTACTGTCGTAATCCTGATAATTCGACTACAATATGGTGCTACACAGTTGATACATCAACCAGGTGGGAATATTGTGACATCCCCAACTGCCCAGCTGCAGGTATGAAAATTATGAGAGACCAATATGGAATAACTTTATCATGTTCTACAGTAGATTTGCATAGAAACATGTACTTCAATAGGAGTTCTGCCCTACCTTTTCTCTTTTCCTTGATACCAACATCATCATTGGTGATTGGCCGACGGTTTTGACTATGGTTGGGCTGTATACTACCTCATTCTGAAGGAAGTTCATTGTCAGAGTTTTTTTCTGTGTTTCCACGTGTCCTTAAGTAAAGCAGGACAGCAGGGGCCTGTTTAATAATCTCAGATCGTACATATAGACACTTTTCTGTATGCCATAGAGACCCAGGAAAGATGTGGGCTAACTGTTTAATATGGAATCTTGTTTCTTTTTTAAATAAAATATTTAATTTCATTCCGTTAAGTAACAGATCTTTCATGGAAAATAGATTACAACTCATTTTTTCATAACACTGTCGTATACATTACTTAATAGTAGAAAAGGTTGAGAGATGAGTAAATGAAAAATATGAAATTAGACGTGCAGTACAATGTAGAGATATATAACCTAGTTAATATACCTAGTTATTACATTTGTGTGAGTTCTTTCCAGCGATTTGAAAGCAGTCTTTGTTCTGGCCTTCTATGTCTCTGTCCTCAATTTATTCCATATATTCCCACCACGATAGGCTGGACTGTGTCTGTACCCCTTAGTTGTGAATGTGTATTTTATTAATTAATCTCCTCTCATTCTATTCCTACCTGTTAAAACATTTTTCGGATTTTGTGACAGCTTGTAAAAAACACTCTTGAGTTGCCTTTTTGCATCTGAACTCCACTTTCTCAATTTTACCACTGAATGAAAACCACCATTTTACATATGAATGCGCCTGGCATATATATAGGTATGCTTTTTGGTATACAAGGTCATCCTAGTCCCCGTGTGTATACGCCTCACCTATAGGCGTATACCACTATACAATAGTTCTTATCTCTGCCACTTGGGGACACCACTCTAGCATATTTCATTTGCAATTAAAACACCACTCTTCTGAAGTCATACTTTGGGTACTGTATATATAGCACAAGGTCTCTTCAGATATCAACCCATGTGCTAAAACTAACCCCACCACTCGCCCCAACCCCTCCCCCCGCCACGGTGTCCGTTAGGTGGGGGTTCTATTGCATATCACACTGAATATTGAGATCTCAAGAAGTTTGTGCTTAAACCTTAAAAGAATGAAGAAGAATAGAAAGACTTTCTGACTTCTTCTATTTTACATCTTCATTACATCAATATTTTTCAACACATAGACACTTTTCTAGATGTACAGTCATTTCATCTTTATCTGTGCTAATTCAAAATAAATATCTGATGATAATAGACTACACATTGTCTCTGATAATATACTTTTGATACATACATTGCTTTAGTTACAACAAGGATGATAGATATAAGAATAAATGGAATAAAATGATAATTGTTGGACAATGATAGTAGAGAGAACAGGACTTTGGATTGTGAGCTGTTGTATCATTTAGTTTTTATCACTTTACACTCAGTATATGATAGGTCGAAGCATTTTAGTCTGCTATGTACAGCTGTCTTTAAGATCTTCATGAAATTGTACCCTCTGGCATATAATTCATTAGGGTAATATATTTTGATATACAACCTTATTTATCATCAGACTTGTTGACAAGAGCATTTGAAACCATGTCAGTTTCTAATTTACAACTACTCTATTACAGCATCTCCGTTTTGTGATGGTAATGGTTATCAGTATGTTGGACAATTGGCTGTGACAAACACGGGAAAAACTTGTCAGAGATGGGACAGTCAGTCCCCACACACCCATTCCAGCACTGCAAATCAATTCCCCTTTCACTCTCTGTCTGGGGCGAAAAACTACTGTCGTAATCCTGATAATTCGACTACCATATGGTGCTACACAGTTGATCCATCAACCAGGTGGGAATATTGTGACGTCCCCATCTGCCCAGCTGCAGGTATGAAAATTATGAGAGACCAATATGGAAAAACTTTATCATGTTCTACAGTAGATTTGCATAGAAACATGTACTTCAATAGGAGTTCTGCCCTACCTTTTCTCTTTTTCTTGATACCAACATCATCATTGGTGATTGGCCGACAGTTTTGACTATGGTTGGACTGTATACTGCCTCATTCTGAAGGAAGTTCATTGTCAGAGTTTCCCTCTGTGTTTCCACGTGTCCTTAAGTAAAGCAGGACAGCAGGGGCCTGTTTAATAATCTCAGATCGTACATATAGACACTTTTCTGTATGCCATAGAGACCCAGGAAAGATGTGGGCTAACTGTTTAATATGGAATCTTGTTTCTTTTTTAAATAAAATATTTCATTTCATTCCGTTAAGTAACAGATCTTTCATGGAAAATAGATTACAACTCATTTTTACATAACACCGTCGTATACATTACTAAATAGTACGAAGGGTTGAGAGATGAGTAAATGAAAAATATGAAATTAGACGTGCAGTACAATGTAGAGATATATAACCTAGTTAATATACCTAGTTATTACATTTGTGAGAGTTCTTTCCAGCGATTTAAAAGCAGTCTTTGTTCTGGCCTTCTGTGTCTCTGTACTCATCTTATTCCATATATTCCCACCATGATAGGCTGGACTGTGTCTGTACCCCTTAGTCTTGAATGTTAATTTTATTAAATAATCTCCTTTCATTCTATTCCTACCTGTTAAAACATTTTTCGGATTTTGTGACAGCTTGTAAAAAACACTCTTGAGTTGGCTTTTTGCATCTGAACTCCACTTTCTTAATTTTACCACTGCATGAAAACCACCATTTTACATATGAATGCGCCTGGCATATATATAGGTATGCTTTTTGCATATACAAGGTCGTCCTAGTCCCCGTGTGTATACGCCTCACCTATAGGCGTATACCACTATACAATAGTTCTTATCTCTGCCACTTGGGGACACCACTCTAGCATATTTCATTTGCAATTAAAACACCACTCTTCTGAAGTCATACTTTGGGTACTGTATATTTAGTACAAGGTCTCTTCAGATATCAACCCATGTGCTAAAACTAACCCCACCACTCGCCCCAACCCCTCCCCCCGCCACGGTGTCCGTTAGGTGGGGGTTCTATTGCATATCACACTGAATATTGAGATCTCAAGAAGTTTGTGCTTAAACCTAAAAAGAATGAAGAAGAATAGAAAGACTTTCTGACTTCTTCTATTTTACATCTTCATTACATCAATATTTTTCAACACATAGACACTTTTCTAGATGTACAGTTATTTCATCTTTATCTGTGCTAATTCAAAATAAATATCTGATGATAATAGACTACACATTGTCTCTGATAATATACTTTTGATACATACATTGCTTTAGTTACAACAAGGATGATAGATATAAGAATAAATGGAATAAAAGGATAATTGTTGGACAATGATAGTAGAGAGAACAGGACTTTGGATTGTGAGCTGTTGTATCATTTAGTTTTTATCACTTTACACTCAGTATATGATAGGTCGAAGCATTTTAGTCTGCTATGTACAGCTGTCTTTAAGATCTTCATGAAATTGCACCCTCTGGCATCTAATTCATTAGGGTAATATATTTTGATATACAACCTTATTTATCATCAGACTTGTTGACAAGAGCATTTGAAACCATGTCAGTTTCTAATTTACAACTACTCTATTACAGCATCTCCGTTTTGTGATGGTAATGGTTATCAGTATGTTGGACAATTGGCTGTGACAAACACGGGAAAAACTTGTCAGAGATGGGACAGTCAGTCCCCACACACCCATTCCAGCACTGCAAATCAATTCCCCTTTCACTCTCTGTCTGGGGCGAAAAACTACTGTCGTAATCCTGATAATTCGACTACAATATGGTGCTACACAGTTGATACATCAACCAGGTGGGAATATTGTGACATCCCCAACTGCCCAGCTGCAGGTATGAAAATTATGAGAGACCAATATGGAATAACTTTATCATGTTCTACAATAGATTTGCATAGAAACATGTACTTCAATAGGAGTTCTGCCCTACCTTTTCTCTTTTCCTTGATACCAACATCATCATTGGTGATTGGCTGACGGTTTTGAGTATGGTTGGGCTGTATACTACCTCATTCTGAAGGAAGTTCATTGTCAGAGTTTTTTTCTGTGTTTCCACGTGTCCTTAAGTAAAGCAGGACAGCAGGGGCCTGTTTAATAATCTCAGATCGTACATATAGACACTTTTCTGTATGCCATAGAGACCCAGGAAAGATGTGGGCTAACTGTTTAATATGGAATCTTGTTTCTTTTTTAAATAAAATATTTCATTTCATTCCGTTAAGTAACAGATCTTTCATGGAAAATAGATTGCAACTCATTTTTTCATAACACTGTCGTATACATTACTTAATAGTAGAAAAGGTTGAGAGATGAGTAAATGAAAAATATGAAATTAGACGTGCAGTTCAATGTAGAGATATATAACCTAGTTAATATACCTAGTTATTACATTTGTGAGAGATCTTTCCAGCGATTTAAAAGCAGTCTTTGTTCTGGCCTTCTGTGTCTCTGTACTCAATTTATTCCATATATTCCCACCACGATAGGCTGGACTGCGTCTGTACCCCTTAGTTGTGAATGTGTATTTTATTAATTAATCTCCTCTCATTCTATTCCTACCTGTTAAAACATTTTTCGGATTTTGTGACAGCTTGTAAAAACCACTCTTGAGTTGGCTTTTTGCATCTGAACTCCACTTTCTTAATTTTACCACTGTATGAAAACCACCATTTTACATATGAATGCACCTGGCATATATATAGGTATGCTTTTTGCGTATACAAGGTCGTCCTAGTCCCCGTGTGTATACGCCTCACCTATAGGCGTATACCACTATTGCACCCTCTGGCATCTAATTCATTAGGGTAATATATTTTGATATACAACCTTATTTATCATCAGACTTGTTGACAAGAGCATTTGAAACCATGTCAGTTTCTAATTTACAACTACTCTATTACAGCATCTCCGTTTTGTGATGGTAATGGTTATCAGTATGTTGGACAATTGGCTGTGACAAACACGGGAAAAACTTGTCAGAGATGGGACAGTCAGTCCCCACACACCCATTCCAGCACTGCAAATCAATTCCCCTTTCACTCTCTGTCTGGGGCGAAAAACTACTGTCGTAATCCTGATAATTCGACTACAATATGGTGCTACACAGTTGATACATCAACCAGGTGGGAATATTGTGACATCCCCAACTGCCCAGCTGCAGGTATGAAAATTATGAGAGACCAATATGGAATAACTTTATCATGTTCTACAGTAGATTTGCATAGAAACATGTACTTCAATAGGAGTTCTGCCCTACCTTTTCTCTTTTCCTTGATACCAACATCATCATTGGTGATTGGCTGACGGTTTTGAGTATGGTTGGGCTGTATACTACCTCATTCTGAAGGAAGTTCATTGTCAGAATTTTTTTCTGTGTTTCCACGTGTCCTTAAGTAAAGCAGGACAGCAGGGGCCTGTTTAATAATCTCAGATCGTACATATAGACACTTTTCTGTATGCCATAGAGACCCAGGAAAGATGTGGGCTAACTGTTTAATATGGAATCTTGTTTCTTTTTTAAATAAAATATTTCATTTCATTCCGTTAAGTAACAGATCTTTCATGGAAAATAGATTGCAACTCATTTTTTCATAACACTGTCGTATACATTACTTAATAGTAGAAAAGGTTGAGAGATGAGTAAATGAAAAATATGAAATTAGACGTGCAGTTCAATGTAGAGATATATAACCTAGTTAATATACCTAGTTATTACATTTGTGAGAGATCTTTCCAGCGATTTAAAAGCAGTCTTTGTTCTGGCCTTCTGTGTCTCTGTACTCAATTTATTCCATATATTCCCACCACGATAGGCTGGACTGCGTCTGTACCCCTTAGTTGTGAATGTGTATTTTATTAATTAATCTCCTCTCATTCTATTCCTACCTGTTAAAACATTTTTCGGATTTTGTGACAGCTTGTAAAAAACACTCTTGAGTTGGCTTTTTGCATCTGAACTCCACTTTCTTAATTTTACCACTGTATGAAAACCACCATTTTACATATGAATGCACCTGGCATATATATAGGTATGCTATTTGCGTATACAAGGTCGTCCTAGTCCCCGTGTGTATACGCCTCACCTATAGGCGTATACCACTATACAATAGTTCTTATCTCTGCCACTTGGGGACACCACTCTAGCATATTTCATTTGCAATTAAAACACCACTCTTCTGAAGTCATACTTTGGGTACTGTATATATAGCACAAGGTCTCTTCAGATATCAACCCATGTGCTAAAACTAACCCCACCACTCGCCCCCCCCCCCTCCCCCCGCCACGGTGTCCGTTAGTTAGGGGTTCTATTGCATATCACACTGAATGTTGAGATCTCAAGAAGTTTGTGCTTAAACCTTAAAAGAATGAAGAAGAATAGAAAGACTTTCTGACTTGTTCTATTTTACATCTTGATTACAGCAATATTTTTCAACACATAGACACTTTTCTAGATGTACAGTCATTTCATCTTTATCTGTGCTAATTCAAAATAAATATCTGATGATAATAGACTACACATTGTCTCTGATAATATACTTTTGATACATACATTGCTCTAGTTACAACAAGGATGATAGATATAAGAATAAATGGAATAAAAGGATAATTGTTGGACAATGATAGTAGAGAGAACAGGACTTTGGATTGTGAGCTGTTGTATCATTTAGTTTTTATCACTTTACACTCAGTATATGATAGGTCGAAGCATTTTAGTCTGCTATGTACAGCTGTCTTTAAGATCTTCATGAAATTGCACCCTCTGGCATCTAATTCATTAGGGTAATATATTTTGATATACAACCTTATTTATCATCAGACTTGTTGACAAGAGCATTTGAAACCATGTCAGTTTCTAATTTACAACTACTCTATTACAGCATCTCCGTTTTGTGATGGTAATGGTTATCAGTATGTTGGACAATTGGCTGTGACAAACACGGGAAAAACTTGTCAGAGATGGGACAGTCAGTCCCCACACACCCATTCCAGCACTGCAAATCAATTCCCCTTTCACTCTCTGTCTGGGGCGAAAAACTACTGTCGTAATCCTGATAATTCGACTACAATATGGTGCTACACAGTTGATACATCAACCAGGTGGGAATATTGTGACATCCCCAACTGCCCAGCTGCAGGTATGAAAATTATGAGAGACCAATATGGAATAACTTTATCATGTTCTACAGTAGATTTGCATAGAAACATGTACTTCAATAGGAGTTCTGCCCTACCTTTTCTCTTTTCCTTGATACCAACATCATCATTGGTGATTGGCTGACGGTTTTGAGTATGGTTGGGCTGTATACTACCTCATTCTGAAGGAAGTTCATTGTCAGAGTTTTTTTCTGTGTTTCCACGTGTCCTTAAGTAAAGCAGGACAGCAGGGGCCTGTTTAATAATCTCAGATCGTACATATAGACACTTTTCTGTATGCCATAGAGACCCAGGAAAGATGTGGGCTAACTGTTTAATATGGAATCTTGTTTCTTTTTTAAATAAAATATTTCATTTCATTCCGTTAAGTAACAGATCTTTCATGGAAAATAGATTGCAACTCATTTTTTCATAACACTGTCGTATACATTACTTAATAGTAGAAAAGGTTGAGAGATGAGTAAATGAAAAATATGAAATTAGACGTGCAGTTCAATGTAGAGATATATAACCTAGTTAATATACCTAGTTATTACATTTGTGAGAGATCTTTCCAGCGATTTAAAAGCAGTCTTTGTTCTGGCCTTCTGTGTCTCTGTACTCAATTTATTCCATATATTCCCACCACGATAGGCTGGACTGCGTCTGTACCCCTTAGTTGTGAATGTGTATTTTATTAATTAATCTCCTCTCATTCTATTCCTACCTGTTAAAACATTTTTCGGATTTTGTGACAGCTTGTAAAAAACATTCTTGAGTTGGCTTTTTGCATCTGAACTCCACTTTCTTAATTTTACCACTGTATGAAAACCACCATTTTACATATGAATGCGCCTGGCATATATATAGGTATGCTTTTTGCGTATACAAGGTCGTCCTAGTCCCCGTGTGTATACGCCTCACCTATAGGCGTATACCACTATACAATAGTTCTTATCTCTGCCACTTGGGGACACCACTCTAGCATATTTCATTTGCAATTAAAACACCACTCTTCTGAAGTCATACTTTGGGTACTGTATATATAGCACATGGTCTCTTCAGATATCAACCCATGTGCTAAAACTAACCCCACCACTCGCCCCCCCCCCCTCCCCCCGCCACGGTGTCCGTTAGTTAGGGGTTCTATTGCATATCACACTGAATGTTGAGATCTCAAGAAGTTTGTGCTTAAACCTTAAAAGAATGAAGAAGAATAGAAAGACTTTCTGACTTGTTCTATTTTACATCTTGATTACAGCAATATTTTTCAACACATAGACACTTTTCTAGATGTACAGTCATTTCATCTTTATCTGTGCTAATTCAAAATAAATATCTGATGATAATAGACTACACATTGTCTCTGATAATATACTTTTGATACATACATTGCTCTAGTTACAACAAGGATGATAGATATAAGAATAAATGGAATAAAAGGATAATTGTTGGACAATGATAGTAGAGAGAACAGGACTTTGGATTGTGAGCTGTTGTATCATTTAGTTTTTATCACTTTACACTCAGTATATGATAGGTCGAAGCATTTTAGTCTGCTATGTACAGCTGTCTTTAAGATCTTCATGAAATTGCACCCTCTGGCATCTAATTCATTAGGGTAATATATTTTGATATACAACCTTATTTATCATCAGACTTGTTGACAAGAGCATTTGAAACCATGTCAGTTTCTAATTTACAACTACTCTATTACAGCATCTCCGTTTTGTGATGGTAATGGTTATCAGTATGTTGGACAATTGGCTGTGACAAACACGGGAAAAACTTGTCAGAGATGGGACAGTCAGTCCCCACACACCCATTCCAGCACTGCAAATCAATTCCCCTTTCACTCTCTGTCTGGGGCGAAAAACTACTGTCGTAATCCTGATAATTCGACTACAATATGGTGCTACACAGTTGATACATCAACCAGGTGGGAATATTGTGACATCCCCAACTGCCCAGCTGCAGGTATGAAAATTATGAGAGACCAATATGGAATAACTTTATCATGTTCTACAGTAGATTTGCATAGAAACATGTACTTCAATAGGAGTTCTGCCCTACCTTTTCTCTTTTCCTTGATACCAACATCATCATTGGTGATTGGCTGACGGTTTTGAGTATGGTTGGGCTGTATACTACCTCATTCTGAAGGAAGTTCATTGTCAGAGTTTTTTTCTGTGTTTCCACGTGTCCTTAAGTAAAGCAGGACAGCAGGGGCCTGTTTAATAATCTCAGATCGTACATATAGACACTTTTCTGTATGCCATAGAGACCCAGGAAAGATGTGGGCTAACTGTTTAATATGGAATCTTGTTTCTTTTTTAAATAAAATATTTCATTTCATTCCGTTAAGTAACAGATCTTTCATGGAAAATAGATTGCAACTCATTTTTTCATAACACTGTCGTATACATTACTTAATAGTAGAAAAGGTTGAGAGATGAGTAAATGAAAAATATGAAATTAGACGTGCAGTTCAATGTAGAGATATATAACCTAGTTAATATACCTAGTTATTACATTTGTGAGAGATCTTTCCAGCGATTTAAAAGCAGTCTTTGTTCTGGCCTTCTGTGTCTCTGTACTCAATTTATTCCATATATTCCCACCACGATAGGCTGGACTGCGTCTGTACCCCTTAGTTGTAAATGTGTATTTTATTAATTAATCTCCTCTCATTCTATTCCTACCTGTTAAAACATTTTTCGGATTTTGTGACAGCTTGTAAAAAACACTCTTGAGTTGGCTTTTTGCATCTGAACTCCACTTTCTTAATTTTACCACTGTATGAAAACCACCATTTTACATATGAATGCACCTGGCATATATATAGGTATGCTTTTTGCGTATACAAGGTCGTCCTAGTCCCCGTGTGTATACGCCTCACCTATAGGCGTATACCACTATACAATAGTTCTTATCTCTGCCACTTGGGGACACCACTCTAGCATATTTCATTTGCAATTAAAACACCACTCTTCTGAAGTCATACTTTGGGTACTGTATATATAGCACAAGGTCTCTTCAGATATCAACCCATGTGCTAAAACTAACCCCACCACTCGCCCCCCCCTCCCTCCCCCCGCCACGGTGTCCGTTAGTTAGGGGTTCTATTGCATATCACACTGAATGTTGAGATCTCAAGAAGTTTGTGCTTAAACCTTAAAAGAATGAAGAAGAATAGAAAGACTTTCTGACTTGTTCTATTTTACATCTTGATTACAGCAATATTTTTCAACACATAGACACTTTTCTAGATGTACAGTCATTTCATCTTTATCTGTGCTAATTCAAAATAAATATCTGATGATAATAGACTACACATTGTCTCTGATAATATACTTTTGATACATACATTGCTCTAGTTACAACAAGGATGATAGATATAAGAATAAATGGAATAAAAGGATAATTGTTGGACAATGATAGTAGAGAGAACAGGACTTTGGATTGTGAGCTGTTGTATCATTTAGTTTTTATCACTTTACACTCAGTATATGATAGGTCGAAGCATTTTAGTCTGCTATGTACAGCTGTCTTTAAGATCTTCATGAAATTGCACCCTCTGGCATCTAATTCATTAGGGTAATATATTTTGATATACAACCTTATTTATCATCAGACTTGTTGACAAGAGCATTTGAAACCATGTTAGTTTCTAATTTACAACTACTCTATTACAGCATCTCCGTTTTGTGATGGTAATGGTTATCAGTATGTTGGACAATTGGCTGTGACAAACACGGGAAAAACTTGTCAGAGATGGGACAGTCAGTCCCCACACACCCACTCCAGCACTGCAAATCAATTCCCCTTTCACTCTCTGTCTGGGGCGAAAAACTACTGTCGTAATCCTGATAATTCGACTACAATATGGTGCTACACAGTTGATACATCAACCAGGTGGGAATATTGTGACATCCCCAACTGCCCAGCTGCAGGTATGAAAATTATGAGAGACCAATATGGAATAACTTTATCATGTTCTACAGTAGATTTGCATAGAAACATGTACTTCAATAGGAGTTCTGCCCTACCTTTTCTCTTTTCCTTGATACCAACATCATCATTGGTGATTGGCCGACGGTTTTGACTATGGTTGGGCTGTATACTACCTCATTCTGAAGGAAGTTCATTGTCAGAGTTTTTTTCTGTGTTTCCACGTGTCCTTAAGTAAAGCAGGACAGCAGGGGCCTGTTTAATAATCTCAGATCGTACATATAGACACTTTTCTGTATGCCATAGAGACCCAGGAAAGATGTGGGCTAACTGTTTAATATGGAATCTTGTTTCTTTTTTAAATAAAATATTTAATTTCATTCCGTTAAGTAACAGATCTTTCATGGAAAATAGATTACAACTCATTTTTTCATAACACTGTCGTATACATTACTTAATAGTAGAAAAGGTTCAGAGATGAGTAAATGAAAAATATGAAATTAGACGTGCAGTACAATGTAGAGATATATAACCTAGTTAATATACCTAGTTATTACATTTGTGTGAGTTCTTTCCAGCGATTTGAAAGCAGTCTTTGTTCTGGCCTTCTATGTCTCTGTCCTCAATTTATTCCATATATTCCCACCACGATAGGCTGGACTGTGTCTGTACCCCTTAGTTGTGAATGTGTATTTTATTAATTAATCTCCTCTCATTCTATTCCTACCTGTTAAAACATTTTTCGGATTTTGTGACAGCTTGTAAAAAACACTCTTGAGTTGCCTTTTTGCATCTGAACTCCACTTTCTCAATTTTACCACTGAATGAAAACCACCATTTTACATATGAATGCGCCTGGCATATATATAGGTATGCTTTTTGGTATACAAGGTCATCCTAGTCCCCGTGTGTATACGCCTCACCTATAGGCGTATACCACTATACAATAGTTCTTATCTCTGCCACTTGGGGACACCACTCTAGCATATTTCATTTGCAATTAAAACACCACTCTTCTGAAGTCATACTTTGGGTACTGTATATATAGCACAAGGTCTCTTCAGATATCAACCCATGTGCTAAAACTAACCCCACCACTCGCCCCAACCCCTCCCCCCGCCACGGTGTCCGTTAGGTGGGGGTTCTATTGCATATCACACTGAATATTGAGATCTCAAGAAGTTTGTGCTTAAACCTTAAAAGAATGAAGAAGAATAGAAAGACTTTCTGACTTCTTCTATTTTACATCTTCATTACATCAATATTTTTCAACACATAGACACTTTTCTAGATGTACAGTCATTTCATCTTTATCTGTGCTAATTCAAAATAAATATCTGATGATAATAGACTACACATTGTCTCTGATAATATACTTTTGATACATACATTGCTTTAGTTACAACAAGGATGATAGATATAAGAATAAATGGAATAAAATGATAATTGTTGGACAATGATAGTAGAGAGAACAGGACTTTGGATTGTGAGCTGTTGTATCATTTAGTTTTTATCACTTTACACTCAGTATATGATAGGTCGAAGCATTTTAGTCTGCTATGTACAGCTGTCTTTAAGATCTTCATGAAATTGTACCCTCTGGCATATAATTCATTAGGGTAATATATTTTGATATACAACCTTATTTATCATCAGACTTGTTGACAAGAGCATTTGAAACCATGTCAGTTTCTAATTTACAACTACTCTATTACAGCATCTCCGTTTTGTGATGGTAATGGTTATCAGTATGTTGGACAATTGGCTGTGACAAACACGGGAAAAACTTGTCAGAGATGGGACAGTCAGTCCCCACACACCCATTCCAGCACTGCAAATCAATTCCCCTTTCACTCTCTATCTGGGGCGAAAAACTACTGTCGTAATCCTGATAATTCGACTACAATATGGTGCTACACAGTTGATACATCAACCAGGTGGGAATATTGTGACATCCCCAACTGCCCAGCTGCAGGTATGAAAATTATGAGAGACCAATATGGAATAACTTTATCATGTTCTACAGTAGATTTGCATAGAAACATGTACTTCAATAGGAGTTCTGCCCTACCTTTTCTCTTTTCCTTGATACCAACATCATCATTGGTGATTGGCCGACGGTTTTGACTATGGTTGGGCTGTATACTACCTCATTCTGAAGGAAGTTCATTGTCAGAGTTTTTTTCTGTGTTTCCACGTGTCCTTAAGTAAAGCAGGACAGCAGGGGCCTGTTTAATAATCTCAGATCGTACATATAGACACTTTTCTGTATGCCATAGAGACCCAGGAAAGATGTGGGCTAACTGTTTAATATGGAATCTTGTTTCTTTTTTAAATAAAATATTTAATTTCATTCCGTTAAGTAACAGATCTTTCATGGAAAATAGATTACAACTCATTTTTTCATAACACTGTCGTATACATTACTTAATAGTAGAAAAGGTTCAGAGATGAGTAAATGAAAAATATGAAATTAGACGTGCAGTACAATGTAGAGATATATAACCTAGTTAATATACCTAGTTATTACATTTGTGTGAGTTCTTTCCAGCGATTTGAAAGCAGTCTTTGTTCTGGCCTTCTATGTCTCTGTCCTCAATTTATTCCATATATTCCCACCACGATAGGCTGGACTGTGTCTGTACCCCTTAGTTGTGAATGTGTATTTTATTAATTAATCTCCTCTCATTCTATTCCTACCTGTTAAAACATTTTTCGGATTTTGTGACAGCTTGTAAAAAACACTCTTGAGTTGCCTTTTTGCATCTGAACTCCACTTTCTCAATTTTACCACTGAATGAAAACCACCATTTTACATATGAATGCGCCTGGCATATATATAGGTATGCTTTTTGGTATACAAGGTCATCCTAGTCCCCGTGTGTATACGCCTCACCTATAGGCGTATACCACTATACAATAGTTCTTATCTCTGCCACTTGGGGACACCACTCTAGCATATTTCATTTGCAATTAAAACACCACTCTTCTGAAGTCATACTTTGGGTACTGTATATATAGCACAAGGTCTCTTCAGATATCAACCCATGTGCTAAAACTAACCCCACCACTCGCCCCAACCCCTCCCCCCGCCACGGTGTCCGTTAGGTGGGGGTTCTATTGCATATCACACTGAATATTGAGATCTCAAGAAGTTTGTGCTTAAACCTTAAAAGAATGAAGAAGAATAGAAAGACTTTCTGACTTCTTCTATTTTACATCTTCATTACATCAATATTTTTCAACACATAGACACTTTTCTAGATGTACAGTCATTTCATCTTTATCTGTGCTAATTCAAAATAAATATCTGATGATAATAGACTACACATTGTCTCTGATAATATACTTTTGATACATACATTGCTTTAGTTACAACAAGGATGATAGATATAAGAATAAATGGAATAAAATGATAATTGTTGGACAATGATAGTAGAGAGAACAGGACTTTGGATTGTGAGCTGTTGTATCATTTAGTTTTTATCACTTTACACTCAGTATATGATAGGTCGAAGCATTTTAGTCTGCTATGTACAGCTGTCTTTAAGATCTTCATGAAATTGTACCCTCTGGCATATAATTCATTAGGGTAATATATTTTGATATACAACCTTATTTATCATCAGACTTGTTGACAAGAGCATTTGAAACCATGTCAGTTTCTAATTTACAACTACTCTATTACAGCATCTCCGTTTTGTGATGGTAATGGTTATCAGTATGTTGGACAATTGGCTGTGACAAACACGGGAAAAACTTGTCAGAGATGGGACAGTCAGTCCCCACACACCCATTCCAGCACTGCAAATCAATTCCCCTTTCACTCTCTGTCTGGGGCGAAAAACTACTGTCGTAATCCTGATAATTCGACTACCATATGGTGCTACACAGTTGATCCATCAACCAGGTGGGAATATTGTGACGTCCCCATCTGCCCAGCTGCAGGTATGAAAATTATGAGAGACCAATATGGAAAAACTTTATCATGTTCTACAGTAGATTTGCATAGAAACATGTACTTCAATAGGAGTTCTGCCCTACCTTTTCTCTTTTTCTTGATACCAACATCATCATTGGTGATTGGCCGACAGTTTTGACTATGGTTGGACTGTATACTGCCTCATTCTGAAGGAAGTTCATTGTCAGAGTTTCCCTCTGTGTTTCCACGTGTCCTTAAGTAAAGCAGGACAGCAGGGGCCTGTTTAATAATCTCAGATCGTACATATAGACACTTTTCTGTATGCCATAGAGACCCAGGAAAGATGTGGGCTAACTGTTTAATATGGAATCTTGTTTCTTTTTTAAATAAAATATTTCATTTCATTCCGTTAAGTAACAGATCTTTCATGGAAAATAGATTACAACTCATTTTTACATAACACCGTCGTATACATTACTAAATAGTACGAAGGGTTGAGAGATGAGTAAATGAAAAATATGAAATTAGACGTGCAGTACAATGTAGAGATATATAACCTAGTTAATATACCTAGTTATTACATTTGTGAGAGTTCTTTCCAGCGATTTAAAAGCAGTCTTTGTTCTGGCCTTCTGTGTCTCTGTACTCATCTTATTCCATATATTCCCACCATGATAGGCTGGACTGTGTCTGTACCCCTTAGTCTTGAATGTTAATTTTATTAAATAATCTCCTCTCATTCTATTCCTACCTGTTAAAACATTTTTCGGATTTTGTGACAGCTTGTAAAAAACACTCTTGAGTTGGCTTTTTGCATCTGAACTCCACTTTCTTAATTTTACCACTGCATGAAAACCACCATTTTACATATGAATGCGCCTGGCATATATATAGGTATGCTTTTTGCATATACAAGGTCGTCCTAGTCCCCGTGTGTATACGCCTCACCTATAGGCGTATACCACTATACAATAGTTCTTATCTCTGCCACTTGGGGACACCACTCTAGCATATTTCATTTGCAATTAAAACACCACTCTTCTGAAGTCATACTTTGGGTACTGTATATATAGCACAAGGTCTCTTCAGATATCAACCCATGTGCTAAAACTAACCCCACCACTCGCCCCAACCCCTCCCCCCGCCACGGTGTCCGTTAGGTGGGGGTTCTATTGCATATCACACTGAATATTGAGATCTCAAGAAGTTTGTGCTTAAACCTAAAAAGAATGAAGAAGAATAGAAAGACTTTCTGACTTCTTCTATTTTACATCTTCATTACATCAATATTTTTCAACACATAGACACTTTTCTAGATGTACAGTTATTTCATCTTTATCTGTGCTAATTCAAAATAAATATCTGATGATAATAGACTACACATTGTCTCTGATAATATACTTTTGATACATACATTGCTTTAGTTACAACAAGGATGATAGATATAAGAATAAATGGAATAAAATGATAATTGTTGGACAATGATAGTAGAGAGAACAGGACTTTGGATTGTGAGCTGTTGTATCATTTAGTTTTTATCACTTTACACTCAGTATATGATAGGTCGAAGCATTTTAGTCTGCTATGTACAGCTGTATTTAAGATCTTCATGAAATTGCACCCTCTGGCATCTAATTCATTAGGGTAATATATTTTGATAAACAACCTTATCTATCATCAGACTTGTTGACAAGAGCATTTGAAACCATGTCAGTTTCTAATTTACAACTACTCTATTACAGCATCTCCGTTTTGTGATGGTAATGGTTATCAGTATGTTGGACAATTGGCTGTGACAAACACGGGAAAAACTTGTCAGAGATGGGACAGTCAGTCCCCACACACCCACTCCATGACTGCATTCCCCTTTCACTCTCTGTCTGGGGCGGAAAACTACTGTCGTAATCCTGATAATTCGACTACAATATGGTGCTACACAGTTGATACATCAACCAGGTGGGAATATTGTGACATCCCCAACTGCCCAGCTGCAGGTATGAAAATTATGAGAGACCAATATGGAATAACTTTATCATGTTCTACAGTAGATTTGCATAGAAACATGTACTTCAATAGGAGTTCTGCCCTACCTTTTCTCTTTTCCTTGATACCAACATCATCATTGGTGAATGGCAGACAGTTTTGACTATGGTTGGGCTGTATACTGCCTCATTCTGAAGGAAGTTCATTGTCAGAGTTTCCCTCTGTGTTTCCACGTGTGCTTAAATAAAGCAGAACAGCAGGGGCCTGTTTAATAATCTCATTTTTACATAACACTGTCGTATACATTGCTAAATAGTAGGAAGGGTCGAGAGATGAGTAAATGAAAAATATGAAATTAGACGTGCAGTACAATGTAGAGATATATAACCTAGTTAATATACCTAGCTATTACATTTGTGAGAGTTCTTTCCAGCGATTTGAAAGCAGTTTTTGTTCTGGCCTTCTGTCTCTCTGTCATCATTTTTTTGCAACGTCGTCTAGATTTTTTAAACGAAAATGATTAAACGTTACATCCATGTGATTGTTAACCGACAGCCCTTTAGGTCTGCTAGCGTCTGTGATGGGGCGAAAGCCACCCCCAGACTTGCTTACCACGCTCAATGCGTGTACATGTCGGGGCTGGGGGGTTGGATTCTTGTCCTTATATTTCCTAATATGCATCCACCCATATATCTATGAATGCCCTGCAATATTTGTTGATGTACTGCAGCCAGTTTCTTGTTGCCTCCACACTGGATATCTGGCATGGAGATATTGTAGATACATATATACAAATATATTCAAGGTTATGTGACAGAGTTTCCTTTTACTTTTCTTTAAAATATAAATGTCCACAAGTGAATTCCAATGTAATACAGTTTATTGTCTGGATATGGTGTTCCAAGCAAACCTAGCCATATGGTTATTATGAATAACACAGCCTTCCCTACCTTTGGTACTTTCTATATTGAGTGAGAGAGAAATGTCCTTTAGATATCCATGATATCTGTCCTATGAAAGCTGTTCCTAAGATATTTGTGCAGCCAAATTGCCTCACAGAGTCACACACATCCTCACTGCCTCATGCCTGGTTCCAGAGTGCATCTATGTATATATTGTATACAGAATCTATGTATATATTGTATACAGAATCTTCCCCTCACTACTAACTGCCTGGTAACCTCTGAGCATGCTCAGAAGGCATTTCCGGTTGTTCATATATGTTATAGAACAACTCTGAGGGTTATATAAGTATGCAGCAGTGGTGAGGAAGGTCAAAACATGTTCCCAGGTCTGCTACAAGCGCACTGCAGCTAATGCATGAGGCTTCAAACCAAAGGCTGTGTTCCTAAATCCATTTGGAACTCTTAGGAACACTCCACAGTAAACCCCCTAAATTCGCATTGCTGTAACACACAGAGTGTGGTTGTTTATTGACCACTGACAATTTACCTGGTGCAATTTCCTCAGAAATTAAATTGTCAATGAAATCATAAGCATCGCTATAAACAGATGAATAATTATCAATAGAATAATCAACAATGTCCGATGCCGGGTCAATAATTTTACTCCGTGAAAAATGCCATCGAGAATGAAATGACTGTCTGGGTCCATCTCATAAGAGGGTGCGTCCACCAACCACGACAAGGCTACGACAATGGCTCTCCGACAAGGTCCACGACAGGCCTACGATTGGAAAGCGTATCGTAGCCTTGTCGTGGTTGGTGGACCCTAGTTCCCGACAAGAGTCTACGACAAGGCCACGACAGGCTGCGACTGGAAGCTTGTCAGGGGCCTGTCGGGGGCCTTCCGACAAGGCTACGACAATATCGAACATGTTTGATTTTTGCTACGACTAGACCTTTGTCGTGGAGTGTTGTGGTTTCCTCGATATCACTGTCGTAGTGTGTCGGGACCATGGACGCCTTTTTTTCGGCAACCACCGACCTCTACGACACGGCCCGATAGCGCTGTCCCGACACTGCTCTTCTCATGACAAGGCTGCGACAAGGTGCCGATAGGAACTTTCTTGTCTGCTCTTGTCGTAGCCTTGTCGTGGTTGGTGGACGCCCCCTCTTAGGCCCGTAAACCTGAGCGGGTGCTCCAGATAACATGTTGAACCAACCTGCCGGGTTCATTTGAGAGCGGATACCGCCGATAAAGTGATTATTCCCTAATGTCCACAATGGTACACAATCATTATAAACGTCACAAATATCCGATAAACATTCAGAAATTGTTAAGCTGGGGAAATAGTCTCTTGGAACTTGTTTATCACGCCGCTGTTCTATCGCTGGGACTGGATTTGTAGGTGGGCGTGGCACTTTCCCGTGGTCGTCTCATGTTCACTTACTATGGGACTCAGTGTCCTTCTGGTCGAATTTCACTGTGTCTTTTTTGCATGTTCTTGCCTTGTGCAGTCCACAGCAACTTGCACACACATGCGAGCGAGGTCAATTACTAATATCACAAAAAGTGAAATTGTAACGAGCACAAACATCTTCCGGAACCTTAATATTCGATCTTTTAGGCGCTTTGTTTTTAGATCCAGAGGCCTCTTTGACCGCCAATGTGTTTTCCCCCGAAAGGTAGGTATAGAGTCTTTCGTGTTCTGCTGCCACAGTTAGATCCAACCGGCCATTGAGCACCATAGAAATTACGTTATGTTCATAACGGGAAAGACTCTCCGGAGAAAATGCTTCGGACACACTTTTCAGAGAAACAAACTGGAGATGATTCAGGTAATCCTTGGGCAAAATAGACGGGAGGTTAACCCGTATCACACACTGTAGCACACAGATCATTCCGAAAAGGAGTTCAGCTAGAGACATTTCATCAAATCGTTTGTCGATCTGGATATGGAAGTCTGGTCTCAACCAATGTCTCGACCGTTTTCTCTTTGAGGATTCAGACAAAAGGTGTAAGCTACCTAGCCAATCTTGGTCTTTTCCTACCCCCTCCAGGGGTTTTGAGACGGAAAGTAATCCCTCTAACACCTCTGATCCAAGGGCACTCGGGCCCAGACCCGCTGCAGTCAGACCGGCGAGAAGTGTTTGTTGTCCAGATGGCGGTCCGTCAGTGCGGCGCCCCTGTCCATAGCTGGGCGACTTGCAGAACCGGTCTGGCTGGCTCCACTGAGAATAGATTCCGGACCGTCAAATCCCTCAAACGTCTCTCGAGACGGCTGATTTCGTCCTCTTCAGCAAGTTTCCTGGATAAATCCTCTTGCTGACGAATTTTTAACAACAGTGTTTCCTTACGAGATAATTCGTCCGAGCTTTTTCCCTCCTCAGGTGCACCGGTCGAGGCACGTGGCAATAAACTTTTGCAGTAACGGCCGAATGGTGGAAGATGAGCAGAGCAGTTTTTCTGCAAAGATACGTATTCTTCTTGGTCTGACATTTTTCAACGTGTACCGTGACAACCGTGTTAAAAACCAAGAAAAAATATCTGGCACGCAGGCCTACGTCTGTTCTGAGGGCCCGGTGGCTGAGGAGTGACTGAGCCAGGTGGCTTGGGGTGTGTGCAGCGACCCCAGCCGGAGTGTCAGGTGGCGCCCTCTTACATTAATACATTTAACTATAGTATAGTTCATAACCATTACTCACCCAATGACCACTGTGCACACCTGAACATTGGTGTGTGGTTCCCTATCAAGGCCTGATATCTATGTGCCTCCCACTACCTCTCTATTCTATTTTCAAACCTGAGTCTTACCTACATTTGCATACTACATCTCTTGAGTGCTGTACATAGTCACAGTGCACCATGAAATTCAAAGCAAGTTTTTATGGCAGAATTCTGACATAGCAGACTGACAGAATAATATAGATCATGCCAGATATGACAAAAAGATACTTTGTCATCTATTCCCCAAGGAACAGTTCTATGATTAGCAGTCATACAGAGGACAAGATTAGCAGTACAAGTGAGTGTGTTCCATGGTTTCTGAAGTCCATATAAAAGAATTTAAAAGCATATCAATTGTACTTTAGTCCCGACCATTATATAATCTCCCACTGAATTAACAATATCAGCAAGCTGGGTCGACAAAACAAATGTTTTCTGCATATCCAGATTGATGTCTATGTATGCATGCTTTACAATTACATTGGCACTTTTAAGAGCAAATGTATACACTGATTTAACAGATGGATAAGTTCACTGGAAGCTGAGGACGATGTCAAAATTATCCAAAATACTACGATAGTACCTTACAATAGCAAGATCCGCTTCATCAGCATTGAGGTTACAAGAGGAGTAATTGTTAGAAAGTTTACTTATGGCAGCTTGTTCTTGAAGCCTCTTTCATTTCCTCCATTGCCCTTTCAGCCAGGCAAGAAGAGGAAAAATACCTCTAGCAATGGACAATTTTTGTAATGGAGGGACCTATTTCAATTGATATTTGTGAGCATATTCATTCATTTTCCTATAATTGAGCTGGTAAAAGATGTCATACGAGGATTTTCAATTCAGAAACCATCAGTCATCAATTCGGATAACTTATGGTCACAATGGATACCTTCATATTTCCCAGATGAGATGAGACTGAAGAGTTTTTGTAGGGTGGGTGGGTGGTTCCTTCTCGTTGGCGGCCCAGGGTTGAAGTGAACGTCGGCGGGGTGGTGTGGGGTGACCACGTGAGGGACACGTGATCGGAACGGGTTCACAGAGTCCCTAGCGACCAGGGGTGAGTCCCTAACGACTGTGCTCAGTTTCGCATTAAGTCCGACTCTTCAGTTAGCCCTAATGGAACCAACTGTGAAATGGGTATGTATCCCCAGTCTAATGCATTGTACTGTTAAAGGGCACTTGTATTGCTGATATTAGTGTAGCGGTTACCCTCTAGTCGCTGAAAGTGTGTTACCACTCTCCGCGATCGTCAGCCGACCAGAGGTTCCGAGACTAGTCGCTACCCTGTACTTACCGTGCCAATACAGGTGGGTTCGGCTTTACCCACTGGAGAAGGGAGGGAGATCTGAGATCTACCAACTACCGCTTAACCGCGAATAGAAAACCAGACTCCGGACAGTTTCAGTTTACCGTTCGTTTATTACTGGAAGTAATACACAATCCGTTGGTGCTACGGGGCACCAACTAGCGCGGGAAGAGATACTGGTCTCTTCAACGTTGAAAGGTGTTTCAACACAACCTAACCAACTCGTGAGGCTTCAGACTTTCACTCCGTAAAGAGGCACCGTGAGAAGTCCTATCAACCCGCTGTGGACTCAACCTTATATAGCGGCCGAGTTACGTAATGCGGGTGAACCCGCAGCATTTGCATACTGCGGGTCCGCCGGCCATACCGCACAGCAAGGATCGGCACTCGCGCCACCTAGTTCTAAAGTGAAACAACGCTGCTCGACTGCCCTGACCCCTACATTACCCCTCCCAGCTTTTATGAAGGGGGGACCGGCAACCATTGCGTTGCAAAGAGGACATCTCGAAAAAGTTTAATAACTAAGTCGAGCAGTTCTGAATACGTGTCTAACCATTCAACGTTCACAAAGAATCTTTTTACTGATACCGATGTATAATAAGGTTGAGATGGGAAAGTAAAATTTACACATTTTCAATGCTGAAAAAGGAAGACATAAGGGTAATACGGTATATAAAAACGGAGTAGCCTCGCTACCACCCTGGTAATAAATATAAACGTAACAATATCACCCGTCTCGCCGATGTTGTTGGCTTTTCCCTGGCTTCCTTGAGTATCGGGCGGAGAGGACTCGTCGGCTCGGACCCACAAGGGGTCAGCCCTCACCAATGAGCACTCCGCCTCCCACTGTTCCGGAGTTGTAAGCCAGGGATAACGTAGTATTAGTGTCGAGCCTGGCAGACCCGTCAGCGTGGGGACCTACTCGATCCAGCCCCCTGCTTCCGGGCGCCAGGCTTCCGACTGTCTTCCCAGCACAGCTCCAGCGTAGTTAGGGGGAGCAATTCCGCGAACCCCCCCTACCTTTTTGACTTCACATGGCCCGTCCCGCAGGTCACCGTTGTGAAGAGAGTAACATGTGTATAAGGAGAAAGAAAAAGATAGCCAAGCACGTTTTCTTCTCCGTGTAGGAGTTCCCATCTCCGTAAAAAGTTGGTATCAGCGTCCTTATAGCGTGGCGCGCTATATCCATCTCTTGGATAGGAGTTGCAGGAACCACTGAAGGCCCCAACCCCTATCCACACGGTGATTCACACTTCCCTCACTGGCAAAAGACCAAGCGAGTCCAGCGTGAATTACCCCACAGGGAACTGAAACCACTTGCCGAAGCCGGGTCTCAGCCCCATTTCTCACCTTCGCTTTCCGTGGTGTTAAACCGGAGTCTAACCTGCGAAAAGCACCACAGGCCGGAGTGTTTCGCAATGGGGCCCTACAACGGGGCTACCATCGAGAGACCCTTCAGCCTTCTAAAACTCAAGTTGTGCAGCGAAAATTCACCACGGGGGTGATTCTCCACGGCCCAACCCGAGATCGCTTTTCTATTTTGATCCACCTGTACTACCCCTCCCAGCGACCACGGGGGCGGCTGATCGAAGCACCACTTATATGGGGGACCAAACCAGTCACCCTCTCCACCTGAAACTGAATTCAGGCGTGGGTGATCCCCAGGTAAGAACTGCTTGAGTTAATATCTGAGGAGCCGGCGGACGGACAGGCACAGACAACTAGGGTTGAATATGTCGATCCATCCTCTGTGGCAGGAGTCGTCCTGCCTCTCTCCATCCCACAGTGATACCGGGGAACCTCCGGGGGTTCTCTAGATTCAGCGTAGGATGGACTGATGCTGCCTAGCTACAGGCCCTTCAGCCAGCTGGCCTCTCGCCGGAACAACCGGGTTGTTCATCGGCGGGGGCTTCAGCTGGAGGGGCAACTGTAGATGACGGGGTGGCGGGCCTCGTCGCGGCAGCCTGCTGACCAACATTTGGTGGTGGACTAAGCGGGTCTTTGACCCGGAACCTAGACATCACCGCATTCAGGTCAGCCGTGCTGATGTCGTCAGCAATGTCGGGAGAATCCCACGTCACCGTTGAGGTGAACGGCAACGGGGGGAACATAGGTCCTAATTCTTCCAACTCCTGGCCAAACGGGACTTGCTGCTGCCGGGGAGGCATGCTAGCTGGTCTCGTTCCGACACGGGTCACTGGCGGCGGCTGCCTCAGAGAAACCTGTGGAGATTCCGAGGAACTTCCACCGGTGCTCTGAGACCGGTTGCATGGAGCAGTCTCCATGGCCGAAGCCTGGGACGACTGTCCATCTAGGGCGTAATCCCTCTCGGGACCCCAATCTAACAATGCGCCTGCTTGCTGCATTGTCAGGGTTGGAGTCGACACAAAGTCGAGATATCGCCCCCTTCGACGCTGATGTAACAACCAGGATGCTTCCGCACCTGCGATGTTAGACGGTTCAACGTCGAACATGCTCACCCCCATTACAGTGCAACACTTGTAGTCGTACTCCTGCAGGGCAAGCTCTGAACGCGCCAATCGCGCCTCAACCCCCGCTAGCTTTGCAGCCATGTTTTCCAATGGCACTTGCAAGAGGCTAGACATGCGCTGATGAGCGATGACGCACTCGTACTCCACGACCCGCATCTGTGCTACCCTAAACTTGTTAGCATTGATAATCGACTGTTTATCAACGCGGTCCAAGTAGGTTTGCATATGATACGGGCGCCAATCTGTCTTAGCTATAGTAGCCAGTGTCAGATGTTGTTCGCTGGAGTACACATCAACCTGTTCCCCGTGTTTACCAGGCTTAGTCTCTTCCGCGGGCGGAGGTCTAGGCTGGCTCACTACCTTAGGGGCAGGGCGCAGTGGTGGGGGTAGAGAAGGGTACTCCTCTTCTCCACCACCTTCTGCGCCACTTTCCTCGCTAGGTTTGGGGACTTTTGCTTTCTTCGGGCGAGCACCAGCAGTGCTAGTCGATGCCGAAGCGTCAGACGAGACCGCTGTCTCTCCACAACCCTTAGAGGATTTCTCCTCTTTAGGCGCACTCGACCCTTTCCGGCCAGGCTTTTCCTTCACTGGGCCCGTCTTTGAGGAATTGAGAACATCCCCCAAAGTTACAGAGCCCGGTGTCTGGCTTCGCACTGACCGGCTCGACTTCGAGTCGTCGTCTGAGTCACTACTGGACTTAGACGAGCTCTTAGTCTTCTTTGCAGCAGGCTTGCGGTTCGTGGAGTCTACACTCCGGTCCCGTTTCGCGCTGCCACCACGCGCGGTGTCACGCAAGTGCTTCATCCGTTCCATATCCGGTGAGCTTATCCGCAGAGTCGTGCCGAAGCTACGATTCTGTTTCCAAGACACGGTATATTTCCCGTCAATAGCCTTGCGCTTAGGTTCGACACCCTTAGCCCGGGCTTCGGAAACTAACCCTACGAACTTATTAAAAAGCCGCATTGTCCTTTCCCTACCCCAACAGCACTGATCCCGTGTTCGTCCAACATGTGACGAATCATCCACGACCGGCGCGACGAACCCGAATCAGCTGAGCACCGTCCTGCGTTACAACGGTACCAGGGGAACTCAGCTAAATGCATCTCTACGAGATGCCGCGCGTACAACCTTTTTGTGGCGTAGGCAGGTGATGTTTTCACATCCCCGCCCTGGCAACACAAAAAGACACAGTGCCAACCGACAGTAAACTGTCGCAATGCAAAGTTCAACTTTTCCTTCTGGAGGATGTTGTACTTTTGGTTGGAGGCACTCTTGACTCCTTCCACACGGGTGATATACCACATGTTTGCAGAGCCCTCGTCCTGAAGCCACTCTTCGTCATCAGACACGCCATCTTCCCCTACCGGTTCCGGTAGCCAATGGCGGTCTTTGACGCGGAGGTCTTCTAGACACTTCGCTTTGCACCCAACCAGACAGCTCGGTAGCTTGCGGGCCACCTTACGCTTCTGAGCGCGCTTAGCACCGGGAACAAAATCACCGGTCTCACTGTCGGCGTCGGAACCATGGGCAAGACGCTTTGCATCGTCAAAATCCATGATCTCGCCCCAGTCTCCGGCCCGACCACAATCGTCCACCACAGCGGATTCAGATTGTTCATCTGAATCTTGTGATGCACTCTCTTGCGGCTGTCCAGCTGATGTAGACGCGGGTTTCTCCGAGCCCAAAGACCCGGCCCCTTCGTCTCCTTGCTGCCACCAGGTTTAGGATCCGAAGATCCCTTGCCTTTAGCAACAAGCTTGCCAGCACTGGACTTTCCAACTCCCTTACCCTTTCCTCCCTTGCGGGAGGAACTGGAGCTAGAGCGCTCATCGCGCGCCGCTTTGTCCGCTGCAGCTTTTGCTGCAGCGGCTTCCCTGGCCGCACGAGTCTTGCGTCTACCCCTACGGGCAGCGGAGCTACTTACTGGCTTTTCAGCCGGTTTATCTTCCACGGAGACAGGTTCCGTCGACTTTTTAGCCGGCTTCACCTTCTCCGTGGCACGCCCTTCAGCGGCCTTTGCTCCTTCCAAGGAAGTAGCCAGCTCCACTGACTCCGTGGAAGCACCAGGGGTTTTGTCAACTTCCATAGCGCTCTCCGTAGTGGCGGGCGTATCTTAGCTAGTAGCCGGGGCCGGAGGTGCTACCACCGGGGCTTCAACCCTCGAGGGGGATACCACCGGTACAACATTCTCCGGGCCCTGACTAGCAACCCATCGATCCACTAACCCCTTCATAGCCAAAGCGCGTATGTCGGGATCAGGGATGTTCTGAAGTTCCCGGGTACACCGGTCCCATGGACTGGCTGGAATACCCCCGGGAGCAGGAGGATCAGGTCTGCTAATTGGTCTCCCGCGGCCGCGACCAACGGGAGTCAACTTAGCTCACTGAGCATCTCCTTTCTTTTCCGCTGCTTTCACCGGCGTAAATGTCGGTTTCGGCAAACAGGAAGCCTTGGGCTTAGCAGGAGTAGTTGAAACTGACTTCTGCCCGTACCCAGAGCTCTTCACATGGGAAAGGTCTAGTTTCCCACCTTTCATGGAAGCAACTCGCCCAGAGCTTTCAGCCGAAACTGATGTCTTAGGCGAACCGGGTCCTGCCTCTGCCACTGAAGTGGAAGGGTTGGAGTCTCCACGCTGTGCTGACTGGGTGTCGTCTGGACCGGAATCCAGAGCACCCGAGTCACCACTGTGACTACCCCCTAGGGAGTCGTCACTGCCCAGGCCGACAGACGCACTGTCTCCCGAGCTCGCAAGGCCCTCGGCCGGAGCCGAGTCTTGCGGGACCACCTCTTCCTCCGCGGGAAGGGTGGCCTCCTCTTTGCGTTGCTCAGCCAGGCTGAACGCAGCAATACACTCCAGGGGCGTCACTGGGACGCCACTTGGCCAGAGTGATCTGTTCTCCGAGAACAATGCCTTATATACAGGCTGTTGACCCCAATTAAAAGAGGTCATGTCCTCGACCAATGAGAGGTGTTGAGACGTTCATCATCCGAGCGACTCCACGCCCCCTCGACCGCAAACTGATCAAAGACGCCGTTACGTGTCATTTGATTCGTTCTTTCACACTCTCCCAGCGGGTACAGACACCGGCCACGCTTCACTGCGCCAAGCCGAATCTATGCCCATGGGGGTTTCCAATTCCATCTGACCACCATTACGCATCTCAAGAAGGTATAAGTTGATGATCGAGAGATTAAAAACCATCAAATTAGAACGTTATGGCGAATAATGCAGCCTCTGGAGGGCCCTCTACGGGGAATCCCTTCGAGCAACGTCGGGACTGCTGCCATAAGTCCGTCTTTTATCAGGTTTCAACCGTCATCGCGTTCAATCAACCAACCCTAGGACTCGCAGGTTTGGTCAGCGTTTACTTCTTGTTGTGTTATTTTCGACAACAATTACGCACCACTACTCTTTGTAGCTGACCGCAGCTTTGCCGCGTATTCGGGCGCTGCGGCGGGTGGTTGAATTGTTTTCCAATTCTATTTTCATTTTTACTGATCTTCCATGTTTCGTATACATAGAACGATCAGTAGGGCCTTTGTAGTCCTCCGCTTCGGGCTTCAAATCCTCCCAGTCTTTCTCTCTCGAGTCAGACGGGGGTATCTTTACCTTACGCGGACGACCAGGCTTCCGCCGTGTTGGCGGAGGGCCCTTGCAACTCTTACCGGCTTTGACCCGGGACTTCCCTGCCCTGCGAGTGGGCTTCGCTGAAAGCGGTACCGGCTGGGGCGGGGACTCAGAGCCAGCTCTATTGCGCGTACAGTGCCATGTTCTCAATCGAGCAACATGCGACTTATAGCGCTTCCGTGTCCATTCATCTTCGATGACTACTGTCATCTCTGACAGCACTTCAACTATAACAAACGGACCATCCCAGTTTGGGGCGAGTTTTACATTCACTAACGGTGAGTGATATCGTATTACTCGGTCTCCAACCTGGAACTTTCTCGGCTTTAGTCGAACATCATGTCCTGACCTCTGCCACTCCGCGGCTTTCTCTAGGCCTCGCCTTGCTCGGTAATAAGCCTCCACAAAGCGTTCCCGAAGTTTTTCCACGAACCCTATAGGGCAGGGTATCTCAGCGGAGACTCCCGGCACCCCATAGACAATGTCTGTGGGCATCACAATCTCTTCTCCGAAGACAAGTAGATTAGGTGAACACCCCGTACTAGAATGAATAGTACCATTGTAAGCGTGCGCTATAAATGGTGCTAACTCATCCCAGTTACTGCGGCTTTCATTGACCATCGTGCGCAAGCACTGTATCAACGTTCGATTGAACCGCTCTACCATCCCATCTGATTGAGGACGATACAGGTTGGTGCGTGTTTTCTTGATCTCTAATATTCTACACATTTCCTGCCAAATTTGAGACTCAAATTCTCTTCCCTGGTCGGAGTGTAAAATACTCGGAGCTCCGAAACATAGCACCCAATTCTTCACAAGTGCTTCCGCGCAGGTAGCAGCTTTGTGATCTTTCATGGGATAGATCTGCACATATTTTGTGTAGTAATCCATCACCACCATCATGCAGGTATTGCCGTCATTGGACTCATCGATACCAGAAATGATATCGAGAGCAATGCGGGCAAACCGGACTCCAAATAGCTCTTGTTGTAAGGGCATCTTCCCTATGCCTTCGCCGGGCTTAACCCTACAACAGACTGCGCATTCTAGAATCCATCGCTCTATGTCGGCGTTCATTCCGGGCCAGTAGTAATGTCACTTTATTTTAGCGGCAGTCCTCTTTTTTCCGAAATGTGCCGAACTTCTATGCTCATGACACAGAGTCAAAAGTCCAGGACGCAGTGCTATGGGTACAACCAACTGTAAATGTCTCCTTACTGGACACACTGTGGTTCTCATCCTATATAACACGTTATCCCTCACAGTCAACTCCGTCCATTGACTACAGAGTATTTGGAACTCCCGGTTCTCTATTGAGAGTTCCTTTCCTCGTGGTCTATGGAGGCCATTCTTTACCAGTTTAATCAACCGGGACATATCCGGATCACTCTGTTGAGCTTCTCGGGTCTGTTCCAGTGTCCACTGATAAAACGCGGGATCAGGATTACCCATCTGGTGCAACGCAGCCAAGATAGCATCATGTTCCCCACAGTCTACACAGTCGGGTCGCCCACACTTACGCAATGGTCTCCGGGAGAGACTATCCGCGTTAATGTGTGATTTACCGGGTCTGTGTTCTATCTGACAGTTCTTAAGTCCGAATTTGGATAAAGCTGCCAGCCATCTTCCGATCATCCCTTCGGCGTCTTTAAAGTTAAAGAGCCATTTCAACGAGGAATGATCCGTACGTAACGTGAAATCTCCACCTCCGAGGAAGTGTCGATATTTCCTTACGTATACTACTACAGCGAGAAGTTCTCTCTTTGTAGTGCAGTAGTTCCGCTGTGCCTTATTCAAGCTATTACTTGCGAAAGCAATGGGAACTTCTACTCCGTTCTCTATCTGAGACAGTGCCGCTCCTATACTGTCATTGCTCGCGTCGGTATCAAGGATGAATCGACCCTGAGGCAATGGATAATGGAGGACCGGAGTCTCTTCAAACTTTCTCTTTAGTCCCGAGAACGCTTCCTCGGCCGCGGAATTCCATAGAATATCCTTCGACTTTCCGGCTTTGTCTTGGACTACATACTGTTGCAAAGCATGGGCAGTTTCGGAAAAACCCGGGATAAAGTCACGATAATATGAACAGAATCCGAGGAAAGATCTTACTTCTTTTATATTCCGGGGTCGAGGCCATTTGGCCACTACTTCCAACTTGGATGGGTCAGCGCGGATACCATCACCCGCAACTATCCTACCCAAGTGCTCCACTGATCGTTTGAACAGTTTACATTTCTGAGGTTTGAGTTTCAAGCCGTAAGACTCTATACGTTCAAAGACCTCCGCTAGGTTATTCAGACATTGTTCCACGGTTTTCCCGAAAACAATTATGTCGTCTAAATAAACCAAACATTTCTTCCACTGCAAGCCTCTCAGCATCTGATCCATCATGGATTCAAATGTAGCCGGGGCATTGCAGAGGCCAAAGGGCATTACTGTAAATTCATACAGCCCTTCGTGGGTAGTGAAGGCAGTTTTCGGCTGATCCTCACTAGCCATCTTTACCTGCCAATATCCGGATTGGAGATCCAAGGTACAAAACCATTGGTTCCCCCCGAGAGAGTCGAGACTCTCATCGATCCGTGGTATTGGATAGGCGTTCTTTCGGGTGATACCGTTCAGTTTTCTGTAGTCAATACAGAACCGGCAAGTACCATCCTTCTTAGTAACCATCACCACAGGGCTGGCCCAAGGGCTTTCGCTGGGTATGATCACATCTTGAGAAAGCATTTTCCGTAACTCCTCTTCCAAAGCTTCCCGCTTTATGGGCGGTAGTCTCCAGTAGGGTAGTCTAAATGGAATGTTTCCCTCTGTATCTATGTGGTGCTCTGCACAATCAGTTCTACCCAATGGGTCTCCTGGCCGCGCAAAGATCTTATTCCACCTTCCTAGCATAACTCTTAATTCCCGTTGCTCCGCGCTTGTTAGGGCATCTGCAGCAGTGATCAGAGTTTCTAGGGTCTCGTGCAGAACTGCAGACCCGGGATCTTTTTCCGAGTTTGTGTTCACGCACCCAATCCTCTCTTCTCTCGGGTCGTTGTCGATAGATGAAATACCTAGAGGACGGACCTCCACTGTATCTACGGAGTTAGCCAATATTACTCGGCCAACAACGTCACCTTTCTTCAACACTATCCTCCCCATAGTATGATTACTCACGGGTATAGATCCGATCCGAGCTCCACCCATAAGGGTGTCCCAAGCCTGTAATCCTTTGTCTGGAAATAACATCGGATCAGGCTCAAACATAGCATCTGCCAACGGCAAGTCACCTTCCCCAGCTATTAGCACATTTACCATCTGCTGAGGGGCGATGCTTACATCCTGCCTGACAGAGACCACTGAAGAAATCCGTCTACAGGAACATTCTACTTCCAGCTGTTCCGGGTGTTTAATCCGAAGCAGGCCTTGCTGAAGGTCCAATGACACTCCATACAATGCTTGGAAGTCTATTCCAATTATTCCATTCTCTTCGATATCACTGAGTATGGGACTCCACACTAATTCAGTGTTACCTACTGAGATCGGGATAATCACTTTGCCTTAGCACTTCAACGGAGTACCATTAGCAGCCCTTGCACTTGCTTCCAAAACTTTACATTCCGGCTCAAATTCAAAAGTCTTATATAAACTGTGATTCAACACAGAGCGGCTTGCTCCCGTATCAACCAACAAATCTACTTTCAACCCCTGAATTCTCACAGGCACCATCGTCTTCCCCCTAGAGGAGAAGGCTGCTGAATAAACCGGGAAATACCATCGAGGGTCCCGAGGTCCCATCCACGCTGGCGTAACCATTGTAAGCAGGGATGTCTCGGAGATAGATAGCGAGAACAAATTGTAGCAATCTGACTCGAAATCTCTTCCTCTCTGGTCCGAGTAAGATACACTTTACTCGCTGGTTCTCCAGTTTGTGTACTCAGGCGTACAGTTGCAGGGGCTACTGTCTCGCCACTTACCGTAGCCCGTTCTAGTTTACCAGATCCTCATGAGGGGGAGGCAAAGCTAGAGGGCCGTCTGTGGTTTCTACAGCAGCCAGCTTTCCGGAGAAATGTGCCCAGTCTTTCCGCACTGCCAACAACGTCGAGTATCCAATTGGTTTTTCTCAAATTGCGATAACCTTTCGTTGATCTGCAGCAACAATTCCGTAACAGTAGGTGATTCCTTGGAATCTTTACCCACGGCCTGTTCTGTCACCTGAGGGTTCCCATTTCTGGGCCTCCCTGGATTCAACCGGCCACGGCCCCTGCCGCGGAAACCACGGCGTCCGAGTACCATCGACCGCACTGCGGAGAGTACATCCTCCATTTCGGGGTCGCTGGTTTCTTCGGTCGCCAACTCATCCTGTTCCCAGGATGGCGTTAGCATGGCAACCCGGGTTTTACTCGCAGGTTTTCCATACTGTCCAAACAGAGCACACCTTTGTTCATAGGCGTCCACTATTTTCAACACCTGTATGAGGGTCATACCAGGCTCCCATTTCGAGACCACCTCTGTGCGGATGTCCTCGTCTCTGAGACCCTTCACAAACTGAGTTTGTAGATCCTCATGCAGTGCCGGTGAGTCCAGTCTAGTACTGGGGTAAACCTCCATCAGCAATTGCTGTAAGGCTAACCCGTAAGCACGGGCGGACTCGTCTTTACCCTGTATCCGACTTAGAAAAGTCGAACGAGGGTTCAGCGTTACTAGCTGCCCACAGTAATAGGACGCCACTTCTACAAGGGCATCCCATCCATGCGTAGCCGAACGCCGGTAGGCGCGTAAAGCAGCCTCACCGGGTCCATCTCGCAACGCTCTCATGAGGTACGGCAATGCATCCGTAGTACTCCACCCATTGCACTGGACATCCTCACAGAACCCGGCAAACCAGTGTTCCCACACCATTCCTTTACCAAAAGGCTTCGGAATAATGGCGTTACGTCTGGCCGTTTCTGCCGGTCTCACAATCGGGACATCCCTAGCCTGTGCTAGAGATCGATTGAACACCCGATCCGCATTACTCTCTGCAAGCACAGGGTTAAGTCCTAATTCAGCTATCGCGGAATTAGACAGTACTCCCCTATCACTATCATGCGTAGAGTCTTTCAGAGAGTCCGTCGGAGGTCTCCGATCTATTCGTGGCGGAGTAAATACGCGAGGACCCGTTGCATTCCCTTGTGGGGAGTATATGTGATCCTTGGTCACACTCTGCCAACCTGGCGGTGGAGTCCTATACTTTAAAGCATAGTCTGCCTCTGCACGCTGTGTGTGCGCCAATACCGCCTTTTCTTGATCCTCGGCCAAAGCAAGCTGTTCTTTCTGCACTCGCAGTGACTCAGCGGCTACCTTGGCCCGAGAATACACATCTTGCAACATCAACTTAGCAGTATCTTGCTCTTCGAGTAGACGCTGCTTCGCTTGACGTTGCTCGGCTTCATGATCGATCCGAGAATCGATCTTAGGCCGGGTTACTGGGGTTTCCCCATGCTCAGGACCCTCCTCGGAATCGCCTATTCGGCTTACTCCTTCCAGGTCCTTTTCTTCCATGGAGTCCGCTCTAGGGGTCCCCATGTGGAGCACGGTTGAGCTTAGTTGCTCAGCCACGTTCCTCGCAGCCTTCTTCCGCGACTGCCTAGCAGCTGCCACTGGAGTACGGACATCTTGTGTCTTCTCCGGGCTGGCTACGCCTTCTGCGGCAGGGCTCTGCTCGGCGATCTTTGACCGGGTTTTTACACCCGGCTTCTCCGCCATCCTACCTCTCCAGTGATCTTCGGCTGTGCAAGCAGCCAAAGATCCTGGTCACGGCACCAATGTAGCGGTTACCCTCTAGTCGCTGAAAGTGTGTTACCACTCTCCGTGATCGTCAGCCGACCAGAGGTTCCGAGACTAGTCGCTACCCTGTACTTACCGTGCCAATACAGGTGGGTTCGGCTTTACCCACTGGAGAAGGGAGGGAGATCCGAGATCTACCAACTACTGCTTAACCGCGAATAGAAAACCAGACTCCGGGCAGTTTCAGTTTACCGTTCGTTTATTACTGGAAGTAATACACAATCCGTTGGTGCTACGGGGCACCAACTAGCGCGGGAAGAGATACTGGTCTCTTCAACGTTGAAAGGTGTTTCAACACAACCTAACCAACTCGTGAGGCTTCAGACTTTCACTCCGTAAAGAGGCACCGTGAGAAGTCCTATCAACCCGCTGTGGACTCAACCTTATATAGCGGCCGAGTTACGTAATGCGGGTGAACCCGCAGCATTTGCATACTGCGGGTCCGCCGGCCATACCGCACAGCAAGGATCGGCACTCGCGCCACCTAGTTCTAAAGTGAAACAACGCTGCTCGACTGCCCTGACCCCTACATAAGTATCCCTGTCGGGTGTATTAGTATGAGGAGGAATGTTGTGGAGAATTTGATAAGTTGATCATCTTATGTTGATACCTCGGTAGATTGTCTAAAACATATTTGGGGAAGAGATTAGCTTAAATCTTGATTAGAACTGTAAATTGTGAATGATGCTTATGTATTCTACATAAAGTTCTGTTGATATGGCAGAGTATTCATTGAGAAGTGCACTCCTGCAGCATGGTATGAGAAGTTCACGGTGACCTCACACACTCACTGTGAAGGGGTGCTGCGCCATTGAGGAGCACTTCAATATTGTGTATTATTTAACCATTCAATGATCTTAGAGGATACCTCAGACATACATCCATAATGCTTTGGTGATTAGTTCAGGATAGAGTTTTCTACATCTTCTCACTCACTCAGCATGTGCTAGCAGAGCACAGTCAATTCACACTCCACTAACATGAGGTATAACAACCATAACAAATAGAGTTAATAAGGATTTAATACACTTTTAACTTTCAAGGTGGTATGAAATGCATAGAGCAGTAGTACAGGTTTGTTACACTTGGTTCACTTGTTAAAACCTTCATAAGCTTCCTCAAAAAGGATTCTTTGCAAGATAGTCCAGGTCCTTCACCTAATTGATAAAATAGAATATTAATAACTGTGATAGAAGTCCAGTTCGAACTCTCATTTCCCTTGGATCATAATACATCTCCAGTCCAGTATAACTCACAGTTTCTCTCTCCAAGTTCCCAGTTCTTTCCTTTCTGCAGCACACTTTTTCCAGTTCTTTGGAAGATTGTTCAGTGAGAATGCACACAGAATGCCAGGGAGCTGTTTCCAAAGTCGGGAGGGTGCTTAACGAGAGTACTCATCGCCAAAGCGAGAGCTAACAATGGCACTTCGAGGCGTCGAGGTGGAGGTGCCGCTCGCTAGTGGGTATTGGTACCGGTTTTTCTGCCACTTTGATTCATAGTGCCGCTCGCTGTTGCGGCCTCCCGCTTTCAAAATGTGACGTTCCGCTGGCGAGACTTCACTATTGCGGAATTAGACAGTACTCCCCTATCACTATCATGCGTAGAATCTTTCAGAGAGTCCGTAGGAGGTCTCCGATCTATTCGTGGCGGAGTAAATACGCGAGGACCCGTTGCATTCCCTTGTGGGGAGTATACGTGATCCTTGGTCACACTCTGCCAACCTGGCGGTGGAGTCCTATACTTTAAAGCATAGTCTGCCCCTGCACGCTGTGTGTGCGCCAATACCGCCTTTTCTTGATCCTCGGCCAAAGCAAGCTGTTCTTTCTGCACTCGCAGTGACTCAGCGGCTACCTTGGCCCGAGAATACACATCTTGCAATATCAACTTAGCAGTATCTTGCTCTTCGAGTAGACGCTGCTTCGCTTGACGTTGCTCGGCTTCATGATCGATCCGAGAATCGATCTTAGGCCGGGTTACTGGGGTTTCCCCATGCTCAGGACCCTCCTCGGAATCGCCTATTCGGCTTACTCCTTCCAGGTCCTTTTCTTCCATGGAGTCCGCTCTAGGGGTCCCCATGTGGAGCACGGTTGAGCTTAGTTGCTCAGCCACGTTCCTCGCAGCCTTCTTCCGCGACTGCCTAGCAGCTGCCACTGGAGTACGGACATCTTGTGTCTTCTCCGGGCTGGCTACGCCTTCTGCGGCAGGGCTCTGCTCGGCGATCTTTGACCGGGTTTTTACACCCGGCTTCTCCGCCATCCTACCTCTCCAGTGATCTTCGGCTGTGCAAGCAGCCAAAGATCCTGGTCACGGCACCAATGTAGCGGTTACCCTCTAGTCGCTGAAAGTGTGTTACCACTCTCCGTGATCGTCAGCCGACCAGAGGTTCCGAGACTAGTCGCTACCCTGTACTTACCGTGCCAATACAGGTGGGTTCGGCTTTACCCACTGGAGAAGGGAGGGAGATCCGAGATCTACCAACTACCGCTTAACCGCGAATAGAAAACCAGACTCCGGACAGTTTCAGTTTACCGTTCGTTTATTACTGGAAGTAATACACAATCCGTTGGTGCTACGGGGCACCAACTAGCGCGGGAAGAGATACTGGTCTCTTCAACGTTGAAAGGTGTTTCAACACAACCTAACCAACTCGTGAGGCTTCAGACTTTCACTCCATAAAGAGGCACCGTGAGAAGTCCTATCAACCCGCTGTGGACTCAACCTTATATAGCGGCCGAGTTACGTAATGCGGGTGAACCCGCAGCATTTGCATACTGCGGGTCCGCCGGCCATACCGCACAGCAAGGATCGGCACTTGCGCCACCTAGTTCTAAAGTGAAACAACGCTGCTCGACTGCCCTGACCCCTACATTAGTATCCCTGTCGGGTGTATTAGTATGAGGAGGAATGTTGTGGAGAATTTGATAAGTTGATCATCTTATGTTGATACCTCGGTAGATTGTCTAAAACATATTTGGGGAAGAGATTAGCTTAAATCTTGATTAGAACTGTAAATTGTGAATGATGCTTATGTATTCTACATAAAGTTCTGTTGATATGGCAGAGTATTCATTGAGAAGTGCACTCCTGCAGCATGGTATGAGAAGTTCACGGTGACCTCACACACTCACTGTGAAGGGGTGCTGCGCCATTGAGGAGCACTTCAATATTGTGTATTATTTAACCATTCAATGATCTTAGAGGATACCTCAGACATACATCCATAATGCTTTGGTGATTAGTTCAGGATAGAGTTTTCTACATCTTCTCACTCACTCAGCATGTGCTAGCAGAGCACAGTCAATTCACACTCCACTAACATGAGGTATAACAACCATAACAAATAGAGTTAATAAGGATTTAATACACTTTTAACTTTCAAGGTGGTATGAAATGCATAGAGCAGTAGTACAAGTTTGTTACACTTGGTTCACTTGTTAAAACCTTCATAAGCTTCCTCAAAAAGGATTCTTTGCAAGAGAGTCCAGGTCCTTCACCTAATTGATAAAATAGAATATTAATAACTGTGATAGAAGTCCAGTTCGAACTCTCATTTCCCTTGGATCATAATACATCTCCAGTCCAGTATAACTCACAGTTTCTCTCTCCAAGTTCCCAGTTCTTTCCTTTCTGCAGCACACTTTTTCCAGTTCTTTGGAAGATTGTTCAGTGAGAATGCACACAGAATGCCAGGGAGCTGTTTCCAAAGTCGGGAGGGTGCTAAACGAGAGTACTCATCGCCAAAGCGAGAGCTAACAATGGCACTTCGAGGCGTCGAGGTGGAGGTGCCGCTCGCTAGTGGGTATTGGTACCGGTTTTTCTGCCACTTTGATTCATAGTGCCGCTCGCTGTTGCGGCCTCAAAATGTGACGTTCCGCTGGCGAGACTTCACTCGACTTTTGAAACAGCTCCCTGGTCTTTGTTTTCCTCACAGTCCAAACTCCATTGCCGATATACACCTGATCAGCCTCATCTCATTATGATAGCAAGGTCCCCTGCTGAGTCTGCTTCCAGCTCCGTCCTCTCTCTGTCTGAGAGCTGCCTCCAGGATGCAGTCCGTATACACATCTTACTCATCAATGAGCACCTTGCACACCTCCGCCTAATGACATTATAATAGCAAGGTCTCCTGCTCCCTATACACTTCTTACTCACCCAATGAGCACCTTGCACACCTCCGCCTAATGACATTATAATAGCAAGGTCTCCTGCTCCCTATACACATCTTACTCATCCAATGAGCACCTTGCACACCTCCGCCTAATGACATTATAATAGCAAGGTCTCCTGCTCCCTATAGATACACATCTTACTCACCAATGAGCACCTTGCACACCTCCGCCTAATGACATTATTATAGCAAGGTCTCCTGCTCCCTATAGATACACATCTTACTCACCAATGAGCACCTTGCACACCTCCGCCTAATGACATTATAATAGCAAGGTCTCCTGCTCCCTATACACATCTTACTTACCAATGAGCACCTTGCACACCTCCGCCTAATGACATTATAATAGCAAGGTCTCCTGCTCCCTACACACATCTTACTCACCAATGAGCACCTTGCACACCTCCGCCTAATGACATTATAATAGCAAGGTCTCCTGCTCCCTATAGATACACATCTTACTTACCAATGAGCACCTTGCACACCTCCGCCTAATGACATTATAATAGCAAGGTCTCCTGCTCCCTATAGATACACATCTTACTTACCATTGAGCACCTTGCACACCTCCGCCGAATGACATTATAATAGTAAGGTCTCCTGCTCCCTATACACATCTTACTCACCAATGAGCACCTTGCACACCTCCGCCTAATGACATTATAATAGCAAGGTCTCCTGCTCCCTATAGATACACATCTTACTCACCAATGAGCACCTTGCACACCTCCGCCTAATGACATTATAATAGCAAGGTCTCCTGCTCCCTATAGATACACATCTTACTTACCAATGAGCACCTTGCACACCTCCGCCTAATGACATTATAATAGCAAGGTCTCCTGCTCCCTATAGATACACATCTTACTTACCAATGAGCACCTTGCACACCTCCGCCTAATGACATTATAATAGCAAGGTCTCCTGCTCCCTATACACATCTTACTCATCCGATGAGCACCTTGCACACCTCCGCCTAATGACATTATAATAGCAAGGTCTCCTGCTCCCTATACACATCTTACTCATCCGATGAGCACCTTGCACACCTCCGCCTAATGACATTATAATAGCAAGGTCTCCTGCTCCCTATACACATCTTACTCACCAATGAGCACCTTGCACACCTCCGCCTAATGACATTATAATAGCAAGGTCTCCTGCTCCCTATAGATACACATCTTACTTACCAATGAGCACCTTGCACACCTCTGCCTAATGACATTATAATAGCAAGGTCTCCTGCTCCCTATACACATCTTACTCACCAATGAGCACCTTGCACATCTTCGCCTAATGACATTATAATAGCAAGGTCTCCTGCTCCCTATACACATCTTACTCACCAATGAGCACCTTGCACACCTCCGCCTAATGACATTATAATAGCAAGGTCTCCTGCTCCCTATACACATCTTACTCACCAATGAGCACCTTGCACACCTCCGCCTAATGACATAATAATAGCAAGGTCTCCTGCTCCCTATAGATACACATCTTACTTACCAATGAGCACCTTGCACACCTCCGCCTAATGACATTATAATAGCAAGGTCTCCTGCTCCCTATAGATACACATCTTACTCACCAATGAGCACCTTGCACACCTCCGCCTAATGACATTATAATAGCAAGGTCTCCTGCTCCCTATAGATACACATCTTACTTACCAATGAGCACCTTGTACACCTCCGCCTAATGACATTATAATAGCAAGGTCTCCTGCTCCCTATACACATCTTACTCACCAATGAGCACCTTGCACACCTCCGCCTAATGACATTATAATAGCAAGGTCTCCTGCTCCCTATGCACATCTAACTCACCAATGAGCACCTTGCACACCTCCGCCTAATGACATTATAATAGCAAGGTCTCCTGCTCCCTATACACATCTTACTTACCAATGAGCACCTTGCACACCTCCGCCTAATGACATTATAATAGCAAGGTCTCCTGCTCCCTATAGATACACATCTTACTTACCAATGAGCACCTTGCACACCTCCGCCTAATGACATTATAATAGCAAGGTCTCCTGCTCCCTATAGATACACATCTTACTTACCATTGAGCACCTTGCACACCTCCGCCGAATGACATTATAATAGTAAGGTCTCCTGCTCCCTATACACATCTTACTCACCAATGAGCACCTTGCACACCTCCGCCTAATGACATTATAATAGCAAGGTCTCCTGCTCCCTATAGATACACATCTTACTCACCAATGAGCACCTTGCACACCTCCGCCTAATGACATTATAATAGCAAGGTCTCCTGCTCCCTATAGATACACATCTTACTTACCAATGAGCACCTTGCACACCTCCGCCTAATGACATTATAATAGCAAGGTCTCCTGCTCCCTATAGATACACATCTTACTTACCAATGAGCACCTTGCACACCTCCGCCTAATGACATTATAATAGCAAGGTCTCCTGCTCCCTATACACATCTTACTTACCAATGAGCACCTTGCACACTTCCGCCTAATGACATTATGATAGCAAGGTCTCCTGCTCCCTATACACATCTTACTCATCCAATGAGCACCTTGCATACCTCCGCCTAATGACATTATAATAGCAAGGTGTCCTGCTCCCTATACACATCTTACTTACCAATGAGCACCTTGCACACCTCCGCCTAATGACATTATAATAGCAAGGTCTCCTGCTCCCTATACACATCTTACTTACCAATGAGCACCTTGCACACCTCCGCCTAATGACATTATAATAGCAAGGTCTCCTGCTCCCTATACACATCTTACTCACCAATGAGCACCTTGCACACCTCCGCCTAATGACATTATAATAGCAAGGTCTCCTGCTCCCTATAGATACACATCTTACTTACCAATGAGCACCTTGCACACCTCCGCCTAATGACATTATAATAGCAAGGTCTCCTGCTCCCTATAGATACACATCTTACTTACCAATGAGCACCTTGCACACCTCCGCCTAATGACATTATAATAGCAAGGTCTCCTGCTCCCTATACACATCTTACTCACCAATGAGCACCTTGCACACCTCCGCCTAATGACATTATAATAGCAAGGTCTCCTGCTCCCTATACACATCTTACTCACCAATGAGCACCTTGCACACCTCCGCCTAATGACATTATAATAGCAAGGTCTCTTGCTCCCTATACACATCTTCCCTTAATGAGCACCTTGCACACCTCCGCCTAATGACATTATAAAAGGAAGGTCTCCTGCTCCCTATACTCATCTTACTCATCCAATGAGCACCTTGCACACCTCCGCCTAATGACATTATAATGGCAAGGTCTCCTGCTCCCTATAGATACACATCTTACTCACCAATGAGCACCTTGCACACCTCCGCCTAATGACATTATAATAGCAAGGTCTCCTGCTCCCTATACACATCTTACTCATCCAATGAGCACCTTGCACACCTCCGCCTAATGACATTATAATAGCAAGGTCTCCTGCTCCCTATAGATACACATCTTACTTACCAATAGGCACCTTGCACACCTCCGCCTAATGACATTATAATAGCAAGGTCTCCTGCTCCCTATAGATACACATCTTACTTACCAATGAGCACCTTGCACACCTCCGCCGAATGACATTATAATAGCAAGGTCTCCTGCTCCCTATACACATCTTACTCACCAATGAGCACCTTGCACACCTCCGCCTAATGACATTATAATAGCAAGGTCTCCTGCTCCCTATAGATACACATCTTACTCACCAATGAGCACCTTGCACACCTCCGCCTAATGACATTATAATAGCAAGGTCTCCTGCTCCCTATAGATACACATCTTACTTACCAATGAGCACCTTGTACACCTCCGCCTAATGACATTATAATAGCAAGGTCTCCTGCTCCCTATACACATCTTACTCACCAATGAGCACCTTGCACACCTCCGCCTAATGACATTATAATAGCAAGGTCTCCTGCTCCCTATACACATCTAACTCACCAATGAGCACCTTGCACACCTCAGCCTAATGACATTATAATAGCAAGGTCTCCTGCTCACTATACACATCTTACTCATCCAATGAGCACCTTGTACACCTCCGCCTAATGACATTATAATAGCAAGGTCTCCTGCTCCCTATAGATACACATCTTACTCACCAATGAGCACCTTGCACACCTCCGCCTAATGACATTATAATAGCAAGGTCTCCTGCTCCCTATAGATACACATCTTACTTACCAATGAGCACCTTGCACACCTCCGCCTAATGACATTATAATAGCAAGGTCTCCTGCTCCCTATAGATACACATCTTACTCACCAATGAGCACCTTGCACACCTCCGCCTAATGACATTATAATAGCAAGGTCTCCTGCTCCCTATACACATCTTACTTACCAATGGGCACCTTGCACACCTCCGCCTAATGATATTATAATAGCAAGGTCTCCTGCTCCCTATACACATCTTACTCACCAATGAGCACCTTGCACACCTCCGCCTAATGACATTATAATAGCAAGGTCTCCTGCTCCCTATAGATACACATCTTACTTACCAATGAGCACCTTGCACACCTCCGCCTAATGACATTATAATAGCAAGGTCTCCTGCTCCCTATAGATTCACATCTTACTTACCATTGAGCACCTTGCACACCTCCGCCTAATGACATTATAATAGCAAGGTCTCCTGCTCCCTATACACATCTTACTCACCAATGAGCACCTTGCACACCTCCGCCTAATGACATTATAATAGCAAGGTCTCCTGCTCCCTATAGATACACATCTTACTCACCAATGAGCACCTTGCACACCTCCGCCTAATGACATTATAATAGCAAGGTCTCCTGCTCCCTTAAATATCTTACTTACCAATGAGCACCTTGCACACCTCCGCCTAATGACATTATAATAGCAAGGTCTCCTGCTCCCTTAAATATCTTACTTACCAATGAGCACCTTGCACACCTCCTACTAATGACATTATAATAGCAAGGTCTCCTGCTCCCTATACACATCTTACTCATCAATGAGCACCTTGCACACCTCCGCCTAATGACATTATAATAGCAAGGTCTCCTGCTCCCTATACACATCTTACTTACCAATGAGCACCTTGCACACCTCCGCCTAATGACATTATAATAGCAAGGTGTCCTGCTCCCTATACACATCTTACTTACCAATGAGCACCTTGCACACCTCCGCCTAATGACATTATAATAGCAAGGTCTCCTGCTCCCTATACACATCTTACTCATCAATGAGCACCTTGCACACCTCCGCCTAATGACATTATAATAGCAAGGTCTCCTGCTCCCTATACACATCTTACTCACCAATGAGCACCTTGCACACCTCCGCCTAATGACATTATAATAGCAAGGTCTCCTGCTCCCTATACACATCTTACTTACCAATGAGCACCTTGCACACCTCCGCCTAATGACATTATAATAGCAAGGTCTCCTGCTCCCTATACACATCTTACTCATCAATGAGCACCTTGCACACCTCCGCCTAATGACATTATAATAGCAAGGTCTCCTGCTCCCTATACACATCTTACTCACCAATGAGCACCTTGCACACCTCCGCCTAATGACATTATAATAGCAAGGTCTCCTGCTCCCTATACACATCTTACTCACCAATGAGCACCTTGCACACCTCCGCCTAATGACATTATAATAGCAAGGTCTCCTGCTCCCTATACACATCTTACTTACCAATGTGCACCTTGCACATCTTCGCCTAATGACATTATAATAGCAAGGTCTCCTGCTCCCTATACACATCTTACTTACCAATGAGCACCTTGCACACCTCCGCCTAATGACATTATAATAGCAAGGTCTCCTGCTCCCTATACACATCTTACTCACCAATGAGCACCTTGCACACCTCCGCCTAATGACATTATAATAGCAAGGTCTCCTGCTCCCTATAGATACACATCTTACTCACCAATGAGCACCTTGCACACCTCCGCCTAATGACATTATAATAGCAAGGTCTCCTGCTCCCTATAGATACACATCTTACTTACCAATGAGCACCTTGCACACCTCCGCCTAATGACATTATAATAGCAAGGTCTCCTGCTCCCTATACACATCTTACTCACCAATGAGCACCTTGCACACCTCCGCCTAATGACATTATAATAGCAAGGTCTCCTGCTCCCTATAGATACACATCTTACTCACCAATGAGCACCTTGCACACCTCCGCCTAATGACATTATAATAGCAAGGTCTCCTGCTCCCTATAGATACACATCTTACTTACCAATGAGCACCTTGCACACCTCGGCCTAATGACATTATAATAGCAAGGTCTCCTGCTCCCTATAGATACACATCTTACTTACCAATGAGCACCTTGTACACCTCCGCCTAATGACATTATAATAGCAAGGTCTCCTGCTCCCTATACACATCTTACTCACCAATGAGCACCTTGCACACCTCCGCCTAATGACATTATAATAGCAAGGTCTCCTGCTCCCTATACACATCTTACTCACCCAATGAGCACCTTGCACACCTCCGCCTAATGACATTATAATAGCAAGGTCTCCTGCTCCCTATACACATCTTACTCATCCAATGAGCACCTTGTACACCTCCGCCTAATGACATTATAATAGCAAGGTCTCCTGCTCCCTATAGATACACATCTTACTCACCAATGAGCACCTTGCACACCTCCGCCTAATGACATTATAATAGCAAGGTCTCCTGCTCCCTATAGATACACATATTACTCACCAATGAGCACCTTGCACACCTCCGCCTAATGACATTATAATAGCAAGGTCTCCTGCTCCCTATACACATCTTACTTACCAATGAGCACCTTGCACACCTTCGCCTAATGACATTATAATAGCAAGGTCTCCTGCTCCCTATACACATCTTACTCACCAATGAGCACCTTGCACACCTCTGCCTAATGACATTATAATAGCAAGGTCTCCTGCTCCCTATAGATACACATCTTACTTACCAATGAGCACCTTGCACACCTCCGCCTAATGACATTATAATAGCAAGGTCTCCTGCTCCCTATAGATACACATCTTACTTACCATTGAGCACCTTGCACACCTCCGCCTAATGACATTATAATAGCAAGGTCTCCTGCTCCCTCTACACATCTTACTCATCAATGAGCACCTTGCACACCTCCGCCTAATGACATTATAATAGCAAGGTGTCGTGCTCCCTATACACATCTTACTCACCAATGAGCACCTTGCACACCTCCGCCTAATGACATTATGATAGCAAGGTCTCCTGCTCCCTATACACATCTTACTCACCAATGAGCACCTTGCACACCTCCGCCTAATGACATTATAATAGCAAGGTCTCCTGCTCCCTATAGATACCCATCTTACTTACCAATGAGCACCTTGCACACCTCCGCCTAATGACATTATAATAGCAAGGTCTCCTGCTCCCTATACACATCTTACTCACCAATGAGCACCTTGCACACCTCCGCCTAATGACATTATAATAGCAAGGTCTCCTGCTCCCTATACACATCTTACTCATCCAATGAGCACCTTGCACACCTCCGCCTAATGACATTATAATAGCAAGGTGTCCTGCTCCCTATACACATCTTACTCACCAATGAGCACCTTGCACACCTCCGCCTAATGACATTATAATAGCAAGGTCTCCTGCTCCCTATACACATCTTACTCACCAATGAGCACCTTGCACACCTCCGCCTAATGACATTATAATAGCAAGGTCTCCTGCTCCCTATAGATACACATCTTACTCACCAATGAGCACCTTGCACACCTCCGCCTAATGACATTATAATAGCAAGGTCTCCTGCTCCCTATAGATACACATCTTACTTACCAATGAGCACCTTGCACACCTCCGCCTAATGACATTATAAAAGCAAGGTCTCCTGCTCCCTATACACATCTTACTCATCAATGAGCACCTTGCACACCTCCGCCTAATGACATTATAATAGCAAGGTCTCCTGCTCCCTATACACATCTTACTCACCAATGAGCACCTTGCACACCTCCGCCTAATGACATTATAATAGCAAGGTCTCCTGCTCCCTATACACATCTTACTCATCAATGAGCACCTTGCACACCTCCGCCTAATGACATTATAATAGCAAGGTCTCCTGCTCCCTATACACATCTTACTTACCCAATGAGCACCTTGCACACCTCCGCCTAATGACATTATAATAGCAAGGTCTCCTGCTCCCTATACACATCTTACTCACCAATGAGCACCTTGCACACCTCCGCCTAATGACATTATAATAGCAAGGTCTCCTGCTCCCTATACACATCTTACTCATCAATGAGCACCTTGCACACCTCCGCCTAATGACATTATAATAGCAAGGTCTCCTGCTCCCTATACACATCTTACTCACCAATGAGCACCTTGCACACCTCCGCCTAATGACATTATAATAGCAAGGTCTCCTGCTCCCTATAGATACACATCTTACTCACCAATGAGCACCTTGCACACCTCCGCCTAATGACATTATAATAGCAAGGTCTCCTGCTCCCTATACACATCTTACTCACCAATGAGCACCTTGCACACCTCCGCCTAATGACATTATAATAGCAAGGTCTCCTGCTCCCTATACACATCTTACTTACCATTGAGCACCTTGCACACCTCCGCCTAATGACATTATAATAGCAAGGTCTCCTGCTCCCTATACACATCTTACTTACCAATGTGCACCTTGCACATCTTCGCCTAATGACATTATAATAGCAAGGTCTCCTGCTCCCTATACACATCTTACTCACCAATGAGCACCTTGCACACCTCCGCCTAATGACATTATAATAGCAAGGTCTCCTGCTCCCTATAGATACACATCTTACTCACCAATGAGCACCTTGCACACCTCCGCCTAATGACATTATAATAGCAAGGTCTCCTGCTCCCTATACACATCTTACTCACCAATGAGCACCTTGCACACCTCCGCCTAATGACATTATAATAGCAAGGTCTCCTGCTCCCTATAGATACCCATCTTACTTACCAATGAGCACCTTGCACACCTCCGCCTAATGACATTATAATAGCAAGGTCTCCTGCTCCCTATACACATCTTACTCACCAATGAGCACCTTGCACACCTCCGCCTAATGACATTATAATAGCAAGGTCTCCTGCTCCCTATACACATCTTACTCATCCAATGAGCACCTTGCACACCTCCGCCTAATGACATTATAATAGCAAGGTGTCCTGCTCCCTATACACATCTTACTCATCCAATGAGCACCTTGCACACCTCCGCCTAATGACATTATAATAGCAAGGTCTCCTGCTCCCTATACACATCTTACTCACCAATGAGCACCTTGCACACCTCCGCCTAATGACATTATAATAGCAAGGTCTCCTGCTCCCTATACACATCTTACTCACCAATGAGCACCTTGCACACCTCCGCCTAATGACATTATAATAGCAAGGTCTCCTGCTCCCTATACACATCTTACTCACCAATGAGCACCTTGCACACCTCCGCCTAATGACATTATAATAGCAAGGTCTCCTGCTCCCTATAGATACACATCTTACTCACCAATGAGCACCTTGCACACCTCCGCCTAATGACATTATAATAGCAAGGTCTCCTGCTCCCTATAGATACACATCTTACTTACCAATGAGCACCTTGCACACCTCCGCCTAATGACATTATAATAGCAAGGTCTCCTGCTCCCTATACACATCTTACTCATCAATGAGCACCTTGCACACCTCCGCCTAATGACATTATAATAGCAAGGTCTCCTGCTCCCTATACACATCTTACTCACAAATGAGCACCTTGCACACCTCCGCCTAATGACATTATAATAGCAAGGTCTCCTGCTCCCTATACACATCTTACTCATCAATGAGCACCTTGCACACCTCCGCCTAATGACATTATAATAGCAAGGTCTCCTGCTCCCTATACACATCTTACTTACCCAATGAGCACCTTGCACACCTCCGCCTAATGACATTATAATAGCAAGGTCTCCTGCTCCCTATACACATCTTACTCACCAATGAGCACCTTGCACACCTCCGCCTAATGACATTATAATAGCAAGGTCTCCTGCTCCCTATACACATCTTACTCATCAATGAGCACCTTGCACACCTCCGCCTAATGACATTATAATAGCAAGGTCTCCTGCTCCCTATACACATCTTACTCACCAATGAGCACCTTGCACACCTCCGCCTAATGACATTATAATAGCAAGGTCTCCTGCTCCCTATAGATACACATCTTACTCACCAATGAGCACCTTGCACACCTCCGCATAATGACATTATAATAGCAAGGTCTCCTGCTCCCTATACACATCTTACTCACCAATGAGCACCTTGCACACCTCCGCCTAATGACATTATAATAGCAAGGTCTCCTGCTCCCTATACACATCTTACTTACCATTGAGCACCTTGCACACCTCCGCCTAATGACATTATAATAGCAAGGTCTCCTGCTCCCTATACACATCTTACTTACCAATGTGCACCTTGCACATCTTCGCCTAATGACATTATAATAGCAAGGTCTCCTGCTCCCTATACACATCTTACTCACCAATGAGCACCTTGCACACCTCCGCCTAATGACATTATAATAGCAAGGTCTCCTGCTCCCTATAGATACACATCTTACTCACCAATGAGCACCTTGCACACCTCCGCCTAATGACATTATAATAGCAAGGTCTCCTGCTCCCTATACACATCTTACTTACCGATGAGCACCTTGCACACCTCCGCCTAATGACATTATAATAGCAAGGTCTCCTGCTCCCTATACCCATCTTACTTACCAATGAGCACCTTGCACACCTCCGCCTAATGACATTATAATAGCAAGGTCTCCTGCTCCCTATACACATCTTACTTACCAATGAGCACCTTGCACACCTCCGCCTAATGACATTATAATAGCAAGGTCTCCTGCTCCCTATACACATCTTACTCACCGATGAGCACCTTGCACACCTCCGCCTAATGACATTATAATAGCAAGGTCTCCTGCTCCCTATAGATACACATCTTACTTACCAATGAGCACCTTGCACACCTCCGCCTAATGACATTATAATAGCAAGGTCTCCTGCTCCCTATAGATACACATCTTACTTACCATTGAGCACCTTGCACACCTCCGCCTAATGACATTATAATAGCAAGGTCTCCTGCTCCCTCTACACATCTTACTCATCAATGAGCACCTTGCACACCTCCGCCTAATGACATTATAATAGCAAGGTGTCCTGCTCCCTATACACATCTTACTCACCAATGAGCACCTTGCACACCTCCGCCTAATGACATTATGATAGCAAGGTCTCCTGCTCCCTATACACATCTTACTCACCAATGAGCACCTTGCACACCTCCGCCTAATGACATTATAATAGCAAGGTCTCCTGCTCCCTATAGATACCCATCTTACTTACCAATGAGCACCTTGCACACCTCCGCCTAATGACATTATAATAGCAAGGTCTCCTGCTCCCTATACACATCTTACTCACCAATGAGCACCTTGCACACCTCCGCCTAATGACATTATAATAGCAAGGTCTCCTGCTCCCTATACACATCTTACTCATCCAATGAGCACCTTGCACACCTCCGCCTAATGACATTATAATAGCAAGGTGTCCTGCTCCCTATACACATCTTACTCACCAATGAGCACCTTGCACACCTCCGCCTAATGACATTATAATAGCAAGGTCTCCTGCTCCCTATACACATCTTACTCACCAATGAGCACCTTGCACACCTCCGCCTAATGACATTATAATAGCAAGGTCTCCTGCTCCCTATAGATACACATCTTACTCACCAATGAGCACCTTGCACACCTCCGCCTAATGACATTATAATAGCAAGGTCTCCTGCTCCCTATAGATACACATCTTACTTACCAATGAGCACCTTGCACACCTCCGCCTAATGACATTATAATAGCAAGGTCTCCTGCTCCCTATACACATCTTACTCATCAATGAGCACCTTGCACACCTCCGCCTAATGACATTATAATAGCAAGGTCTCCTGCTCCCTATACACATCTTACTCACCAATGAGCACCTTGCACACCTCCGCCTAATGACATTATAATAGCAAGGTCTCCTGCTCCCTATACACATCTTACTCATCAATGAGCACCTTGCACACCTCCGCCTAATGACATTATAATAGCAAGGTCTCCTGCTCCCTATACACATCTTACTTACCCAATGAGCACCTTGCACACCTCCGCCTAATGACATTATAATAGCAAGGTCTCCTGCTCCCTATACACATCTTACTCACCAATGAGCACCTTGCACACCTCCGCCTAATGACATTATAATAGCAAGGTCTCCTGCTCCCTATACACATCTTACTCATCAATGAGCACCTTGCACACCTCCGCCTAATGACATTATAATAGCAAGGTCTCCTGCTCCCTATACACATCTTACTCACCAATGAGCACCTTGCACACCTCCGCCTAATGACATTATAATAGCAAGGTCTCCTGCTCCCTATAGATACACATCTTACTCACCAATGAGCACCTTGCACACCTCCGCCTAATGACATTATAATAGCAAGGTCTCCTGCTCCCTATACACATCTTACTCACCAATGAGCACCTTGCACACCTCCGCCTAATGACATTATAATAGCAAGGTCTCCTGCTCCCTATACACATCTTACTTACCATTGAGCACCTTGCACACCTCCGCCTAATGACATTATAATAGCAAGGTCTCCTGCTCCCTATACACATCTTACTTACCAATGTGCACCTTGCACATCTTCGCCTAATGACATTATAATAGCAAGGTCTCCTGCTCCCTATACACATCTTACTCACCAATGAGCACCTTGCACACCTCCGCCTAATGACATTATAATAGCAAGGTCTCCTGCTCCCTATAGATACACATCTTACTCACCAATGAGCACCTTGCACACCTCCGCCTAATGACATTATAATAGCAAGGTCTCCTGCTCCCTATACACATCTTACTCACCAATGAGCACCTTGCACACCTCCGCCTAATGACATTATAATAGCAAGGTCTCCTGCTCCCTATAGATACCCATCTTACTTACCAATGAGCACCTTGCACACCTCCGCCTAATGACATTATAATAGCAAGGTCTCCTGCTCCCTATACACATCTTACTCACCAATGAGCACCTTGCACACCTCCGCCTAATGACATTATAATAGCAAGGTCTCCTGCTCCCTATACACATCTTACTCATCCAATGAGCACCTTGCACACCTCCGCCTAATGACATTATAATAGCAAGGTGTCCTGCTCCCTATACACATCTTACTCATCCAATGAGCACCTTGCACACCTCCGCCTAATGACATTATAATAGCAAGGTCTCCTGCTCCCTATACACATCTTACTCACCAATGAGCACCTTGCACACCTCCGCCTAATGACATTATAATAGCAAGGTCTCCTGCTCCCTATACACATCTTACTCACCAATGAGCACCTTGCACACCTCCGCCTAATGACATTATAATAGCAAGGTCTCCTGCTCCCTATACACATCTTACTCACCAATGAGCACCTTGCACACCTCCGCCTAATGACATTATAATAGCAAGGTCTCCTGCTCCCTATAGATACACATCTTACTCACCAATGAGCACCTTGCACACCTCCGCCTAATGACATTATAATAGCAAGGTCTCCTGCTCCCTATAGATACACATCTTACTTACCAATGAGCACCTTGCACACCTCCGCCTAATGACATTATAATAGCAAGGTCTCCTGCTCCCTATACACATCTTACTCACAAATGAGCACCTTGCACACCTCCGCCTAATGACATTATAATAGCAAGGTCTCCTGCTCCCTATACACATCTTACTCATCAATGAGCACCTTGCACACCTCCGCCTAATGACATTATAATAGCAAGGTCTCCTGCTCCCTATACACATCTTACTTACCCAATGAGCACCTTGCACACCTCCGCCTAATGACATTATAATAGCAAGGTCTCCTGCTCCCTATACACATCTTACTCACCAATGAGCACCTTGCACACCTCCGCCTAATGACATTATAATAGCAAGGTCTCCTGCTCCCTATACACATCTTACTCATCAATGAGCACCTTGCACACCTCCGCCTAATGACATTATAATAGCAAGGTCTCCTGCTCCCTATACACATCTTACTTACCATTGAGCACCTTGCACACCTCCGCCTAATGACATTATAATAGCAAGGTCTCCTGCTCCCTATAGATACACATCTTACTCACCAATGAGCACCTTGCACACCTCCGCCTAATGACATTATAATAGCAAGGTCTCCTGCTCCCTATACACATCTTACTCACCAATGAGCACCTTGCACACCTCCGCCTAATGACATTATAATAGCAAGGTCTCCTGCTCCCTATACACATCTTACTTACCATTGAGCACCTTGCACACCTCCGCCTAATGACATTATAATAGCAAGGTCTCCTGCTCCCTATACACATCTTACTTACCAATGTGCACCTTGCACATCTTCGCCTAATGACATTATAATAGCAAGGTCTCCTGCTCCCTATACACATCTTACTCACCAATGAGCACCTTGCACACCTCCGCCTAATGACATTATAATAGCAAGGTCTCCTGCTCCCTATAGATACACATCTTACTCACCAATGAGCACCTTGCACACCTCCGCCTAATGACATTATAATAGCAAGGTCTCCTGCTCCCTATACACATCTTACTTACCGATGAGCACCTTGCACACCTCCGCCTAATGACATTATAATAGCAAGGTCTCCTGCTCCCTATACCCATCTTACTTACCAATGAGCACCTTGCACACCTCCGCCTAATGACATTATAATAGCAAGGTCTCCTGCTCCCTATACACATCTTACTTACCAATGAGCACCTTGCACACCTCCGCCTAATGACATTATAATAGCAAGGTCTCCTGCTCCCTATACACATCTTACTCACCGATGAGCACCTTGCACACCTCCGCCTAATGACATTATAATAGCAAGGTCTCCTGCTCCCTATAGATACACATCTTGCTCACCAATGAGCACCTTGCACACTTCCGCCTAATGACATTATAATAGCAAGGTCTCCTGCTCCCTATACACATCTTACTTACCAATGAGCACCTTGCACACCTCCGCCTAATGACATTATAATAGCAAGGTCTCCTGCTCCCTATACACATCTTACTCACCAATGAGCACCTTGCACACCTCCGCCTAATGACATTATAATAGCAAGGTGTCCTGCTCCCTATACACATCTTACTCACCAATGAGCACCTTGCACACCTCCGCCTAATGACATTATAATAGCAAGGTCTCCTGCTCCCTATACACATCTTACTTACCAATGAGCACCTTGCACACCTCCGCCTAATGACATTATAATAGCAAGGTCTCCTGCTCCCTATACACATCTTACTCACCAATGAGCACCTTGCACACCTCCGCCTAATGACATTATAATAGCAAGGTCTCCTGCTCCCTATACACATCTTACTTACCGATGAGCACCTTGCACACCTCCGCCTAATGACATTATAATAGCAAGGTGTCCTGCTCCCTATAGATACACATCTTACTCACCAATGAGCACCTTGCACACCTCCGCCTAATGACATTATAATAGCAAGGTCTCCTGCTCCCTATACACATCTTACTCATCCAATGAGCACCTTGCACACCTCCGCCTAATGACATTATAATAGCAAGGTCTCCTGCTCCCTATACACATCTTACTCACCGATGAGCACCTTGCACACCTCCGCACCGGTGTGCAGTTTCTTGTTAAGACGTGGTGTCGCTGTGCCTCACTCTGGCTCCATATTCTATTTTCAATTCTGAGTCTTAGCTATGTTCACAGACTCTGACTTTTGAGCACCATACACAGTCACAGTGCAGTACAACAACACTTAAAATATAGTTATTAATCATGGTTTAACAATTCCTCATTTTTAAAGGTTTTGTGATATACATTGAACATAATTTTAGGGCGAAATAAGTGTCAGTCACCTGTTATAAACCTTCATAAAAATAAATTCCCCAATAAAACTCCTTTTTTACACAGGTAAATATCAATAATAGATTTCATTTAATTTGCAAGACAGTCTGAGTTTTCAAGTGGAAGACAGAGTAGAATAATAATAAATGTGATGAAGTCCAGCTCATACTCGCATAATCCTTTGGCAATTGAATATCTCCAATTCAGAATATATGCTCTCACTGGATCCTACATTGTTCTATTTGTAACACCCACTGACGTTGTTAATAATCACACAGATTTCCTAAGTATCCTTTGTTGATACACACTGTACTCAGTTCCGAGAATGATCGTTTAGACTGAGTGTAAGTGGATTGCCAGTTTTCCGTTGTACTGCCACAAAATACTATCCTGGGTCCGTTTTACTCCAGTATCAGAGTGAGCCTTCAGCGCCTGGCAGCGCGGCCATGCCCTCCTCCACGTTACATGTAACACCGTCACTACCTCTTGATCATCACTTCCTCTTACTCCAAGTACTGCCTTTAACACATTGTAAAGTCTTGAGCCCTACTTGCGTAAGGAGTAGACTTAAGAGAAGAGAGTAAGAACTCGGACACAGAGGTACTATGTACTACTATGAGTCAAGAACTTTACTGTTTATTGACAGGAGAGGGTCCTTGTTTTATACCCTTAGCAGGGGGTCGACATGACAGGTTTTGTATCTGTGAACTCTGCACTCTTATTGTACCAACAGCCAATAGGGGATGTCAAATCTGTTCCGGTGGAGCGCCCTTTCCAGTCCGTTGCACATGTCAGGAGGCCGCTCATGGCACTGAACGACTCAAATGGCTGGGTCCAAACCTGACATGTTCAACCAAAAATAACCCCGGAAAATACATGTCAATGAAATGAACAAAGTATAAGGATGCCATCTCACCACTGCGAGTGCCTATAATGATAACAGCCACGGAAAACAAACTGTCTTCAGGTACCCCCTAGCAGGCATGTTGAGGTGCTGTAAAATGGAATTTCGCTCAAAATGTCCTTGTTACTCCTGGTAGGGCTAGTCACGATGGAAAGTCTCTTGGCAAAGTTCACCAGCATCTGACTCTTGTAGGCCCCACCAGTTTCACGTGAGCCAGCAACCTTGTGACGGCAACGTAAAAAGAGTAAACATACAAGTAAAAACACATCCATCCATTAATGGGAACACACCAGACCGATAACGTTTACCATAAAATATGTCCTTTCCCATGTGACACTCAAAATACCACATACTTGGACTCAAGCCACGTGTTTAAGGTCAATGACCCGATCCGATAACCATCCACCAAAATCACTTCGAGTCCCTTAGCTCACGAGACAAATCACCACCAATCTCAATCACACTTTACAATCTTTGCAAGAGAGGAGAGAGGAAGTTGATAAAAGAGTGGAGGGGTGAAAATAGTGGATGATGATTATGCAACTAGCGATACTACCACCGCTTTAAGCACCGAACCCCGCCTCCCGACACACACACAAACTACTACACTAGCGATACTACCACCCCTTTAAGCACCGAACCCCGCCTCCCGACACACACACAAACTACTACACTAGCGATACTACCACCGCTTTAAGCACCGAACCCCGCCTCCCGACACACACACAAACTACTACACTAGCGATACTACCACCCCTTTAAGCACCGAACCCCGCCTCCCGACACACACACAAACTACTACACTAGCGATACTACCACCGCTTTAAGCACCGAACCCCGCCTCCCGACACACACACAAACTACTACACTAGCGATACTACCACCCCTTTAAGCACCGAACCCCGCCTCCCGACACACACACAAACTACTACACTAGCGATACTACCACCGCTTTAAGCACCGAACCCCGCCTCCCGACACACACACAAACTACTACACTAGCGATACTACCACCGCTTTAAGCACCCAACCCCGCCTCCCGACACACACACAAACTACTACACTAGCGATACTACCACCGCTTTAAGCACCGAACCCCGCCTCCCGACACACACACAAACTACTACACTAGCGATACTACCACCGCTTTAAGCACCGAACCCCGCCTCCCGACACACACACAAACTACTACACTAGCGATACTACCACCGCTTTAAGCACCCAACCCCGCCTCCCGACACACACACAAACTACTACACTAGCGATACTACCACCGCTTTAAGCACCCAACCCCGCCTCCCGACACACACACAAACTCCCACCACACACTACTGAAAAGAGCCCTCTACACACATATCAAAGAGGTGGTAGAGCTGACAGACGGATCACACCCCCTCTGATGTAGGAGAGAAGTGAGAGCCCCCCCCCCCCACCCCCCACCACCCCCTCCCAACACACACACAAACTACCACCACACACTACTGAAAAGAGCCCTCTACACACATATCAAAGAGGTGGTAGAGCTGACAGACGGATCACACCACCTCTGATGTAGGAGAGAAGTGAGAGCCCCCCCCCCCACCCCCCACCACCCCCTCCCAACACACACACAAACTACCACCACACACTACTGAAAAGAGCCCTCTACACACATATCAAAGAGGTGGTAGAGCTGACAGACGGATCACACCTCTGATGGAGGTGCTACTGGAGGAGAGAAGTGAGAGCCCCCCCCCCCCCACCCCCTCCCAACACACACACAAACTACCACCACACACTACTGAAAAGAGCCCTCTACACACATATCAAAGAGGTGGTAGAGCTGACAGACGGATCACACCCCCTCTGATGGAGGTGCTACTGGAGGAGAGAAGTGAGAGCCCCCCCCCCCCACCCCCTCCCAACACACACACAAACTACCACCACACACTACTGAAAAGAGCCCTCTACACACATATCAAAGAGGTGGTAGAGCTGACAGACGGATCACACCCCCTCTGATAGAGGTGCTACTGGAGGAGAGAAGTGAGAGCCCCCCCACCCCCCCCACCCCCCACCACCCCCTCCCAACACACACACAAACTACCACCACACACTACTGAAAAGAGCCCTCTACACACATATCAAAGAGGTGGTAGAGCTGACAGACGGATCACACCCCCTCTGATGGAGGTGATGCTGGAGGAGAGAAGTGAGAGCCCCCCCCCCTCCCAACACACACACAAACTACCACCACACACTACTGAAAAGAGCCCTCTACACACATATCAAAGAGGTGGTAGAGCTGACAGACGGATCACACCCCCTCTGATAGAGGTGCTGCTGGAGGAGAGAAGTGAGAGCCCCCTCCCAACCCCTCCCAAAGAAGACAAACTCACACAGAGTGTACTGTAGCCCACTGACGAGTATATTATTTCAGGGGAAATTAAAAACAAAATGTATTTATTTCATAACTCGAGAACTCTAAAGGACGAGATCCAACTCCTCACGTATGACCCAACATCAGTGTTGCTATCTACAGTGTGATATATTGCCTTATTTTGATGCTTTGATTTTCTGGACCATGTCAAACATAATCACTTGATATTGCTTGTTATCTATATGCTTGTAAATGCGAAGACCAAAGTAAACTGTAAGAACTACATGTAAGCATGAACTGGAAATGTATTGAGACCATTTATCTGCTGAGCATGGTCAGCCAAAATAAAAGTCTTAAAACAAAGGAAAATGTTCAAAAGTCTCTCATTCGAAACCCACACATGAGGCCTTGGGAATCGGGATCCATGTCATAATTCTGCATCCACTGACAGTATTGGAAAAGTTTCCTGACAAGAATGGTTCAGTTCTAGCCGATAATCCTTTTGGATCTGGGTCGGTGAAAAGTTTCCTGACAAGAATGCTTCAGTTCTAGCCGATGTCGGTGGGTCCTGATTCCCATGAGGCACAACAAGTCAGTAGAGCATTTGAAGAACAACTCAATCTCTTAATATTTGCATACATCATGTTTTAAACAATCTGATTGACAGATAATTGTGTATAATTTTGCCTGCAGACCCCTCTCTGACGGTAGTCTCGGTAGGCATAGGGCTGGGGATGCTCACTCTTCTACTTCTGATGATTAGACTCTTTTTGGACTGGAAGAAACGACGGGATACTGTGACTGACCATCGGATGCATGAGTTCACCTGGTCGCCCACCTTCCACAGTATGCCACACATGTACTGGGGGTCAGGTTTCAGGAGAGTGGCGGCGCCCCTGAGACCAGCAGATGCACTTCCCCCTGCAGCACAACGCCCTGCATGGCCCCTCGTCAGACCACGCGTAAGTACTACCGCGTTAACAAAAATCTAATTGGATAAAAACTTACTCACATATGTTGCTTATTTGAATTGAATACATTTTTTTAAAATAAATATTTGTTCTCAGTAATATCATCAGTGATTGTACTATGTCGACTATTTTGTTTGTGTAAGTAATCCATCAGAACAAGCGGTGGACAAATATTGGATGGATGTTTGTGTCATCCAACAGTTCCCTCCACTTTTAAAATGCTCTAGTTCAGGAATTAGTTTGTGTCATGAGAAGTAAAAAGGAATTGCTTGTGTTGTTAATTGAACATGAATTAGTTTGTGTCATGAGAAGTAAAAAGGAATTGCTTGTGTTGTTAATTGAACATGAATTAGTTTGTGTCATGAGAAGTAAAAAGGAATTGCTTGTGTTGTTAATTGAACATGAATTAGTTTGTGTCATGAGAAGTAAAAAGGAATTGCTTGTGTTGTTAATTGAACATGAGTTAGTTTGTGTCATGAGAAGTAAAAAGGAATTGCTTGTGTTGTTAATTGAACATGAATTAGTTTGTGTCATGAGAAGTAAAAAGGAATTGCTTGTGTTGTTAATTGAACATGAATTAGTTTGTGTCATGAGAAGTAAAAAGGAATTGCTTGTGTTGTTAATTGAACATGAATTAGTTTGTGTCATGAGAAGTAAAAAGGAATTGCTTGTGTTGTTAATTGAAACATGACCATGTTCTCTGAAACCATAGGCAGTTCCTAATTCTGTTATTAGTATAAATAGATAAACAATGCCTGAGGTACCAAGTTTACTCCTTTTTGATGAATGCCCTGTTTTCGTTTTCTCCTACACCACCCAGAATGCCACTCCCTAATGGATCCTGAAGTCAACTGGGAAATGCATGGACACTTACATAGGGGAGAGGAGCATCGGGGAACACTGGGATCAGGACCTGATGCGAGACACCGGCGAGACATGAGAGAGGCATTCAATAAGTGCCATTTAGAAAAGTTTGAAATAAGGAGAGTGATATCATCTAAAACAGATAGATTATATCCCAAAACCAATAAGTCCTTATTCGAAATTGAAGGTTGTATTTAATGATACCTGTTGTTTATACATGAGTTTTGACACAACGTTTCGACCAATGTTAGCCTCCTACAAGCACTGAAGTACATTTTGGGAGCCATAGATATTAGAGAACTTGTATTTCTATAGTTATAGTATTTCTATAGTTACTACATTATATCTTCTTTGGTCTGCTTTTGTTCTCTTCTGGAGCTCAAGCTAACAGTGGGTATAATTTGAAGCCTTGATCTGTTAATTGTTGTTAGTTATTATGATAAATCATCGTAATGTTTAGTTACATCAAGGCCTGACTTGAAAATAAAACTTTTTTTTTTTTTTTAGAAAGCAGCTTTTATTTCTAGAAAAATTATCAATAAGCTCAAGTGGGATACATCTAGATACCCTCATGAAAACTGTCGAGATTGTTTCACATGTGTTTCGAAAAGTAACGTCTTTGAGAACTTGAATAGTCATTTTGTTGTCATTGACAGCTGCTTGGACTTTTTTGGGGGGACTAATAAGTCCCTTCTGGTATAGGTATTATAAGAAGAAAAGAGGTGCACCCTCCTCCTTTTTCATAGGGTCCATTCTTAACAGTCTATGTGTACGACCTACATAGGCCTATAAAGTTTCAGTTGTTATGATATAAAAATTTAACCAGTTTGGAGGAGTCCTCACAGGACGTAACATCACCAAACAGAGACAAGACCATAAACTTGGACTATTCCTACGTGGACAGTTACAATACATTACAACAGTAGACATCATGTTGACATACAAGAAAATAAAGCATTGAAAACAGAAATCTTCTATCAAGACAATTACCAAGACGAAAACTAAGGAGCATATCAACTCGTTTCAAGTGAATAAATGAAAAAGTTTGCTTAAGTTTAATGGTTTTTCTAGACAGAAAAGTTGATAACTCAGATGAGGTCATGTGTATCACTTAGTAGGGAGAGTTACCATGTCATAACCAGAGCTAATCCACTCAACTTTACTAATCCACCAATAGAAACGAATATCAGCAAAGTATTCCTATTTGATATAACACCACAATAACAAAAAGAAATCATCTATGTTACAAATGATTTAAAAATATATATAAATGTTTTTATTTAGTCCACAGTCTCGTATCATGGTGTATTTTAAAGAAGGCTTTCTACCATACAACTGTCACTGGTACAGAGAACAAACACATTTGATGATTGCATGGTCAAGATCACACATTGTTTTACCCTTATCATCCTAAAGGCGGACATCCACCAACCACGACAAGGCTACGACAATGGCTGTCCAACAAGGTCCACGACAGGCCTACGATTGATGGCCTTGTTATATCCTTGTTGTGGTTGGTGGACCCTAGTCTATGACAAGGCCACAACAGGCTGCAACTGGAAGCTTGTTGGGGGCCTGTCAGGGCATGTTCAAATTTTGCCACGACTGGACCTTTGTCATGGCATGTCGTGAGCTTGTCACAGAGGTCTACGATAGGATAATTTGGTGGAGCGTGCACTCCCCGACACAGTACGACAAGGGCCCACGACAGAGAGAACGGACGCTCCTTCTCACGACAAGGCTATGACAAGGCGCCGATTGGAACTTTCCTGTCGGGGCTTGACGTAACCTTGTCGTGGTTGGTGGATGCCCGCCTTTAGTCCAGAAAGGTACATCAGGGAAAGTCTCTATTAATGGTGTCCTGAACTGATCTACGATATCAAGAGGGAACAATGCCCATCATACATGGAAAAGACGGGAATAGATACCTCCTGTTGTCTCGGCTACTTGCCCAGGAGTTACAGAATCACTTGGTTCATGTGCGACATCCTCCACCTGTGATTTCACAGCGGGGAGGAGTCAAGAACTCCACACTCAACATGGTCTATGTTTTCTTGGGGTTTTCATATAGAATCTGTGTAGTCAAGCTTGATTAACTCAGTAACATGACCTTGTGAAAAGGTTTGTATCATTATTGTATATACCTGGGAAAAAGAGGACCTATTGGCCCTCGCAAAACTATGTATCCATGATCTTGTTAATCCAATTTTGAAGGAACATTGCCAATCACGTCAGGAATAGAATATTTTACTGTACTGTTTATCATTGTCAATATTGATGAGGATTTCGAAATGAAATACTATATGTAATTTTATACTTTATGCAATAAAAGCTGCTAAAATGATATTAATTTGGAAAGGTTTTCATATGATCTTTTATTATATTAACATATAGTTGTATACATGCAAATAATCTGTTACTATCTCAACATTCTCATGTCATCGTTTAAGAACGCATGGCACAGGTATCTTGTTGGCAAACTGTATAGCTGTTTAAAATGCTGCAAACCTTGACAAGGCTGTAGCGGGTGTCCAGGTGCTACCTTCAGATCAGATCCTATCTATTCCAGCAGTGAGTCTGTGCTACTCTATGTGAACTTACACAGGTTCGTTCAGATGTTCCTCGGTTTGTGTAAGTCAGATGACGTTATAGCTCCCTGTTCACGTAAAACCACCAGAAGGTAGGTAAACAATGTTTATTGAAATACCTTTCTATAACATACCACATACTTTGACAACAGAATGTCAAGGGAAGCTGAGGAAACAAGTCCGCAAGCCAACGCAAGCTCCCTTATTCAACCACCGAGAGGGTGGGAAAAACCTACCACCATTGTAATGAGGCTCCAAAGGGTTCACTCTGAACAGAGGAACACACAGTAGCCTGCCAACTTGGTGCAGACCTGGTCTTACACGCAGACCAAGTTACATAATCCAGGCAAATCCGGGGCACTTCCGTGCACAGGCCCACCAGAAACACCACACAACAAGAATCAGCACCTGCATCCTCTAGCGTAAAGCAAACACACCACCACTCAACTGACCCGACTACTACATTACCCTGGCACAGGCCCACCAGAAACACCACACAACGAGAATCAGCACCTGCATCCTCTAGCTTAAAGCAAACACACCACCACTCAACTGACCCGACCACTACATTACCCTGGCACAGGCCCACCAGAAACACCACACAACGAGAATCAGCACCTGCGTCCTCTAGCGTAAAGCAAACACACCACCACTCAACTGACCCGCCTACTACATTACCCTGGCACAGGCCCACCAGAAACACCACACAACGAGAATCAGCACCTGCATCCTCTAGCTTAAAGCAAACACACCACCACTCAACTGACCCGACCACTACATTACCCTGGCACAGGCCCACCAGAAACACCACACAACAAGAATCAGCACCTGCGTCCTCTAGCGTAAAGCAAACACACCACCACTCAACTGACCCGACCACTACATTACCCTTCCCAGTTTCTACAAAGGACGACTGCCCATAAAATTACTTCCCGGTCAAGTGGTTCTTCGTGGACTTTCCTACGTCTCGGTGTCTACAAGGATTCATTGATTCCTTATTTTTGTGTAAATTGAAGTGAATGAGTATATAAGAACAAACAACTTAGCTGCAATGTAAACCAGATAAAATGTTTAGTACAGACGCCAATGTTAGTGTTCGTATTGACATGGAAACACGAATAAGACATAGTTACACATACTTACGCCACAGATAGGTACACAAAATAAGCATCTTTCTAGGGACCTTTTAGTAATTTTAAGTGTGCGTGCGCATCTAACAATGTGGTTTTACACGCATTTACAGGTGGTGTTATTCAAGCAGGAAATGTCTGTATATGTGTGTCTAAGTGATATGGATTATGCATATGGACATGCATGTGAGCCTAAGTGTTGATGCCGGTAAAACGAATGTGCGCATGGTGAAATGTTTACCACTGAAAACAAACATTAATGCAGCATAAAGTGGATGTGCAGCGGCATCAACAATAGAAAAGGGACAGAAAAATGACCTGTTTACGTGTTGGCTGTCGCTGGCCGTACTTATGGCCAAAACGACTTCTGTAAAGTCATATTGTCCGGATCATCGGACACTCCCAGTGTCCGGATCATCGGACAGTCCTATTGTCCGGATCATCAGACACTCCCAGTGTCCAGATCATCGTACAGTCCCAGTGTCCGGATCATCGGACAGTCCCAGTGTCCGGATCATCGGACAGTCCTATTGTCCGGATCATCAGACACTCCCAGTGTCCGGATCATCGTACAGTCCCAGTGTCCGGATCATCGGACAGTCCTAGTGTCCGGATCATCAGACACTCCCAGTGTCCAGATCATCGGACAGTCATATTGTCCGGATCATCAGACAGTCCTATTGTCCAGATCATCGGACAGTCCAAGTGTCCAGATCATCAGACACTCCCAGTGTCCAGATCATCAGACAGTCCTAGTGTCCGGATCATCAGACACTCCCAGTGTCCGGATCATCAGACACTCCCAGTGTCCGGATCATCAGACAGTCCCAGTGTCCGGATCATCAGACACTCCCAGTGCCCAGATCATCGGACAGTCATATTGTCCGGATCATCAGACAGTCCTATTGTCCAGATCATCAGACAGTCCCAGTGTCCAGATCATCAGACACTCCCAGTGTCGTTTGTCTGCAGGTGGACTTTGGTTTCAGTTGTAGTTTTGACAGCGGTTTATTGTCCTTCCAGGGCTTCCTGCTGCCGAGGCAGTCGGAGCACTCACCAGTAAACAGTTACAGAGTCAACCTCCACAGCTGTTTCCTTCTCCACCGCCAGAGCAGCAACTACCTTTCCCAGCTTATTCAAATTATCGCTCATTCTGTCATCACTGTGGCCTTACGCAGCACTCTGCACCAGGCTGGTCGTCTACAATGGTTGATGACATACCATCGATGCGCTCTGCCTCTTCTAAGTTATACTCGTCACTCCCCGAGATCAGGGCCCCGTTGAATAAAACATTCTCATCCGTGAGGCTGGACAATAAGACATAGTGAAGGATGGATGATGAATAAACGACAATTTATTTTCAGTGTAGCATAAAAGGTGTATTCTCTGTTAAGTCTTGCAAATAGAGACAAACCTTGTCTTTGGTATTAGATTTGCATTAAGTATTTTTAAAATGTTTTCTTTTAATCATTAACAGTTGTATCTGATTCCTGGCATTTTGGACATTTTTCTCACACATCACATACCCTTGTTCATGACATATTACATATTTTGTTCATGCATAGAAGATTGCATACCCCTGGAATATGGCATGTCTTTTATCACATTTTTGATGTTAAATGACAAATATCTATAAGAGGGATTCAAATCGAATCCTAACCCTAAACTGTCATCTCTCTTTTATGTAGGCATATTTTCTTACATTATAATTTGATGGAAAATATAATTTTGAGTCTAAAAGTAAATGTCCACAGTTTTCACTAACCTCCGAGATATTGGCATATGAGCTTGGATACACATTTATCAACTTAGTGAAGTAGCCTGTATTAAGAGAAAACGTGGTTACTGAGCCCGAAGGGATGGCCGTTCGAGGGCTTTTTATACCATAAATACGTCCCGACGCCGCAGGCTGAGGGACGTATTTCTGGTATAAAAAGGCTGAGAATGGCATCCCTTCGGTCTCAGTCACTACGTTTTCTTATTATTACATACCTAAATATAAAAAAACCTGCCTTTTATGTACTTATTAAATGTACCAATTGACCCTATGGTCACAGTGCGCCCGAATATTTACTACGGGCGCAGTGCGCCCGAACATTATTTATACTGCACCCCTAGCAGCGGGTAGTAATTCATGGACATTCGGCCATAGGTATGTAATAATATATATGAAATTAAAGCACTCAAAAATCTGTATCTGAGACTTTTTAATTGAAGGTTCCAGATTTACTGTGTTTTCAATGATGAGCAATTGAAGTTTCATTTTTTTTTTAGATTATTTAAGAACTAACCTCCGAGATGGCCTCTAAATAAAATATGTGGTTAAATTCTCAAAAATATAAAGACACCACAAGAAAGATCCATTAAAATGCAAAAACAACATATGTAAACTTTTACTGCACTTTATATATTTAAATCTCTAGAAAGCTACAAAGACACAATTACACCTCCGAGATTTACACCTCCGAGACTTTTTACACCTCCAAGATGTTAGTTACAACTATAATACACAAGGTGGCGCCACCTTCGCTAGTGGCAAGCTGGAGAACTTGTTCAGATACTGTGTACGTTTTATGTCATATCTCGGTCAATATTGAACGTAGAAACTCCCTTTAAAGACTAGGAAGTAGCTAAAGAGGTGTGGAAAACAGTCTTTAAGTTTATATTTTGATTATCAAAAGGCAACATAGGCGTATTTGCCGTTTTCCGTTATGCATTCTGCCGCGAGTGTGGGACCATCGCCCACCCAGACCATCGTCACTTGTATCATGATATACATTAATCAATGTGTATGATAAAGATATCTAAGATATAAAAGTAAGTAGGTATGTTATCTGAAAGTACAATCTGTAATTATAAGCAATGAAAGGTAAAAAAGAAATAATAGTATAAAATTTAGAAAGTATGCCTTGGTAGGGATTCGAACCCACACCAACTAACATTGACTGGATGACTGGGGCACATGACTTATCCACTACACCACGTAGTCCTGATGCACCTGGGCGCCCAAGACTCGATATATGCTAGAGTCCCCCTCAACAACTGGAAACATTGTCAAAAAGCCCCCCCCCCCCCGCCTTAAAGAATAAATGGTGCTTTAAAAAAAATGGAAACATATCCCACAGCCCTTGGTATATGAATTAGCATAACAGAAAAAAAAAGTTGGGATGCTATGGAAGTATTCTCTCCCCCCCCCCCCCCAAAAAAAAGAAAACAATACAAAAACAGTTGCCCCATCCCATAGAAATCGCAATTGGGGAATAGTGAAATAAGAAAGCCTCCTACTTCCGTAAACAAAGATAAAGGAAGGTATCTTCCCCCCCCCCCATAGAAATACTGACAAAAGTTGCCCCCCCCCCCCCCACCAAAAAAAGGTGCCCCTCATGGAATGCCCCCTGATCCCAAAGTCTTCCCTGCTTGGAAATACTTCAGGAGAGAAGGTCCTCCCCTCTCGACCCCCCCACCCCCACCCCCCCCCCCATAAAAAAAATAATAGCCCTTGAAAATTGTGGAAATAGTGACTCTCCCCCCCCCCCCCCCCCCCCAGGAAAAACTCTCTTCTCCCCAAAAGAAATGCTCAACCCTGTCCCTTCTCTTGGAATTACTAAAATGAAGTTGCCCCCCCTACTCCCCCCCCCCCACAAAAACCTGCAATCCCCACCCCTCCTTAAAAAAGTTGGGTCCCTGATGCAAATGCCAAATGATAGTGCTCCCCCCTACCTTAAAATGGTTGGCCATCCATGGAAATACTGACAATAATTCCCCTCTCCCACCAGAAAAGGTGCCCCTATGGAATATCTTTCCCCCTCTCCACCCCCACCCCCTAAAAAAATTAAGTTGAAAAAAGGTCCCCCCAACCATGGAGATAGCAAAAACAAGTTGGCCATGTCCCTCACCATTGAGGGCTCAAATACCCCCCCCCCCCCCCCCCCCAACAAAAAAAAAACAAAAAAAAACAATCCAACTAACAAACAAATACAAAATCAACAAACAAACAAAAACAACGGGGAAAAAAACATAAGTTGCCCACCCCTCCCCAATGAAAATATCATAAGTTGCTAAGTTGGTGTTAGTCAGTGATATGCATGGGTGGATGTGGCTGTGGGTATTATTGGGGTGTTTGTTTTGATGTGTTGATGGGGATTTGTATCAGAGAGTGTTGCTGTTGGTGTTGATGTGGGTGTTGGTATTGATTTGTATTGTTGATTGTGGTGGCTGTTGATGGGTGTTGACATAGTGATAGCATTGATACATGTTGATGGGTGTTCATATCGGTGGGTGTTGCTGTGGGTGTTGCTGTTCATTGGTGTTGACATGGGTGTTGATAGGTATGGGTGTTAATGGGTGTTGCTGTAGGTGTTAGTAGATGTGAGACTCACTTATACAAACTACCATTAACACCAATCAACACCCAAAGCCACAACCACCAACACCCACATAAACACAGGTCTGCCAACACCAACACTTGCATCAACACCCCTGAACGCCCACTGCAAAGCGGACCGATAGCAATGACCATCAACACCAACACCCACATCAATACACATAAACACCATAAGCTACAACCGCCCATACCAATGACCATCAACACCTGCACCAACACCCAGAAACACCAATAGCAACATCCACCAATACAAACACTGATCAACACACACAGCTACACCCACAGCAGCAACCAGGACCCCAACCCCAACCACAACACCAACATTAAAACCCATCAACACCAACAGCAACACCCATTGATGCAAACACCTATCAACACCTATTAACAACAACACCCACATCAACACCCACAGCCAGACCCACCCACCCACATCACCCAACAACGCCATCACACACCAACATTTACTTTGTGATTTTTTCTAAGTTTCTCAAACTAAAACAAATATGGTTGGGGGACTATTTAAAAAAATACATATTTGGTTGTCATGGCAACACAGAAACATTCCATTTTACAATCATTTTAGTTTTAATAGATGTGCCTCAAAAGGACCTTTAATCCTGCCAAATATGCATGGAAAATGAGCAAATGTAACTAAGTTATCCCCCAAATACCAATTTTATGTGTTTTTAAAGAAATTATTCTGTTGCCATGGAAACCAAAATTTACAAAAGAATTATATGTTGTGGCAACCTTTATTGAATTTAGTTCAACGGAGAACACTACAAACATTTATCTCGTATAAAACCTATCTGGCTATATTGGGTTGCGAGATTCTGAAGAGATCCTTCTTTCTCATAAGCTGTATTATTAAACAATAATTTGCAGATCTCAGAGGCTAAAAATGTTTGTAGACGTCGGTACCATATGCAAAGGAGAAATTTCATTTTTTGGTTTTTCACACCATGTTATTGCAAGACTTAACTGAGAATATACTAAAACTGCTTGTCCATGTGAGCACTGTCGTCCGTGACTAATATTGTTCAGTTATCGTAGAATGATCGTATAATTGACCTATATGCACGGGGACCACAAAACATGTATAATTCTGTGGGCAAAGAGGTTAGGCGTTGGTCTCTCACCATAAATAAACAATATTTTCAAAATGAACGATCTTTTATTCAACACCACTCACGATCGTTCATTTTATCCTCTCGTCCAATGCTCGTCCACCTCCATGATAGTTTTTTATACCACAGTTTGCGACCGACGAGACTTGTAAGATACTTTTTTTATCGTTCAATTTTTTATTCAACAGGGTCCAGATTAGTCTATTGAGCAGAGTGAGACGAGTGCCACCCTATGAGGTTTCCTGCATAGGTTGGTTCAGTACACTTTTGGCATGTAAGGAGATGTGGGACCTACAACGAACCTACAGACACAAAACCAGACTCTGAGCACTTCAGGTATATGCTGCTTTTATTATACCTGTCAAGATCAAAGTTACAGTCGCAAGGAGTGTGCTAGCATCAGATTTTGGGTAAAGTAAAGTCTATTGCAGATTCATCAATGACGATCCACCATCTGAATGTCCTTAAATCTAGTACAAGTACAAATACAAATACAAAACTGTCAGAATATATAGAAAAACTTACAGACAATGTCGTCAAAAATATAAGACCAGACACTAGCTTGATAAATTGTACATTCCAGACATTTCTATTATCACAATTTGATTAACTCTAATTTTATTTAATGCCTTGTATCCGTTACCAGATACAGGATGATGAACATATTCAAAATTGTTATTCAACATACATTCCTTCACTTTAGATTAAAAAAGCTCCATATTTGAGATTTCTGCCAGAAATGGAGTCAATCTTCTCCAAACCAGGAGATCCCTTAGGTCGAACCGATAAGGCAGAACATAAGATTGACACAGAGGGGCATATACCATTCCACCTACCTTATTCACAGCTCCCTCCAATGAAATGGGATTTTTTAAAATGTTAATTAAGAATATCATAACTAAGACAGTGTCAACACCTAGCGGGTATTCCTGGAACCGTTCAATAGGATATATATATATGTAGATCTTTAATTCATTACTTAAGGTATTTTGTAGGAATCATAATTATGAATTTTAATATACTATGTTAATTAGATTGTTTCATTAACTATTAAACATGGGGAGGTAAAGCTACTCTTAGGCTGTGTGTTGTATTGGCTACCAGAAGCTATAGCAATTCCAACCAACAGTGAGATACCCTTAGGGAATATTGAATCATTAATTACATATTAACACCAAGATACTTCTGTGGAGTGAGATCATAGTCTAAGATGGACTAGACATGATCTCACCTAGACACAATGAGTAAGTGGATGGCATACAACAAAGATAGATGGCATAACTCACCAATAATGATATTTTCCTGAAATTTCTCAAGTCCTTGTGAGAAACTCAACTCCACTAGATGATTTCCTGATAATATCAGATCTCAGATCCGAAGATCACTTCACTCTCACAGGTGAGAAGTGAAAGTGAGATAAGTCCTGTGAGATATGTAGTATGTCAGAACCGTGGAGTAGTGGCAGTAAGCTCAGAAGAGTCCCTGAGTTCTGAGCTACTGTAGGCAAACTCACACCATTAAAGTTACTGATAGCTTTGCCTATATGGCCATATGTCATGGAGCGTCGTCAAATGCCCATTATTGCTTCTCCATTTCATGAGACAATAAATTTAATAGAGATCTATGATTTTATTGTGTATTCTGGTCAGGCCTGGTTAGACCTTAAAGAGGAACCATAGTTTTGTCTATGTGGGATCATAAATAAGGGACCTAGGAGGCCCAAACTACCCAAAACAGGTTTTTTTTCATGTTAGAATGAATGTACCATAATTGCAACAGTCAGCATTAGTAGAAAAATATAATAATATTGACTGGGTCCCCATTGGTTAAGGAATATTTTCGGACCATTTGCAAATTTTTGGGCAGGATAGTATACTCTCTGCAAGGCAAAATGTACATGTGTAGTTTTAGTGTGGAAACGATTGACTCCCTAAAGAAGCAACCCTCCCAATATCTACATACAGCATAGACAGGAATAAACTATGTCTTGGGTTAGCCTTAACATGTACATATTTGTATATGAAAAAAATAGATTTTACTCTATTATGATAGCTCTGGGAGCCTATTTACTTGATTTGTATAGTTTTTGTGTGGAAACGATTGACTCCCACCCTACAGTGATAGCTAACATGTATGGTTAGGGTTAGGGTTAGGGTTAGGGTTAGGGTTAGGGTTAGGGTTAGGGTTAGGGTTAGGGTTAGGGTTAGGGTTAGGGTTAGGGTTAGGGTTAGGGTTAGGGTTAGGGTTAGGGTTAGGGTTAGGGTTAGGGTTAGGGTTAGGGTTAGGGTTAGGGTTAGGGTTAGGGTTAGGGTTAGGGTTAGGGTTAGGGTTAGGGTTAGGGTTAGGGTTAGGGTTAGGGTTAGGGTTAGGGTTAGGGTTAGGGTTAGGGTTAGGGTTAGGGTTAGGGTTAGGGTTAGGGTTAGGGTTAGGGTTAGGGTTAGGGTTAGGGTTAGGGTTAGGGTTAGGGTTAGGGTTAGGGTTAGGGTTAGGGTTAGGGTTAGGGTTAGGGTTAGGGTTAGGGTTAGGGTTAGGGTTAGGGTTAGGGTTAGGGTTAGGGTTAGGGTTAGGGTTAGGGTTAGGGTTAGGGTTAGGGTTAGGGTTAGGGTTAGGGTTAGGGTTAGGGTTAGGGTTAGGGTTAGGGTTAGGGTTAGGGTTAGGGTTAGGGTTAGGGTTAGGGTTAGGGTTAGGGTTAGGGTTAGGGTTAGGGTTAGGGTTAGGGTTAGGGTTAGGGTTAGGGTTAGGGTTAGGGTTAGGGTTAGGGTTAGGGTTAGGGTTAGGGTTAGGGTTAGGGTTAGGGTTAGGGTTAGGGTTAGGGTTAGGGTTAGGGTTAGGGTTAGGGTTAGGGTTAGGGTTAGGGTTAGGGTTAGGGTTAGGGTTAGGGTTAGGGTTAGGGTTAGGGTTAGGGTTAGGGTTAGGGTTAGGGTTAGGGTTAGGGTTAGGGTTAGGGTTAGGGTTAGGGTTAGGGTTAGGGTTAGGGTTAGGGTTAGGGTTAGGGTTAGGGTTAGGGTTAGGGTTAGGGTTAGGGTTAGGGTTAGGGTTAGGGTTAGGGTTAGGGTTAGGGTTAGGGTTAGGGTTAGGGTTAGGGTTAGGGTTAGGGTTAGGGTTAGGGTTAGGGTTAGGGTTAGGGTTAGGGTTAGGGTTAGGGTTAGGGTTAGGGTTAGGGTTAGGGTTAGGGTTAGGGTTAGGGTTAGGGTTAGGGTTAGGGTTAGGGTTAGGGTTAGGGTTAGGGTTAGGGTTAGGGTTAGGGTTAG